>VXBC01006029.1:1231033-1252908 GCA_013399945.1 Ploceus nigricollis
TCGGGAGGCGGCGGGGGGCGCCCGGCATCGGTGCCCGCCCCGCCGGCGGCAGGAGCCGCCTCGCCGCTTCTGAGCCGTCCCCGGCGGCGGCGGCTCGCACCTGGTGCCCGCGGGTCACCTGCGAGCGGGTTCGGCCTCGCCCTCTTCCTCCCGCTCCTCTTGACCGGACAAGCCGACCCCGGTGGAGGAATCAGCGGGCCGGCAGGCACGACCTGCTCGGTGCCCCTGTGCCTGTGTGCCGGGCGCGGCTCGGGCCGGGTGCCCGGTGCCCCCCGCCCCGGGAGCGGGCACAGCGCTGGCGCCGCTCACCCTCAGGGCCGGGCGGCTCTGTCGCCCTGGTGAGAATCTCGGGAGCGATTATTCCTCGGGAAAACAGTACTTCCTGTTTTTAAAGTTTTAAAGGCTTGACAGGTTTGGGTAAATAGAGATGCCTTCTGCCTATGTGAACTTCTGGCACTATAAATGCGTTTGAGTGTGTGCTTTAGTTAGTCCACGTACTTGGGACTGTGACTTCCTGATAAAGCCACAAATTGATAAAGCCACAAATGTATTGGGAAATATGGAACATGTAGGTTTAAAGTGGAGTTCTCTTAAAACAAATGCCATCTTAAAATAATTTCTGAAGTTATCTGGAGTACTTTTTTTTTTTAAACGACTTCACTGAAAATGTGTTTGTCATTAAAATGACTGTAATTGACTTTCCAGCAGAAAATAGATTTGTTGGTGAGCTGTGGAGAGGCCAGAGTCCTTCATCAGTGAAATTCACATTAATGTCACTTCTAAAGCAAAGCTTGGGGGAAAAAAACCCAGTGTTTGAAATCTTGAAAAACTTTCATTAATTAACCGGAAAGAGTACTTCGGTTTTGGGTTGTCTGTCTCACAAAATTGTTGACTGAGTTGATGACTGAAGACTATGAATCACTCCTAGATCTTGTCTGCATGACCATGATTAGTTCCAATGCAGGCTGTTGTGCTCCTGGCACTTTAGAGAAGTCAAAGAGAGTTCTTCTGGTTTTTATAACATGGAGAATCTTCTGCCTTTCCTGAAGGTCTGGGAGAATCATCTTCTCGCTGACTATCTTTCCCATAGCCAGTACTCTTCTGCCTCTGCTACTGTTCTTGAGATGCTTGTATCTAAGAAGTGTGATTTTTTTCATTGCATGCATTTTGCAAGTATAAAAACTGTTTGAAACGAAGTACAGCATTAAAAACTCAATTAGAATTCACAACTAAAACAGGTTGCAGTGGGAGGCATTTACCTATGACTTAAAACAGGAGTGGAAGAGTGTTTGAAAGCATTACATGTGAAGATGGCCAGGAAATAAAACTGGAAAACTAAATCTGTAGCCACTCAAAAAGAGGACTTGGGTACTGCTTGAAATCTTTTGATTTTCAGGCTGCTACATTCTTTGAAAAAAGCATGAGTGCTTGACTGTTTTGATGGTGTTAGGCTGGTATTTCGAGGCCTAATATTTTGTGGGGTGGGAATGTTATCTTAACGTAACTTCTCCCTAAAACTTATTTTGAAAGAAGTACTCTTTAGAACTGCTGTTCTTGTTTTTGGTGGAAGAACTTAGACCATTTTATTTTTAAAAGGAAATAAAACACTTTCTTATTGCACTAAGTACATGCTTTGGCAATTCAAGATGTTGATGGTTTAAATTCTAGTATTACAAGGTTCTGAAGATTCTGTTTCTGATAGGCTTGGTCTATTGGGTAGCTTACAGAAATTAGTTCCTTCTGATTTTTGTTTGTTCCTTACAATCCAAAGTTTAGTTCAGGGTATAAGATCCTTTCAGTGTATTTTGCTTTAATTTGATTGGTTTTCCATTTCAACGCTTCCTTTATTTAGGTTGGCTTCATTCTGTAATAATCAGAGAAGCTATCATGCCTGAGATAAAATAGTTCTGTTTGTGCTGTGTTCATCCATAAGCCAGCCTGGGTTTGGATTTCCCATTTCAGTTATAAGCCAGTCTGATTCCTCTTGTTTCAGTATTAGAGACTGTTAATTTTGTAGTTCTGTTATGTGACCGTGTGGATTAAGGCATTACGTAGTTCATGAACATTTTTTAAATCCACTTTGTTTCATAGTTGGTAGATGTCCTGGTCCAGTGTTGGTTTGTGGTAGTTTTTATAGTCAGTTTTATGTAAGAGGCTGTTGCTAAACAGAAATATTTCAAGTAGAAGCTGTAGCTTTCAGCTGCAATGTGACAGGATTCCTTGAGAAGCAAACCTTTTGCCTACTTCAGGTTGTGTTTGCTGTTGTAAAGCCTGAGTCTCTAGGACTGTCAGCCTGCAGTCTCCCCTTCTAGGCAGTGAGATGCAGTTTCTCAGCCTTGAGTGCTGATCTCAAGGAGGATCAAAATGGTTTGTGACAAGTTTTGTTAATTTAAAAAAAAAACTCTCAAAACCATACTTAGTTGCTAAGCAACTCGCAGCAGTACCCAGCTGATTATGTTTTAGAGGATCCATGAGGCTCACAGGCTGCCACACTAATGTGAGATGAGGCACCCTTTTATCAAAACGTTGCCTCTGGGACGTGGAGTTCTTGCTCCTATCTTTAGAGGGAGTTACAGAAGAAAAGGTAACTCCCAATGTTTTATGCAGGTAGAGAAAAAGAAAGAGATAGTGAGGTGACATCCCACTCAAATTTTTAGATGGGCTCTATTTTCCTTGGTGTTCACTTCTAGGTTCAATGGAAATACTGTTCCTTTTATGCAACAAAGCAATAAAAAAAAGGCTGATTTCTTTGGAGATTGCTGCTGCTGACCTCAACACAGTTCTCTGTCTCACAGTTCTCCTTCTCCTTGCCTTTTTTTTTTTTTTTTTAATAGTTCAGTGTGGAGAAAATGAGTGGAACGAGGAAGAGTATGTTGTTGAAGAGAACCTAAGGCAATGAGGAAACTTGAATAGAAACATTAGACTTGGGAAACTTTCAGGAAGGGGAAGTCTGATAAGTAAGCATAAACTAAGGTCTTCATGTATTATGATAGATATCAGGCCTTTGATGTTCTAACATTAGGTACTTAAATTTGTTCTGCTTAAAAATCTGTATTTGATGCCTATTTGAAGAAAATATTTGGATTCTTACAGCAAGATAAAAATATTTCCGGTCTAGGTCAATTTTAGGGTGATTTAGCTGCAAAATAGACATAAGGTATAACAAAAATAAAGTTCTTTGTATAGATTTTATATTGTGTATTTGTGAGAAAGGAAATTAAATTTTTGCTTAGGAACCTTAGTTCTAAGCAGCTGATTCCCAAGATAATAGTTTCAGAATCTGACCATGGACTGTTTTGTAGTCAGTTATATTTATTGGTTCCTGGGCAGAACTGTGACTAGTCCCTATAGTAAATCACCCGTACTAGTCTGATACCTACAAGAAGTTAAGTCTACTAACTCATGTAGAACTGCAATATTTTGTATCCCAAGTGTTAGAGTTCATCTCTTACACCTCATTTTAAGAAAAAAGAAGACCCATGATGGTCAGTGAAAAGTATTTTCATGGTAGGTTTGGTAAATACACGTAATATTTGCATTTGTTTCTTTGGTTCCCCTGTTCTCCATCACTAAAATCACTACAGATACGTGGAGCACTGCAGTGTGCAGAGCTGCCTGATCAGAGAAGTCTTCTAATAGATCCTTATTAACTGTAGTTTATCTGTTGCAGGGGCAAAGAAGAAAGCTGCGTGCCCAGGACTTGGTCTGTTTTATACCATACTGTCTGCTTTCCTTTTCTCAGTGGCCTCTTTATTTCTTAAAAAAATAGAAGATGTACATTCAGTGGAAGTGAGTGCATTTCGATGTGTTTTCCAAATGGCATTTGTTCTTCCTGGTTTAATATACTACAAGTAAGTGTAAAAAATGTTTAAATTTCAAGTTATTTCTTAAAACTAGATCTAGGATTATCACTTAGTTAAATATGGTTGCAATGCAATGTTATTTTAGTTTGGACTTCAATTGCATAACTGCATTATTTTAGATTGGTTGTTCATTTCTTAATACGATTCAGAAAACTGAAAATCTTTGACTCCCTGAATGGTAGAAGCTTCTACTAGGATTATTGTATGAAATGCTTTGATTTCCACAAAGGGGTGATCTTAAAAAACAGAAGTCAATTTGTAGATACTGTTGGGTTATTTTGCAAGTGAAAAATTAATCACTAGAAGAGCAGGTTCTGGACTCTGAATGTGACTGGGGGTCATGATGGAAAAAAACTGTCTGTGATCAGACAGTTAAGAGTATTTGGGTATTAAACTCCGTTGTCTAGAAAGGTGTATACCACGCTTAAATATGTTTGGATGTTAGTTGTGAAATAAGCAAGACAGTGACATTAATGTGACATTTCTGTTTTTCAGAACAGGGTTTTTGGGACCAAAAGGTAAAAGAATTTTTCTTTTCTTCCGAGGATTCCTTGGCTCTACTGCAATGGTTCTTCTCTACTACGCTTACCAAGTCATGCCACTAGCTGATGCCACTGTTATAACTTTTACCAGTCCTGTTTTTACGTCATTGCTGGCATGGATCTTTCTCAAAGAGAAATACAGCCTTTGGGATCTTCTGTTTACTCTCTTTGCAGTCACTGGAGTGATTCTTATTGCCAGACCACCATTTCTGTTTGGATCACATGTTACAGGGATTGAAGGAAGTTACTCAGATCACCTTAAAGGAACTATAGCAGCGATTGCAAGCACGTTATCCGCAGCTTCGACTATTGTTATACTAAGGAAGGTGGGAAAATCTGTGCATTATTTTTTGTCAATTTGGTATTATGCAGTCATTGGATTAATTGGATGTGTTATAGCACTGTTTGTTTTGAATGAATGGCGTTTACCACATTGTGGTAGAGATAGGGTTTTTCTAATATTAATAGGCTTGTTAGGGTTGGGGGGTCAGGTATTTCTCACAAAAGCATTACAGATAGAGAAAGCTGGACCTGTATCAATAATGAGAACAATGGATGTGGTGTTTGCTTTTATTTTACAAGTCCTTTTTCTCAATCATCTACCAACTTGGTGGACTGTGGGTGGTGCCCTTTGTGTAGTAGCCAGTAGTTCCGGAACCGCCATTCGTAAGTGGAGACACAGTGTGAAAAAAGCTAAAGAGAGGGAAATCTAACAATATAGACACCAATTCATTACAGAAACAAGCAATCTTGAAAGATGTATAAATACAATATTTATTTTTATTTATTTTAAATATCCCATTTACCAAATTGTAGTACCAAGTTATATCCAGTAAAATAAGTTGACCTTTTTTTTTAACCAAAATTGAAGATGTTTTAGCAACTGATGAGGTATATGCTTTCCTTTCTTATATTTAGGCATGCTAATAATGGCAGTAGAAAGATACTTCAAAGATGTTGCTTCCTTTCAAAAGTGTACAATACTTATTTTCCTAAAGTTCCTGACTCTCCACTTAGACTCTATTTTTCAGAGCAGTGGAAGTAAGTCTCCCAGACTTAATACTATTCTGAGCTTGATTACCACAGGGATTGCAGTACAAAAGTTAGAAGAGAATGAAGAGTTGATAATCCGTAAACAACCAGCTTTTATAGAACAGATAAAGCTTGTACTTCTATAAGATTTCTAATTATTATTTTGCACAAAACAGATGCCAAATGTGGATTTAATTTGGATTCTAAAAAAACCAAAAGTGATTTCATTTTTCCAAGTAATATCAAGAGAAAATTAACTTGTGAAAATTACCTATCAGCTTTGCTTTTTAAAAAAAATATTTTAAGTGTTTGCACTTACTTCACAGACATAGTGAAACAACCTAATCACCTGGGTTTTTTTTTTTTTCAAAAGTGATTTTCCCTGTAAACATGTCTTTAGTTGCTGCAGTCTTAGTGATGAGAGACAGCAGTTACTTCTATACCACACATAAATGAGCCCTTTCTTCTGGTGTGGACTGCTGCGCTGTAGCTGCACTTTTCTTTGTTCTATGCAAAAGATTATATTTTTTAGATATTTAGTATAGGTTATATTTAATGCTGCTTATGACCCTTTATAGATTCTTCTATACAGAAGTTCTTTATGAGACCAAGTTTGAGTCTCCTTTGCCTTCATAAACTTAGAAGGATTTACATTAAAGCTTTTGCCTGTTTCCTAAGAATGTACAAGAGTGCAATGTAATTGCAGTTTCACAGAAAATGCACGTTGGCCAAGGTCATACAGAGATTCTACAGAAGAGGTTTGAGGAAAGCTTGGTGGAAGGGTGACGCTATGCATACACATCACATTCAGGCATCCACTGCATCAGACAGTCCTAGTGGGCAACTTGGGTCCCACTTCTCCTGCTGGCCCTTTTAAGTCTGTACTTATCACTTCTCTTGCACATTTTCTCAACTTCTGTAGGCTTTATCTTGAATGCAACAAATACTAAAGAAAAATACTTGTATTACTGATCTTGGTGTCCTTCACATTTCAGGAGGACAAAATGTTTAGTATCAGGAAGTGGAATTTTCCCAAGTTGAAATTTTTGGGTCTTGTCTCAGTAAAATTTGGAATTTTTATTTGGTCTTTTGTGTCTTGAGGAGGTTTTCAATTACTTACTCAGTCTAGTGTTTTTCTAAAAGAGAATGCTGTGTTCTGTACACTTGACAGATGTTTTTTTCTAAATCACTAAACGTGGTGGATGTTTCCTTTGATTTATAGATGTCTGGTCACATGTCTTTTCCTTTGCCAATAAGCATTGCATCCTGTCAGGGCAGACTTAGGGACTTCAATCCCAAAGGCACGGAATGCAAATAGTACTTTAGGGTCAGAGTATCATAATATACTGAGTCAGAAAGGGCCTGTCAGAATCACTGAGTCCAACTCCTGGCCTTGCACAGGACACAATGTGCCTGAGAGCATTGTCCAAACATGCCTTGAATCAGACAGGTTTGGTGCTGTGACTGCTTCCCTGGGGACCTTGTTCCAGTCCCCAAATATTCTCTGTGAAGAACCTCTTCCTGATATCCAGCCTAAACCTCCCC
Organism: Ploceus nigricollis; assembly: GCA_013399945.1. Classification (NCBI taxonomy): domain Eukaryota; kingdom Metazoa; phylum Chordata; class Aves; order Passeriformes; family Ploceidae; genus Ploceus; species Ploceus nigricollis. Next base: position 1,238,016 of record VXBC01006029.1, read on the forward strand.
TGACTCAGCTTCAGGGCTGAGTTCTGTCACTGACTACAGGGAAAAGAGATCAGCACCTGCCCCTCCACTTCCCCTTATGAGGATGTTGAAGACCTCAGTGAGGTGCCCCCTCAGTCTCTTCTTCTCCAGGGTGAACAGACCAAGTGACCTTAGCAACTCCTCATAAGTCTTCCCCTGCAGACCCTTTGCCATCTTTGTGGCCCTCCATTAAGCTCTCTAAGACCTTAATGTCTTTCTTACCTTATGGCACTCAAAACTGCCCCCAGCACAGTGCAACACCTAGTGCAGAGCAGAGTGGGACAGTCCCCTCCCTTGCCTGGCTGGCCATGCTGTGCCCAGTGTGCCCCAGGACACGCTTGGCCCTCCTGGCTGCCACGGCACTGCTGACTCCTACTCACCTTGCCATCTGCCAGGCCCCCCAGATCCCTTTCCGTGGCACCGCTCTCCAGCCTCTCATTCCCCAGTCTGTCTCTTGCCCCACCCCAGGTGCAGAATCTGTCACTTGACCTTGTTAAACTTTGTATGTTTGGTGATTGCCCAGCCCTCTTAATTTATCGAGGTATCTGCAGGATCTCCCTCCATTTGAGGGAGTCAACAGCCCCTCCCAATTCAGTGTCATCAGCAAGCTTGATATTCCTTGGAGTCCTGCATCCAAGTCATTAATGAAGCTGTTGAAGAGTACTGGGCTGAGTCTAGAGCCCATTAGAAACTGGATGCCTGATGCCACCCAATTCTCTGTAACTCTTGTGCCTGACCCGTGAGCCTGTTGCTCACCCATTGTGTAACACAGTTACCCAGCTGTGTGCTGGACATTTTGTCCAGAAGGATGCTGTGACAGTATCAAAAGCTCTGCTGAAGTCCAAAAAGATTATGTGTACTGGCTTTCCTAGATTGACTGGGTGGGCTACCCTGTAGTAGAAGGAAATCAGGTTTGACAATCAAGACTTGCCATTCATGAAGCCGTGCTGGCTGGGACCAATGATTGAGTTGTCCTCCAGGTGTTTTTCATTACCTCACAGAAAAACCTTTTCCATGTATCTGGATACAAGGAGCTGTCTTTGTCCAAGTTTCTGTAGGTAAAACTTGCACTCTGAATCTGAATGTGTTTATGGATATGAGAAGATTCCACTTGAGTCATAGAATCAGTTCCTGCTTACAACTGTCTGTTCTCTGCTTTTCCTGAACATTGCAGCTCAGCTACTGCTGACAAGGTCAGGAAACTGCTTTATTATCTCTTAAAAACCTCACATAATAATAAAATTCCAGTTTGGCACCCTTTTTGCTTAATACTTGAAACTGTGAACCAGGATTGTTTTTCATCACTGCTGTTGAGAGCAGCTTTCAGGGGAGGGAACGAAAACAGACTGCATTTTTTACTGCTTCACTTCATGTGTAATATGCATGTTTGAATTGCCACTTACAAAGGTGTGGTTCCAAAGCTGTTCAGATTGATGCAAACTTGGATTGTCAGCTAGCCCTGCTCTCTCCTCTTGGCTCAATGCTTATGTGGTTATGTGATGAGCTACCCCTGGGAGCTGATCCAGTACATAACTTCTTAGTAAGGTTGTTGGAGAGAGCAAAACCGGAGTAGCCTAAACTTGATGACAGTATAAAAACATTAGGAAGTAGAATTCGGTAGTAGTTTAAATTACATTATATGAATGCTGCTTTGTCAGTGCAGAATAAAAATTATGTGGAACCTTACATTAAAAAACATCTTTAGTCCCTGTGATTTCAATGAATCTTGTTTACACTTAGTAGAGAAGAACAGGTTACTGAAGAAAGGATAGTTTTCTTGCCCTTAACACATAAGTAAATATAGAAAATATACTACATGACCAGAAATCAACATCTAGGTATAGTGGTTTGTAATTTTTGTCTCAAGTTCTAGCAGAAACTCTTTCAATATATTTTTTGTGCCAAAACCCCCAGATGATTGGTTTTTTTCTTTGTTCAAACATACAGGGTTTCCTTATGGCTTCATCTGCTTATTTCCTCTTGCTGTTCTTAAACCTTGCTAAATATTTAAGTTGTTAAAATAATAATCTAAACAAGATCCTATGTTGGTGGATGTATGTTTTGGAACATTGTTTTGATTTTGATTGATCTTTTAGGAAACTGTTTAACTGGAATGAGAATGAAGGACTTGACTAAGGCTTCTCTATCCATAAAGCATGACAAGGTAGTTTCTGTAATTGGTTTTTCTAGATGGTGTTGGGAATGAAAGACATTTAAGCTTTAAGTTCTTCAACCACCTCAATTTTAAAATTTTTCTTCCTCTCAAATATAGGCTGAAAACCTAAATATTAGTTGCAAGCCTTAAAGATAATGAAACTACAAAAATGTGGATACCATGAAATGCTGGGGTTTTTAAATTGAAAATATTTCTTAAAATTTCTGTTGGGATGGTAAAACTTCTTCAAAAATTAACAGTTTGAGAATCTGAAATGAAACTGGCTGAGCCTTGATTCTTTTAGATTTTGATTTTCTTTAGCTTTTAAATACAGCAAGTTTCTCAGGGTCAAAAGTTATTTTTCTGAGCTTTGAGTCAGAAATATATTGATGTTCATTGTCTGTAGTGTCCTGCTGTGATCTTTACTTTATAAATATGCTATTCTAATAGCAACTCCTTCCTATGTAATATGATGGAATACTGTTGCATTGCAACTGATTTGCATTTGCAATTGCATTGCAATAGTCATTCAGTGTTCTGATTTCAGTGGATTCTGAATAGAAGGAGTAATAATTAATTACTGGTAATTTTGCACAGAAACAGGGATAAGAAGATTTAGTTGTTACTGATGCATCATAAGTTTGGTTCATATGTTCTTTACTATGCAAGACACTGTAATTGCTGGTGGTCTTCAGTGAGACTTTGTAGCCTTAATGCCTTACGTACCCAACTCTTCTATAGAAAGCTGTTGGCTTTGTACTGTCACTGTGCAGCAGCCAATTTCTTTCAGGTTCAGTTGGTTGATTAAAGTATGCTCTAAAAGCCCTTTAAATAAGGGCTTTTAAATAAGTCTACACTGAGAATTTGGCAAGCTCATTGTGTAGACAAGGGTGGTCTATATAATTAAAATGGATTTCCAGCATCTAACGCCTGGCATGAAATAACCTCAACGTAACAGCATTGGTGATATTACTAGTTAAATGTGTAATTTTTATTCTGAAAACGGACTCCCAATTCCAAAAAATGGTCCAAGATGATGCTTCCTGGAATTAATAATGACAAAATGGATCATACTTCCCTTGATCATAACTTAAAAAAAAAAACAACTACTCCCATGGTATTTTCTCTTCCTTGAGCTTTTGTTTAAGAGCTGCCTGTTGGAGGCAGCCTCTTTTGAAGTTATTTCCTTGCTAACTAGCAGTAGTTACCCAGGAAGAGTCTGTTTTTTTAGTTCTCTAACCATGATTACCATGGCAGGCTCATCTGTGGCATCAGCCCCACAAGGGTGATAAAATCATTGTCTCTGTCCCTGCATGGATTCAGTGTTGGCAGTGCTGACAGCAGATGTGATCACTGACTTCAGCGGGACATTGCAGCTACCAGCAGAATGTTTTTGGGGTCATAACTGCCTGTACATCCAAAGAAAAGTTGTGGCTTTATGTTCCTGCAGATGCAGGTGACTTCAGGGGGGAACACACATAGAGTTCTATGGTGATAACTTCTGTATATCAGAATGAGTAATTTCCTATGTTATGTGAATTATTGTTTGACAAAAAGGGGGTAAAATACCCTCAGCATTAATTAAAGGATTTTTGCTATGTCCTATATATTGTTAAATATGTGTTGAATTATATGTTTTGTAGAAGTTACTGGCTTTGTTATGTAGTAGTATATTTTTATAGACAATTCTTATATATTGAAATGTTAAGAATATTTTCATAAGAGATTTATATTCCTCATTGCTAATAAAATGATTCTGAAGAATTAATCTCTGGTTTTGCATTGATTAGTGGAATATAACTGAATGCATTGATTGTAAAACTGAATGAAAGAACTGTTAATCAGTCCCTGGTAAACATGAACATAGGCCTCAAATTCTGCTAATATTATCATGCTGCATCACTTTTTATGCCTTGCAACAAGCTAGTGACAAATGAAGCTTCATCAATTTCCATACATTAATTTCTTAACTGGAAACACTGTAGCATTGACAGATCAGTAAAGTTAAATTTTCCTGTGTCCATGTGGCAGTCTGTTTCTGTGGATTTTTTTGTTCCGTTTTATTACTATACATCATGATTAGAATTCAACTCTTGTCCCACTTGTCACAAGGTGATACTTAATTCACTCTTGTGCTTCCCATTATCTAGTGTGTTAATAATTAATTTTTCACCACAGAGGAAAAAAATTTATATTTGCTAAGTATTACAGAAAGATTGCTAATTTTTATTGTCCTTACAGCAGTGCTACTTCCTACAGCGTTGTCAGTTCTTGTAAGAGCAGAAGATATCAGAAATGGACTTCTCAAGCTTGCGCTCGAGAGCTTTGAGAGGAGGTGACAGATGTTTTTTTCTGGGTGTAACTTAGAGAGGGAAAAATAGATGAGGGACTAGGAGTTACATCGTGGGGAGTTACTGGCAGCATTGGCCTGTCTATCCTGCATCCTCTTCACTTTGTATGCTCAAAAATTAACTCATTGTAGGACAACTCATCACTATTTGTTTCACATGCTTTAAAGTAAAGGAAAACCAAGGTATTTCCAAGAGATCTAACTGTGCCAGGCATAGGCAAGGGAAGATTATTTGTGAAAGAAACTTTGCCACTTTCTCTTGGCCATTCTGTGTGTTCTTTGGAACAGCTAATCTAATAGAAATTTAAGCTTTGTGGGAAGGGGGGGGGAAAGAACTTTTTCAGTGACTATTAAAATATTTATTTAGAAATGATTAGTGACATAGCATAAGAGACAAAGGCTATTACTAGATGATAAAACTTTTGAAACAAAATTACACAATTATGCTATTCATATACACAAAAAAAACCCCAAAACCAGACAAACAAAACAACAAAAAGCAACAAAACAAACCAAACAAAACCCAAAAAAAACCAAAAGGAAAAGAGATCAAAGGATTTCAAATTAAAAAGCTTTCCCATTATTGGAAAACAAACTTCACTGAAGTTGCAAAATACTTATGAGCACTGCACTTTATTGATTTGATAAAGTGTTCTTACAGTCCTGAGCACAGGAAGTAGTACATGAGATAAAATATGCAGATAAACTCTTCAAATAGGTTTCAGTTGATTGTTCTTCAATTAGCTTTTATGGAACTGTATTTTCTGACACTACTGAATATAGTTCGTACATTACCCTGTCAAGGAGCAGTGAATTCCAGAAAGGATAAAAAACTGATTTGTCAGCTGAGTTTACATGCTGATCAAAGGGAAAAATATTTGAGTTCTTGCAGTGCTGGAATGAAGTGTTTTTGGGGTCTATATGAAAGAGGTGGAAAGAAAACTTGTGTTTTCTGGCCAGCGGGCAAGTTCATTTTCCCTCTGTAATGTGACTGTTGTGTCGGCAGGTGGGGCTGTCTTTCTTAATTTATTCCTTAGGGTGTAAGATTAAATCCTCTTAAAAATCCAAATCCACAGATCTAGACATTAAAAGTTTCAGTACAGTGATGTACTCAGTGTAAATATTAAATTTAACTGGGATTCAAAATGCTATTGAAGCATTTTACTGACTACACAGAATACTGCTCAGCAGACCCTTGAATAATTTCTTAAACTCTTTCTCTGATGTTTTACACTGTATCCTGCACCCCTCCCAGGGCAAAAGATTCTAGATGGTGCTGGACGACTTTGGCAAGGCTCTGTCTAAAATTCTAGGGAGCAAGGAGAGAGGGTCTGCTCCCTTCATGTGAACATCAGTGAGTTGGCAGGGAGCCTGTAATGAGATTGGACATCTTATCAGTAATGATGGTACTGGGTATGATGCAGTACCATCATATGGAGCATATGTCCTAAACATTATTATTATTATGTAGCATATGTCCTAAACATTCTTCTTCTTATTATTATAATTATTATTAAAGAAATAAAAAGGGAGGGATAATAAGTTCATTCTTACTGCTGAATTCTTTGTGGAAAGTTGTGGTGGGCTAGGATGAATTTAGGCTACTGATTCTAAGGTTACACAGAAACAGCGCATAGGCTGTCTGAGCAGTTGACCTTGTTGCTCTCTGTTTTTCTCCTGTTTGGCTGGGGAATTTAAAAAATATTTCTGTTCCACTCTTTATTTTTATTTTGGGGCTGGGGTGAGACCCCTACATAGTTCTTGAGCAGGTTCTTGGTGTAGGTGCTGAGGCAGGGAGGCCTTTTACATCATCTAGTACCTCATCCCCAGGCCCTACTGCCAAATATTTCCAATGCTAGGGTTTCCCTGTTGCTCTGGTCACCACAGCACAGGGCTATGGACAGGAGCAGGTGTGCTGGAAGAGCCTCTTCAGGCAGAGCAGCTGATTAAATAAGGAAGTTGTGCAAGCTTTTGAGCATAGATGCACCGTACTGTGCCTGAAGCCTGGTAGAGTTGGGAAAGGTTGTACCAATTTAAATTAAGGCAGAGAAATACTAGAAAGGGAGGAGGTGACATGGCTAAGTACTACAGTGAGCTAGAAAAAATACTTGTCAACATGTTTTCCATTGGAAGGTTGGCTGGAGTATTTTTTGCTGGTGTTAACTGGCACTGTTAGGTGTTGTTCTACTTCATAGGAAGTACTGGACAGTTTTTGGGAAGCTGAGTAATGTTAGAGAAGAGAAAAACCTTTTTAATATTATTTGGAAAGGCTACGTGGCAAATCCATTTTATTTTATAAAAATACAGTGCACTGTGAATCAGATATTACTATTTACTTTCTTGTTTTCCCAACAGTACTTTATTACATAAAACAAATATTCCTTTATATTACCATAAAAATTGTTCAGTCACTATTAAGTTTTGATCAGGAAGTGAAGGAAAAAACTGTTTGCTTTTGAAAAATAAACCTGATTCATTTTTTTTTCGCTTTGCCAGAATTATTTCATGTCAATCCATGCCTTGTAAAAGATGTGTGTTGAATTTTTTCAGTAAACATCATCTTTATGTAATGTGAATAAGACCCTATGTTCTGCTATTTGTAGTAACGTATGTAGGGAGTCCATATGAAAACACTTAGCTGATATTCTTTATTCTTGCCATGTGACAAAACATTTTTTTCATTATTAAAAATGGAGAGCAATAACAAAATACTACAATCTGAAATCTCGCATGGGAGGACTGCAAGACAGCCTTTTCTTCCCCAGAAGCCTGTTTTGCGTACATGATTTATCTCCCTTTTCTGCTTTACCTGCCAGAACCATGTAGCTGTATTTTCTTTGCAGTTTGTTACTTGTTAATTTGCACAAAAGGTGGCTAATTTAAATTTCTGATGTTACCAGCACAGTTATGTGGTTTTTTTAAAGGAAGGAAGGAAGGTGTGAAATAGACACATATACATATATTAAGACAAGGTATAAACTTTGCAGATTAACCGTATTTTTTGCATCAACAAGACTTGTAAATTTTAATTACAATGTCTGTCATAAATCATCTTGACGCTGCTTTATAGAACAGCCTCTTCTATCTCCTGTTCTCTTAGGAGGGGGAAGGAAGGGGGAGAAAAGGGAAAGGAAGAGTCTGGGAGAAAATCTTTGTTCTCTCACTGGCAAGTTCTCTGCAGCAAAGCTGTCCCACTGAAGCCTGTCTGTGTGATTGGGTACAGATTTAAGGAAGAGAAGGAACAGTTTGTTCTCTGCTGATTATATAAGAATACCCTTGTCAGCATGTTGCTTGCTTCAGATTACAGCCTGTATCCCATGATTAGCATGGAAAAAATAGGAAAACTAGAGTGATACCCACATTTCTGTTTCTTTACTATGCATTTTTTTTTAATCCTGGAAACCTTGGGCTTAAGGTGATGGACACTATTTTAGCCTGTAGCTCTCTAGATGTCAATTTTGATCAAGAAACTTAAATACACACACTTTTCCTCAAGAAAAATACATTTGCCAGTCTGATTCTGCTATTAAAAATTTTCTGGAGGATTCTGGTCTTTCCAAACTCTCTGATACCCACAGATATTTTTGTAGCATGTTTTTCTAATGTGCCTTTTGTCTCTATGGATATTTAGAACTTCATTTCAGGATTGAAAGCGTTTTTGCAGTCTTTACAGATCTGTTTTTGTGACAAGACAGATTTCCTCTTTCATATGCACAGTTGGAAATATGTTCCAGGTAGATAATTAATGAAAAAGCATTATTCACATTTCATTTCTCCCATTTAAATGTTTTTAAAGCATTAGGAACATCTAGACAGAAGCATGAAGGGTTACATTGCACTTTTTAAAACTACAGCCTAGATCTCTTTCTCTGGAGCTTAATGGATATGTTTAGGCCCCTAAATTTTTATATAGATCATTATATACTTACATACAATTTGCTGTAAAGAACAGCAGCTACTTTCAGTTGTGCTCACACTGTCATCTCTTAGAGGTGGAATCAATGGGAGCTATTATGGTTGTACTCTCAGGGGGATGGGCATATTGGGTGTGCAGTGCTCAGAAAAAGGAATACAGCACTACAGATCAGTCAGGACTGCAAAACTCTAATCCTGCATATGGTGACGATTCACGTGGCTTGAGGTCATCTTATGCTCTCTCTCTCAAAAATGCTGCCATCGATGGACTGTTCACTGGAAAGCTGATCACATTTACAATACACTGGCAACTGAGAAACTTGAAACCAGGAGATATCAACGCTGTACTTGTGACAAGCACATATTTCTCTCTCTCAAGATTCTATTATAGAGAGAGACAGAAGCGAAGAAAAGAGAAAATAATTTCTATCTCTGTCCCTTGTTTTCCCATGTGGAATGCATTTGAGAATTGTTTACCTAGAATCATTGGTGGATTGGACACTGGTGAGCATTGTTTGGCCCTGATGGCCACTGGAATGCACCTGTGTCTGGACTCGCTCTGGGGAGGGAGTCACGAGAGAAGTTACAGTGAGTAGTGAGATATGATAGTTAGAAGTTAAGATGTCGTTTTAGTATCTCCTCTTTAAATAATATATTAATGTATTGTAATATAGTTATAATAAAGAAACTATTCAGCCTTCTGAACTGGAGTCAACATCATCTCTTCCCATCTTGAGTTCACCTGCATTTTTCCCTGCAACTTGTACTGTCTTCAGAAATCCTAGAAATTTGTTTTGGACAAATATTTTATGACAATGTTTCCATACCAGCCCCATTCACAAACAATTTGGTTCTATAGCAGCAGTTTTGCTGTCACAATCTTCTTGATAACTTTTCTGCAGATGATTGTAGGTCATTGGTTTAGAATCTGGTGGTGCTTATATATAGTTTTATTATTTACTTTTTTCCTTAAAGTCTCAATTTTGGTTTTATGACTTCCGTGGTAATTTCAGGTGTACTTTTATTGGTATGTTATCACACTTTGAAGAATTTTTGACTAGGTTGTCTGGGATGTTCAGTATTAAATGCCTCATAATGACATGTATCTATTTTCTTAACCTTAGCATATATATGACTCCAAGTTGTAATTAGTGACTCTGTGTTAAACTGTACCAACATGTCTATAAAACACAGCATATGGATATCTTGAAGAAAGGAAATTGGGAGATGCTGCTTTTATAAACCTGAAAGCTGCAGAGCAGATGTGGAAGGAATTACTGCAAAGAATCTCAACTGGCATATAAAACAGAAGCTGAAGTTTATTTTGGTTTTATTATAAAAGAAAAAACATTTTACTAAAGCTCTGTTGTATTTAGGTTACATAAAATTGTGTTGTTCAGGACTAGCTGTGAAACTACGTGCACTGATGTGACAATGGAACAAGGCATTCTTTTTCCCTTTAAATATTAAGTACTAGAACTTTACAAGTGGATTGTAAAATTTGTATTTTTAGAATTTACAGTAAATTTAATAATGTTCCTTTTTGGAGGAGAGGACTGTAATAGATATTGCAAAGTTAATACCCTTTTTTTAATTTCATGAGCAAAAAGCAAAATAGTGATTACCCTTTTTGCAGTCTGATTGTCTGGCTTCTTCCATGGAAAGTCCTGGTCATAAATGCTAATTTCTGAAGAACTATTAACCACAAGCATCCCCATGCTCTCATATTTTGAACACCTAATCAGTCAGCCTGACTTTGTAGAAAATGCTAGATTATTATTTACTTACCTATTATAGATTTCAGCAAAGCATTGATGTGCTTACCAGGTAAGTCTTGTAATTTTATGCAAGAAACAACACACTTTATCATTAGAAATGTATTAAGGATTTTACTGTGTATTTGAGGAACTTTAAGACTATATGAGGAAAGTAATAAAGCAGGCTTCTCAATACATTTTCAACATGACTGTATAATATGATGTGGAATGAAAGTGCTAGTTACTTGTCACTTTAAAATGACTAATATTTATGTCTATTATTGACCCCCAAATTCTCATAGATTAGTCAATTAATAGCTATGTATTTTCTGTCTTCTGGGGGTTTTTTTAGGGAAAATTAGCAGAAAATTTTGGTATAGTATTCAATTTTTAAAAAATTTATTAGCTTTATTCAATTACTAGTATTAATACTTTGGCTTCCGTTGTCCCTGAAATGTAATATGAAATAAACAAGAGTTATCATTCCAGTGTTTTGAGGACCTGTATTTTAACGTAGTCTCTTAACTTTAAAAACCATCATAAAATAATGGCATACTAAAAACATAACTAAGTTATACAATGGGAATAAGTTAAGGCATAAAAGGCTTTCTTTGATCTACATCAGGAGCTACTTCATTGAAATATGAAATTTCTCAGACTGAAACTTGTGTAGCCAAAAAATGATAATGCAATTATTCCATATTTACAATTAATTATCCTTAGAAGAAATGTTCTCTCCTAGAGATATTTGAAAAAAGTTGTGTGAACTTTTGTCAAGTTTACTATGAAACCTTTTGTAGCTCTTCCAAAGACTAACTGGGGGATGACTTTATTAATGATTTGAAAGTCAAAGAGCTGATGTCAGTTCCAAAGCTCATTGTTTCAGCTTTTTTTTAACTGTTTTTTTTTTTAATCTAGCTATATTTTTTTTCCTAATTGAAATGTCAGAAAGTCTTTAAGCAAGTTCATTAGACTTTAAGAGTTGCCTCCATGACTGCTGATGGTTATAATAGTCAGGCAAAACTGATCTCACATCACATAAAGTAACATTAAGTTTGGAATATAGTTACAAAGCTTCTGGAACATTTGTAGAATAGCAGACTTCATAAGAAACCTTCAGTCCAGAGTTAATAATGTAAAAACAATTTCTGAAATTCAAGTAGTTAGTCTTATTTATTAATTTATTATTTATTATTTTGAATCAATATTGAAATTGTACTGGTTGGGATTATTTATCTAGCAATAACAAACAAAATAAACAGCCTCAAAGTTGGTCTCAGTAAAATAATTGTCTTAAGTGAAATTGCCTTTCTGTAAGAACTGTTTTCATGGGGCAGAATCCCTTTATGACTGAAGCAGGGTTGTGCTTTACAGAGAGCTGAGATGCCCTGACAGAGCAGTCGCCACCCTGCCTCTGTGGGCTGTACTTCTGTAGAATGATAATTGGTTTCTTAGAAGCAAGGAATTAATTGCAGATAAAGCCTGTGTGTTTCTTGACAAGAAAACTGCCTATCCATTTGTAAATCAATGAAAATTTTGCTGTACTGAAACCAGGGTGCAGTTAAGAAAACATTCTCAGTCCTTACTTTCATGTGTTTCTAATTTTCTTTTAGAATTTCTGTTTGCATTTGTGCAAGTGTGCGTGCTTTTCTTTAGTCCTAGCTGAAGGGTGAGTTTTGGAGGAAAGCCCAAGGAAAAACCTTTTGGCTATTTTTTTTTTAATTAAAAGCATATTTTAAGTGTTTTATGTAATTTGTTAAATAAATTGTTTGAAAATATTGCTATATAATACCACGATTAAAAACAAAATATTCCTTTATACATTATACTGCAGGGTTTAGGTAAGTGATTCATAGTTCAGACTGAGTGCAGAAAATAGCCAGGTATTCTTGAGTACTGATGCTACCACTGTACTTTTTTCTTGATGGGAAAATTGCCCAAGTAAACTCACATTGCTTTAGTTTCCCCATCTGTATAATGTGAATAATACTTACCATCTTACAGGAATATGTGGAATTTAATATTTATGCATCACTTTGAAGTTCATCTCTAAATCAGTTCTGTAACCCAAACTCCAAAATGCATGGTTGGTAGAAGACTGTGAGACACACCAATATTTTCTGGAAGTACTGTATTTTTCTCTACCTATAAATACTGTGTGAGCTGGATGTGTTGTCTTTCTATATCATCAAGGCTGATGGAGCAGTAGGGTATAATGTGATGACTAACAGAGAGTTCTCATGAGAACAGGGTAGGCACTGATGTACGATGAGAGAGAAAACTGAAGCATTCTCAAGGCACTCTCTGCTTGGCTGAGTTAAGTCCAGCAAAAAAAATATTTTCTTCATCTGTATAACATCGAGGTTGCCAGGCAGCTCAAAATTCACTTCTGCAAAGCTCAGATGTGCGAGTCCCCCAGAGAAAGTGGAATTCTGACTGCCTGCAGAGTTCGCCCACCTTGGGAACAAATTTGAAGAAAGGGAGGTGACTTTTTTTGAGAAGAGTCACTTCCATTGTGTGTACAACCAGGGAGAAATATCCTGGCTAACAATCTTAACAGCAGCTTTCCAACTTGTCACCAAGGAAATGAGCTTCTTCCCAAGTAGGTCTGCTTGCAGCAACTTTATAACATATATCTAGACACCATTATTTCTTCATGGTCAAATTTTTCTCACCCTGCAATGCTTGGTAGCAGGGATGCAATTTCTGAACTGTTAATTGCATAAATACATTCTAGGAAAAGAGCAGTCCTGCAGCTTTTTGATACTCATAATTACCTCTTTCCTACAGTTTCAGAGAAGCAAATGTCATCCCAAGAAAACAAGCATCTAATTGTTTTGTAGAGAGCACCTCTCTCTGTTGTATCTGAAGTGTAGCTTTCACGGTGTTCAAAAATCTTACTGTTATTAAATTATTGTCCAGTATCCTGATGAAACGAGAAGTCTTCAATTTACAGGTGAGGAGCTGGATCTCAAGAATAAAACCCTTAATACAACAAATTGCTCAAGCTTGTTATTGATCCCCATTATGCTAAGTTGGCCCATTGATATGTGCCTGAAGACAGATGCCTTTTTGGCCAGTCAAGCATATGGTGATTTCTCAAAATTTTCCATTCAGTAAAATATAAGACTTCCTTTACAGTATAGGATATCTTTTATTGTTGGAGTTTTAGAAGTTGGAAAAAAAGTGGAAACACATTGTAAAGGAACAGTTATATATATTTTCCCCTGGAATAATGTGATAGCAACTTTCCTGCACTCTTTAAAACAAATGGAAAAGCAGAGAGAAACTGGAAAAAGCTTCTGTGGAAAGGCTGGTGTTGCCTGTGTGTTTGGAGGATAATTCATTGTCAGTATTGTAGAGCTGAAAACCCATTGCATGACTTGCTATGAAGCAACTGACACAAGTTGTAGTGTATACTAGAATATTATTAATTGAATGTATATTGAGCCAATATTCAGGCTCTAAATATACGAAAGTACTGAAAAATACACAGATCACACAAAACATGAGTTGGAAAAGATTCATTACTCAAATTTCAGTTTTTGCAAAATACTGTCTTATGGCATTTTTTGGATACTATATACAATGAATGAAATCTAGGCCACGCTGGAAGAAAAGGCAATGTTAAATTTTCCGCAGGACCTGGATTTAATCAAATATGTACTATATTTCAGTATAGAATGATCAATATTACAAGTTAATTACCTAAATTAGTTCAGACTGACCATGTCTTATGTCTCCTAAACAATAAATTATTTAGATGATATTCTGCTAAAAAGATCAAGATGCTCTACTACGGTGGATGTATTTTCTTCTCTGTTCTAATAACCAGAACCTCTAGGCCATGGAAAGACTCAGAATAGATAATAAATGTAAAGCCAGGAATTAATAAGTGAACAAATATATAACACACTATACCTGACCTAGTTTGTTTTAAAAATCCAAATAACAACACAAAACCTGTTTGAAAATACACAACTTACCAGTGGGTAACTTAGCACTGTTTTTATGGATGTATTTGTTGAATAGAGTATTTGCTAAGACTTTCTCCACTGTTATTACTATCTACAGGACATCAATACTCTTGTATTATGCTCACAAGATAATTATTGCAATGAGGTGATGTGTGTTTGCTTAGGTAACAAAGTAGACTACGTAGGGATAGATCTGATTTTCAAGTGGTAGTATAATGTAAATAGTATAATGTAAGTAGTACGACGAGTTCCTTGCTTTCAAAGAGAATGAAATAAATGAACTGTGAGTTTTATAGCCCCACACTAGGACACAATCCCCGCATACCTTTGTTATGAGAATCGGTGCCCTTCACATAAAAACGTCCTAAACAAACCCATGTTAGCTTATAGCCAACTGTCGCCAGTTTAAAAATGACAATGGTTCCTTTAAACTAGAACTTTACGAGACTTTTCTTTCTTGTACTTCGTACGGAAAAAATCGCAGGCAGAGGTGCACTGCTGCCTTCACCAAACCGCGTTGTCCCGCAGCGACGATGAAACCACGCCGCGTTCCCCTGCCCTCCCCAGGCTCCGCGCTGGCCCCGGAGATGCTGCCGGGGCGAGGCTCCGGGCCGGGGCTGCGCTCCCCGACCCCCTCCGGAGCGCGGCCGCGCTTCCCGCGCTCCGCGGCGCGCCCGGGGCGCTGCGGGGCGGGGGGCGCGGGCCCACATTCCGATGCGGT
>VXBC01006029.1:1253150-1451116 GCA_013399945.1 Ploceus nigricollis
GCCCCGTCCCGCAGAGCGCTCCGCCGCCGCGACCCCGCCGCCGCTGGAGTCACCGCCGACCCCAGGAGGAGGACGAGATACCGGGGGGACGCTGAAAGGTGCGTCCCCTGCACACCCCCACCCGCTCTCACGGGCTCTTTCCCTGACTCCCCAGCGTGGTTAGCTCTCTTTTGGGGGCTCTCTGGGGCCGGGATGGCCCCCACGGCTCTCGTGGCCCCCGGGGGTTGCCGAGGGCTGCCCGCCCGCTGCGGCCGTGTCCGGGGGCGGGGGGGGGGGCCGCCTTTGGGCCCGGTTNTTCGGCCATGTTCCGCAGCCCCCGCTGCCCGCGCCCTCCCCGCCTGACCTTCGGCTTACGGGTTCTCCCTCTTCCTCTGGGAGGGTTCAAGAAAACCCCAAATGCAAAAGAAAATTGGGGTGGGCTGCCCTTATCCCACATGCTGGAAATGGTTCTAAATTCATCCCGTGCTTTCTCTCTTCCACTGCGATTGTACAATCAGTTGTAATTTTTACGTTTAAGTCTGGCAAAATTTAGTCCAATATTGGTGCAGCGCATTGGAGATGTGGCTCTGGAAGGAGCCTGTGGCTGTAAGAGACAGGGATGCTGTCTCTCTCCCCCTCAGTGGGTCTCTGCTCTTTGGGGGTGCTGCAGGCCCTGACACCCAGGCATGAAGGGGCAATGCATTCCTCTCAGCTCCAGACTTCTCTTTGCCTCACTTGCTGAAGTGTTGTTGAGTTAGAAAGACTCAAAGTCTGCAAACACTTACAGAAGTAGTTTAACTGAAGTGTTTGTAGGATCAGGACCAAAGTGTCTAGGTGTGATGCTTATCTGTTCTGCTGCACCCTCTTGGGATGCCACCAGCACAGGTGATAAAGGGAAGAGCCTATACAGGTGACTGTGAACTGGGCTTCTTCTGATAAAGGAAATGAAAGAGCTGGATTAAGAGTGGTAGAGAAATGCCTGAAGGATCAGCTGTACTTTAAGGAACAGTAAAATGTTTTGTTTCATAGTGCGGCATTTGTGTTAGGAGCAGAATTGGCCTTCTTGTTGTATTTATTATGCTAAAAGTTTGATAAAAAAGTTTTCCAATTATTTCCATCCTCTACGTTTGTTTGACAAAAGTTTGCTAAATATTTCCATCCTTTACATTTGTATATTTGAAAGATCAGAGAACCTGCCAATTATGAAGCAGCCTCTTAGTAATCATTGCAGAGCAATGACTATTATGTAGTTTAAGAAGTCATATTTTTCCAGCTACAAATAATCATCTTTGATCTGTGCTATCACATCCCTTAAAAAGTAAATTGCAAACACCCGATGTTTGTGATCATTACAAAAGTGCCACAACAAATGTGGGAGCAGTGAAACATACAAGGTGAAACCAGAAACAGACACTGTTTTGTGTAGTAGGAAGTGCTCAAGAGAAATGCCCAAGACCTAATGGACATGTATGCCTGTCTGCATAAATTTGCAGAGGATTTCTAAAATATTGCTTTCTAAGTCACCTAAATTGAATTCATTCTTGCCATATTGAGATAGTAATCTCAGATACTGTAATGAGTTAATTTGTGTTTTCATACATGGTAAAAAGTCTGTTATTAAGACTTTGTGACTGTAGACGGGGCAGTGCAGTTCCTGTCCTCTCAGTTAACATTAATTTAATGTGATATATTTTATGCAAGAAAAGTGTGATGTTTAAACCAGAGTTCCAAGACATTAAGAAGGAAAAGAAATACCACAAGGTAAAACTTTCAGATCAAGAAACATGAAAGCCCTACTGCAGAATAAAGAATTTCTCAAAACTCTGTTAACTGGAGATCATAGAGCAAGTTCATGGAGATGATAAGGTAATTCGAGACCTGGGAGATACGTAATATGAGAAAAAGAAATTCTCTGTATTTAGGTTATCCAAAAGAATGTAATGAAACAGTTTGAGCACTATTTGTAAGTATCCATAGAAGTATTTCTTTTATCAAAGGCCTGTTTTATTTAAGAGAAATATGGATGTTAAGATCCACTATTGAGTAGAACCTGCACAGAAATCCAATATAGGAGCAAGGCACATATTGAAAAGTGACAGCTGTGACTGTTCATGAAAGATTGCAGATTTATAACCACTGGAAACATTGTGCTTAAGTTAGCAGCTCTTCCTTCTGTTTTGGAGAAAAGCAGCTATAATTTAGCAATGGTTCTTGGATTTGAAATGAGAATTAGTTAAAGGAAAACTTTAGTTATTAAGGAGGCAAAAAGTAATTAATCTATTATTTCATTAGAAGGCCATGATTTGCATAGGGATTTTTTAATTAAACATTAAACTAAGGGTTTTTTTAGTGATCATCTTAATTTATATGCATATTTACAAAAGCATTTCTTTAGGAGCATTTTATTTTAGAACACTGATGACCGCATTTCAGAACACTGGTTGCCATTTTGTTTCCTGTTTCTACAGCACTTAGTACAAAACAGATTTTGGGTCATGACTGACTCTTAAATTTTATAAATGACAATGATACGTGTTATTAGCAATAATTCACATGTTTTTTTCTGTTTTATATACTTCTTGAAGGTACCAGTAACTGAAAAGTTGGAACGAATCATGCAGCTCCAGCGTGGACAGACTTACTCTCATGCCTGTTCACAATGCAGCCATTGATGGTTTCATTGAGCAATGGCTATCATTTGATTGTGCAGATAGCAGGTTAACAGCTGTCTGTACCTTTAATATGCAGTCTGATTCATTTGTAAATAACACTTTTCATCATGTCTCTGTTTTAGGAAGCTGTTATCATGCTAGCATTAAATCCATGTTTTCCTTAATTTTGTCCCTTCCTGAGCCTTCTTAATCGTTTAGAAGAGAGGTGTTGCCTCTAGAGGACCTGCATGACTGAGTACGTGTTATGTGAGAGCAGTCCAGCTTACTCTGCATACTGCTTTATTTGTCTTGGCAAACCTATATATATATATCTGCTTGTGGGTAGGGTTTTCCATAGTCATGGTACTGCCAGATCTCGGTCATATTTCACTCCTTGATTTTTTTTTGAGCAAAACATCTCTCTGCTGAAACAAGACTTGTGTTTAAGAGCTGAGGATAAAGTGCTGACAGACTTTCTATGAATTTCCTGTATTGGGAGGTCTCTAATATTTTTATTCTGTTTCAAGGGACAGAATTTTGGTTTTACTTGAAACAAAGAACTTAATTTGTAAGTATGTCAATGTGGGATCAAAGTCTGGTCCTCTGGTTTTGCATACTCTGTCATGCTGACGTCTCTGTGCAAGACATAATTAATGTCACTGATTTTAAACTAGGCCATCCACAATACTTTCTTCTTAACTGCCCAGTCATTCATAAATTATCCAACATGTTCAAGCAAGAGCTCGATGTGGCAGCACTTACTGAAACCTGGTAACAAGAGCTAAGAGGAACAAGCTCAACTCCCCACCAGAATTATTCTTCTTCCAGAGCCCGCTACATTGCTCCAGTTTATCAAGTGTCAGTGACAGTGCCACAGGTAATACCAGCTCTTTCAGTAAATGATTTAGAGCAACAGGGACGCAAACCTTGTGGAGTACCTGACATGCTCCACAGAGCTGCCTCCTGCATTCTTTACATCCGAAACTTGTGTGTACTTGGCTTAGCATTGGGAATAGAGACAGTGCAGGCTTGAGTCTTTTACAAGGAGGCGTATTCTGTGGGCCAGTGTAGATACTGTGGCATTTTACAGTAGTCTGAGGCATATCATAAAGGTTTAAATAGGCTGTCCACTGTGGGATACTTTTTATTCTACATTGCTATCTGGAAGTAATATTTAATAACTTGTTACAACATTTTCAGTGGTGCCTCCTCGGTTAAAAAAAATGAGTATACTATTGTATTTGTCAGTTGTAGCATTTCATAAGTAATTAAAGGCTCAGGCATTTTCTTTATGTTCTTTATGTTACTTATTTCAATGTTTTAAATGAGACACAAAAAAGTAGAAACACTGAGAGCAAAGTTAAAGCTACCATTTGAAAATATTTTTGGGGTAATGGTTTTATTCTGTTAGTATGCACAAGTGCTGCATAACTTGCATCTAATAATAGTGTGTTTTCTTAAACAGATGACTCTCCAGTTGCGTTGACCTTGCCTTGTGTAGTAGGACTTTGCTGTCTGCTGTTTCAGACAATGCTCTGATGTGAGATCTCTCCTCCCACAGTATTTTTCTCTGTCTGTGCTACAGCATACAGCAAGAATGCTGCTGCAGTGATCTTTGGTATTTGAGGTTTTTGTTACACTGCATCTTCTTTCAAACATTTTCATAATGCATTCCTTTACTCCAAGTACAAAACTCTGTTGCTTGGATTAGGTTAATTTCTTTCTGTAGTGGTACAAATACCTTTCAGCAGTGTTTTGGGGAAAACCAACTTGGTTTGCCTTTGGAATTTAGCAAGACAAAAAGGGATCGTACCAGACCAGCTACTGCTTTGTGCACTACAAACAGTTCACATCAAAGAACAACCTGTAGATTTCTTCTCGAGGAACTTTCTTGATGTGAATGATTCCTTTTTAATTCCTTTAGGGTTTTGGATTTTTAGCTCTGTACCAAATTGCAAGGGAAAAAGAAAACCCAGTGTTGAAATATCCAGGCTGGTTTGTGTTTTGAAGATGGTATTCTGCTTCTGTTCTAATTCTAGGTAATTTTCATACTCTGACATTTTTCAAAGATGTATTTTCAACCAATTAGCTATTGTTCAATATGGACAAGTAAGTATGTTAAAATGCATTTATATCAGATTGTTGCCCATTGGTGGGCAATTTCTGATAATTGGTTAGTATTTTTCTGACTTTTTCTAGAAAGAGTCACACTTTGGTGACTTTCAAGTGTGTCAGATGTTCTGTAAGTACATGCATTGTTTCTGCGGAAAGCAGTGGGAAAATAACCTCATTGCAGGTATTTCTTACGAAAGCTTTAAGCTTCTGATCACTCAGTGTGCACCCATTTTAGTTTAGCACACTTATGGGAAGCAGTAAACATAGAGGAGTATCTCTGCAAGGCTGGAAGCCCCTGGATTTCTGGCTGCAGGAGGGGCTGGCAAACAGGCTGAGTCCCTGCTTGGTCCTGGAGTTCACATTCACTCCTTAGCTATGCCACAGCCCATGGTTTTGTAACATATTCAGTGGCAATGGTGTCAAAGAAGACCAGGCAGATAACGCTTCTTGAAATCTTTTGTGTTATGGTACTTCTGTATTTTTTACTGAAGAATATTTCTTAATATGGCTCCTTTAGAGCCCTTGAAGATTTTCAGTGTAGCATGAATAGTTTGCATTTTTACCTCCAAACAAGATACAAAAAGGGAAGAATCTTGCATAATTACCTTTGTTTTGTTATGATTGCACCTTTTTTTGTTTTTTTTGTGTTTTTCTTAATAATCAATTTATGGAATAGACAACAAAAATTGAAACAATAAAATCAAACAATTGGACACCTGCTGGAAATATTTTTGTCTTAAGAGCCACTCAGAATGTTGCTGCCATTATTTGAATATACATGTCTTCTCATTCTGTGCTTTTATTCAGAAAAGTATAAGCAAGAAGTTAAACTTCAGCAGAGGTGTTCACTCAGTAGACTTAGAAATGAAGTAGGGAGAAACAACAACATAAAAATAGATGGTTTCCTATGTGTGTCATTTACTAAAACCTCCTTGACAATACCACTTAGAGGCATTCCTTATATCATTAGCCTAGGTAATTTAAGTATTTAAGTACAATTATAGGGTTTTAAAAACTTTTTTTGTCAGATGGATTTAGAAAGTAGCTATCAGTATTCCATCATCTTGTGAAATTATATTAGTTTAGGCCAAGTCCATGTAGCATTGGGTGCTGTTGTTTTCATTGTGGTACTTGTTATGCTTTTGTCCCCCTAGTTAAACAGATTTCAGACTGTAGGACAAGATTCCAATACATGATTGAACTAACTTGCAGTATGAAACAGAATTGTTTATTAATTCTTTTTTTTTTTTTTCAAAGATGTGTCAGGTTGAAGAAGAAGGTATTTTTATTTACCAAAGCCAAACTAGCCTTCTTGGTACTTAAGCAGAAAACATTTGTAGATAAAAGTCTAAAATTGAAACTTGTTTGGAAATACGGTTGAACCTCAAATGCACTGTTCAGTTGTTTGCATTCTCACCTAACTTTCCTAAAAGAAAATAAAAGTTAAGTGTATATGTAGTACCCTGGTATAGGAATGCTGTGATCATTAAAAATCTAGCTTCAGCAGCCAGTTTCACTGTGGAGAAAGAGTATAATATTAATACTGTTCATTCTTGTTTGTGTTAAGCAGATATTGTCAGCTACCAATCTGTTTGCACAGATTGAATTTGTTTATATATAGTTATGGAAACATTTTGGATTTGCTATAAAGAAATAATATTGTTGTAAAATGTTAGTTTAGACCCATGACTAAGAAGGCATTTATTAATGTCTTAAATTATTCAATGCCTTTTTTTTGTTCTTAGTGGTCAGCTGAAATTTTTTCTTGTTCCAGCAAATTCTGAGCTATGACAAATGTTTTTCGCTGAATCCCTGTGTCACTCACTATGAACACTTTTTGGAAGAATGTTTTGCTTGCTCTGATTATGTTCATGTAGCAAATTCTGGAGCTGTGTCTTAAAACTTCTTATTTCTTTGTAGTAGGAGATATAAGGACTTGAGGGATTAGGGAAAATAGAGCCTTGTTTAAAATTTTGTAGATTCATTTGTATAAAGCAATATGAATGCCTTGGAAGTCAGCAACATTTTGGGCTGTAAGTGGTCCTTCTGCTTTACCAAGATAAGGAAATACTAAAATTACAGATTAACCTTGGGGGCTTTAGAAAAATAATGGGGTAATTTATGATATTAATAAATGGATAATATCTACAATTGATATGTATTTTCACTGTTTTGTCTAGTCATTCCAATCCATTCTGGGGACATACCAGCAAGCTGATTTTATTACGAAAAATGTGTTGTCTGCACTGTTTAGAGCATCAAATTCCAAAATCTCATTTTCCTTCCATGGAACCTTCCTTTTTGTCTTAGAATTATTAAACCATTATTGTTCCCATTTGCATTTTGTTTTTATAAATAAAGGTTCTGTTTTTAAGGTTCAGATTATGAATAATTATATTACTAGTACTAGTAATTATATAATAGTACAACTAGGGCTTCTGGAAAAACAGTGCCTCTCTGAGTACATGACTGTAAGAATTGGCAATACTGGGAATCCTCTTCAGAAATTAATTCTGTGTACTTTGTGAACTGTGATTCTAGATTTGCAAGCCAGATTCAGTAGTGGTGTGTAGAAATAAACAGTTCCCTAGACAGCAGGCTATAAAACAGGTCAGTGTTAAAATATGCAGTAACATCTTTCAAATGTCTATATAGTATTGGACTACTATGCCTGCCTGAATTCTCTTTCAGGATTCAGATCATAGCATTTGTTTGGAGTTTTGTTACCTGATAGGTGTAGGAATGTTAGAGATGCACAGGCAGTAATGGGTTTTCTGGAGGTCTTCACTTCCACCCTCCCACAAGAGGGAAGTTTGTGTTCTCTTAAAATTTGTGAATATCATTCTACTTTGTCCAAAGCTTAACTTCATGTTCGTGTCATCCCCTCATTTTGTTCCACATACTCTTTATTCTGTTATGCAAGTTGATAATGAAAATGTTTATCCTTAACAGTCAGTTATCATGTTGGATAGGTACAGAAAGCTGGTTTTGAGGCTGATATTTCTGATTTTAGCCTCAAAAGATACTGTACCACAGTTACAATAATACAACATAGTATTATTCTTTATAACAGCTTCAGTGCACCCCTGAACTTCGTTTCAGCTGTGGTGCTTTAGAGAAAGCTGCATAGAATTGACTTATGAGTTAGTGGGAGAGCTGTAAAAATATTTGAGGAAGGTGTGTGCACAGATTTAAAGCAAAGAAAATTGTTTGGTATGACAGCATTGGAGCTCTGAAGTTGCTGTTGAGAAGAATGGAAAGCCCTGGACAAAAGAGAAAAACCAACCTTCACTTTCTTGTTCTTGCTTGAATTTACATTTAGCAAAACTCTCCCATACATTTTCTGTACATTTGAGTCAAAGAAATCAGTGGATAATTAAAAAAAAAAAAGCCTTTGTGTCCTGGTTTTCCCGCCTTAGCCATTTTGCTTACAATAAACTCTATTCTGTGAGCAACCATATGCATCCCAATAAAGGTTTTAAAGTTTGAATTGAGACAGAGACTGTCTCAGCTTTTGGCCAGCAAATGCAAAGAAAGTTGGCCATGTTCCCTCTCTTTGCCAGAAAAGCATGAAAGCTGGGGCCCCTCCTCTGTCAGAGAGAAAGGGAAGCTCTGATCTTTCTGCATAGAGATTTTTGGAAATATTGAGTCCTTGACATATTACTGGTATGACTTGTCTGTCTCTTGCTTGCTAGATGTGACCCAAGGCCCCAAGAAAAGATCTCTTACCTGCAATGAACTTGTATAGATTAACCTGGGCTTTTTCGTCTGATTATCAGTTTAGTGGTACTTTTTTTTCCCTTCTAGTTGCAGTCCTAAATATCAACAATTAATTCTGTGTCTACAGAATTACAGTTTTTTTGCATGTGGCTTGTCTCTCATGCTACTAAATCGAAAGACCTAGTGGCTTACTTTTTCAATATTTGATGTACATATGAATGTCTAATTAAAAAAACATAGATATTGTACTATTTATTGCATGCGTGTGTGTAGGCTTTTCTAGTACTTGATTTTCTCCTATTCAGGGCTTTACAACTTTCAGTATTCAGATAATCTGACAATTCCTTGAATGATGTATGACTATATAAAATAAGAATATTAAGTTATGAAGGAGATTATCCATAAAATTTAGACTTGTCTTTAACGTGTTCTGTTATGGTTCAAAAATATTTAATTAATTATTGTCAAATATTTGAACTTAAAATATTAAAAGTCAGAATATGGTGTTTAGAATTAGTACATAATAATGTCTCTTGCACATTCTTTTTACCATAACTGTACCTAGGATTATGTAAATGTTGCTGTGTAATTTTTTTCTGTTGAGTGAATCGTGGAAACTAAGCAAGTGCTTTGGTTTTTATGGTTATTATAAGCAGTAATTATGCACACCTGGATTATGTATGCTATGTTTAAGTTATATAAACAATGTACACCCAAACTGCTTACTTTTTCTCTATAATTACAACATTTTCTGTAGTGGGTATAATTTTTATTTTTCATAGAGATAACATGTAAGATTAGAAGTGCTGAAATGCATGCATTGTATTTTCAAAAATACATTGAAATATGGTAATACTACTAGCCTAATTACTTCCTTAGCTGTTTCTGCTTTTATAAAAACATTAGAACACTTAAATAAAACCAACCAGCATTAATGAACAAGTAATACACCAGAAAACTATACAGAATCCTTGAATACTTCAGTGTGAGGAGTGTGCTGTCTGTTTCTAATTTAATTTGTTCTCAGATTACTCTCATGAAGTGTTCGAAGTTTGTCAAATACTTTGGAAGGTCTAAGGTAGATTTTGGGTTTGAAGGTAGAGCTTGCCTTTCCTAAACTAAATTTAATTCTACTGATTTTTTTTTTGCTTAAAGGTAGGTAAGAAGGGAAAACAGATAGTTTTGGAAATCAGGAAGAAGGTGTCTTGAATACATTGGGTCTGAGTGTGACACAGTCCCCACTAAATTAACAGGAACAGATCTATAAGGAGGTAATTACAAGACTGCAAGATAAGCTCGTAATAAAATAAGAGGACTACTGATAAAAAAATTAAAGAATCAAGTAAAAAATGGTCTAGAACTTGAAGGAAAAGATGGAAATGAGAAAGATCTACAGAAGCAGCTAACTGTTTTGAGGTGTGGCAATGGCATGCCTAAGAAGACAGCTGAACAATATTTAATTTGAAATCTCAAAGGACAGGTTAGTCTGCATTCATTTACGTATGCTGGTTTTATGTGCTCTTTCTTCAGAGGTCATCTACTGTTATCCGTGAACTTTATTCTAGATGTACGAGTACTATATCTTTATACCTCATCTCCACATTTCTCACACAACCTTGTGAGAAATTGACTTTTTCTTCTTGGCTTTCTATTGACCAGAAAGTACCAGAGAGGAAAGCAATACCATCCACATTAGAAACTGTTACTATTTAAACAAAGATCTCTGTATAGTATGCAAGATATTGATTGGGAAAAGGGAGAGCTACAGTCTGCCTGTTGCACCTTGTGAGTGCTGGAACAAGTGGTACCCTCAATGAGCTACCATTTGTAAACACTTTCTGTTCATATTGTCAATGAACTTGATCAATTGTGGCAAGTCACTGATAGGCATCGCCTTGCAAACTGTCTTGAAGCAGATTTTTGTTTTGCACAGTTTTGAAACATTACATAGGTTTTTGTTGCAAGCAGAGCACTGTTTCCAGCATCAGCCATTGTTTTGTTCAGAGCTGTGTAGACTGTGCAGACCATTATTTTTCCTTGCTGCTTTGCCTCCCTTCAGGGATCTTTTCTTGTGCCAGTTATTACTTCATAACACACTCAGACGCCTGCTGGGGTCAACACTGGTTTGAACGGTCTGTCCTGCAGGTGAGCCTCCTCCTGCACTGGTCTGCAGGGTTTTCCCCTCAGCGGGATGAAGTCAGTGTTGTCATCTTGCCCAAGAGAAGTCTGATTACAAGGCCTTGGACTGCTCCTTATCTTTCAGTTTGCTGCTTCAGTACTGGCCTGATAGTGTTTGATTCAGCATTTCAGAGTAACCTCCTCATCCCTGTTCTTGGCGACATTGAAAAGTCCATATTCATACTGCTGTTCAAGTGTTACTTGATAATTAATTTCCCTCAAATTCTTTTTATCTTTTGTGGTTGTGCCTGATGGTGAGACCAGTGATGACCTCTTGTGCTGGGGAGTGCAGGAGGAGTCAGTGGGAGGACAAGCCCAGGGCTGAGACTCTGCTGCAGTCCACCTGGGTCAAGAAAGGCACCAGTGGATGAACTGGGTCCTGATTCTGATCTTACGAATCTGATCAAATGGTCAGGAGCAGCAGAGAGCGGGGCCTAAGCCTGGAGATGTCAACAACATAGCTCAGCCAGAACTGGGGCAGTCCTGAGCTGAAATGGCTCCTGGGGCTGCAGGTGGGGCTGGTGATGGCATTTAAGGACTTGGTGTTCTCAGAGCCCTGACAGTGCCTCTGATAAATACCCGCATTGATCCTGTCCTGGGTTAACATCATGGAATGCTGTGCTGGTTGTAGCGTTCGTTCGTTGTTATCGTGCCCAAGTACGTTACAGAAAACAGTGTGGTTTGATCTTAAACTGTTACAGCAGAAATAACCTTGAGCGTTTCAACATGTGTCTGCTGGCTCGTTATCTTTTACAGTCCTTCTGTGGTTGTGTTCTTTGGCTTGTTTAATTGTGGCATCAACTCCTTCCTCTGTGGTGCTGTCCCTTCTCTGCTTGAGTTTAGAGCATTGATCAGACATATGTGCACACCTCCTCCCTTCTAGGACCTTTTTGACCTAAATACAAGGAGCAGAGTTGTATTGAGTTAATGTGTTAGCAGCAGGGCTGCGCAATCAAATGTATGCAAACAAATCTTTCTGCTTGACTGAGAAAGTATATATGTAACACCCATTTATACGTAATACATTATTACAAAAGCATATGAATATAAGAATGCGTCCTATGGTAAAAGAACCAAGATGATTTCCTAGCAACATTTTCAGATTTTAATGAAACAGTTTTGTTTGGATACTAGCAGACTCTCGGGCACATATTGCCAGTTAAGTCAAAATAGAAAAAAAGGTGTTGTGGAGAAGGAAGTGTCATTTTCCAAATTATGACTGCAGATTTTAGCCTAGTTTCTTATGGAAATGACTTTGCAAAGGCACACTGCGTGTCTGTACATATTTTCTTCCAACTTTTAACTTGGCCTGTAGCAACTGGGTTTATTACAAAGTGCAGATCTGGAAAATGCTAGACTCAATAAATTTCATGCAGATGTTACTCAGGTATAGAAGAGAAGTTCTGTAAATCATTTTGGCTGTGAAGAAGTTGCACATTAGTTGAGGGTCCATATAGGAGAAAATCCTTAGTAATACTAATGCTTCCGCTCTAAGAAAAGCTTTAGTTGGAAGTGGCGTCACAGTTATTTCAATTCATTACTTCTAGGAGTAACTAAGGTATATAATGCTTGATTATTGTGCATTCTCTTGTTTTAGATTGTATCTTTAGCTACTCTACATGAATCTTAAATATCCTCTGAGATACCTGTCCATTGATTTTACCAACAACTTCATTGGGTTAAAATTCCATCTCTTCAGCTGAAAGTACAAGAACTTTTAAGAAATGTAAGAAGCTTTGAACAAGTGATTGTTTGTGTTAGATAATATAGAATGAGCTTTTGCCACAGATTCTTATCCTAATTAACTATAGTGTGCAGACTGAAGTAGACTAAAATCTGGCATAAATCCCATCTCATCAAGGGAGCAGATTTTCATATTTAGAATCCTATATTCTTACTATTCTTGAAGCAAGGAGCTTGAGTGCACTACCCACGAGTGACCTGTTTTATGAAGACTGAACTTAAATTGAATACTTAGTGAAGGTTGTCTTTTTATCCTAAAGTAATAGGTGAAGTACAAATGCACATTTAAAAGCCACAGATTTTAAGTACAAGTAGTCAGAAATACTTAATGGACTACTTTTTTAAAGTGTCTGAAAGATAACCAGGAAAAGCAAATAAATATCTCCTCAGCAAGGATGTAGGTGTTCATTACAATGATTTAAAAGGTTCTCAAATGAAAGATCACCTAAATATGTCACAGTCATTAATGAAGACGTGCTTCAAATAGGTTTTGTTGTCAAAATTTTGTTTAAGTTGTTAAAGAAATGCAACTGGAGCTTAAGGAACATGGAATTTGTTGTGTATTTTCTGTGTTTGACTCCATTTTCCTTGGAAGATGTGACAGTATATTATTAAAGAAACTTTATAATTTTGATTGTGGGTATATTTCTATCCTATTTATTTATTGAGTGAGATTGAATAAATAGTGTTTATAATTTGAATTACAATGAGGCCTACAGGGGTATTAAAACATTTAATTTAAAATGATCACTGAAGGGGTCTTTCTTAACATAATCAATTTTATCTGAACGTAATTAACATCTTGCAACATCCTGAAAAAATAATTTGCAGTTGTGTGGTGACTTGCTGCTTGCACATTTAATTTTAGCAAGAGCCAACATCTTAGAGGTTGCCTCATGGCGTGAATTAGGTGTCAGGGTGGGCTTTTTCCCAGAGAATGATGTGACTGATAAAACCATCATAGGAAAAAAATTATTGTAGTCTTGATTTGCTGAGCAAATACTATTTGAGTAGTGCTGTTTTCAGTGTCACAGTGCTTAATATCTAGAAATATTAGTAATATCTAGAAATATTAGTAATGGTACTATAGATATTGTTTCGTGTATTTTCAGGGCTGCTGAATCAATAGTCTTCTGAAAATTCCACGTTTTAAAAGATAATTAATTACAATCTAAGCAAACAGGTTGTTTGCTGTTGCTTTGTGTTGCTCTTACCCTGTTTTTTACTCTTATATTCTCTCTTAGGCATAATAATATGCACAGGACATAGCAGATGTTCAAAAGAGAAAGAATAAGAGATTAAATATTAAGATTCCTGGATGAAGACATGAATAGATCCAGAGTGGTATACAAAGAAAATGTATTTTGAGAAAGTGGAATAGTAGTGCAGTAATTTAATAATGTCAGTTTTCAGCATTTGAAATATTTTTCTTTGCTTTTCTTTAACTAAAGTGTAAATGCATAAATTGACAAATGACTGAAGTTTCGTCCTCCTACAGATTAGCATTTAATTTTTATTTGAAACATATACTTCAGTTTCAAACTCAATCTTGTTGTAGTTATGACAGCTGAGCAGTAACATTAAAGTTATTCCTCAAATCATGTTTTAAATAAGACTACTGTGGCTTAACATACTGTAAGTAAGAGTCTTAGCTTGGGTTTACAGAAGATAAATTGTAGTGATATATGCGCCTTTAACATACCCTCAGACATTTTAGTCTCAGAAATATTTTTATTACAGGTTTGTTCTGTTCTCACCAGTGTGGGTTGAATTACAGCTAATACAGGACAGCGAGAGAGAGGGAAATGAGAGAAGACTCGGGTGCTCACACGAGAAAAATGCTGTAAGGAAGAACATACAAGACTAGGAAACTGAAGTGTTCTTGTTGCTTATTGTGTTACAATTTAAAACAATAAGTAATTGTTTTAAAATTACTCCTGGATTGGCGTAATTTTAAAACTTCAGCAGGTTGAAGTTTCTTATGACAAAGTGCAGTTGCTGTTTATTGAAATATATGTCAGTGTGGCACATTAAGTCCCTTGAAGGCATGGTTTCACTTTGGGTAGAAATGTTAGTGAGCTCACATGGGAAGAAGACTACTATCTGTGGTGCTTTGTGTTAAGGAGAACTAGATAAGAAAGAGTATTGCCAGGGCTAGAGATTCCTGCTGGACATGGGGTTTTGCTTTGTGATGTGAACCTCTCTGGTATTGCTTTAGGAAAAAGGAGGATGAGAGACAACGGTGTTTGCATATTTGGTAAACGGTTCTTTACCTCAGGGCTGAACTGTCACTGTGTTACCAGTGTCCAGGCAAATAAACCTGCTACTGCAGAAACTCATGTGCTGGTTTCTATCACTGCTGAAGTGTAGATCCCAGTACAGGGCTTGAAACTTTGTTGGGAAGCATAGGTGGTACTCCAGGCAGGGTGTGGAGTGTGGCTGGCATGCTGTGATGCCTGAACCCTGTCCACTGCTCCAAAAGGGTCAGCCTGCTGTAGGGCTTGGCCAATGGCTGGCTGACCTCTGAAGACTTGGAGCAACTGACTCAGACAAATGGTATCCTCTGGTTAAAGCAGCATCTCCAAAAGCATTTTTCACAGGTGTGGTAGGAAGAGACTGAGACCAAAGCATGAAGCACCCAATTCTGTCGCTGGTGTGCCATTGTGAATCTGTGATTGGATGTTTTTTACAAGTGAAGGCCAGCAATCTGTTTCCTACTTAGTTTCCCTTCGCATCTAAGAACTCATCTAGCTTTCATCTGGCTTTTTGTAATTTTTTCCTGCTCATGTACTTAGTTTGTTTCTACTAATGACTCTTTGAAGAGAGAATTTGATAAAAACTAGGATGGATGTGGTATGCCATGTTTACAAATTTCTACTACGTTAATATGTAGTCCCAGGTTACTGTTGACTCTTTAGAGTCATAATCAGTTCATATTTCCAAGTGGCAGATTTTAAATGTGATAACCAAATTCTCAGCACAGTAGTGTTTGTCTGTAAGCCTTCCATTTTGTATTAATGTTTTAAGGCCACAGATTGATGAGTACATACTATCATTTCCCCCATATTTATTAATTGTATTTTGATGACAACAATTATTTTCATTCATATTTTAACAGAAACGTAATTTGAAATATTTTAAAAATAATTTGAAATCAAGATGTGTTGTGCACAAAACACTTTCAATTCTTCTTCACTTCCATTTGATGGACTTAGAGCCTTGATCAGTAGAAAAGTCTCCTGTTATTTTTCAACATATTTAGTGCTGGGTGACCTTAATGAAGGGACTTACTGTGCTTTATCAGCTGAGGAGAAATGGCATAGTTTGACTAAAGGGAAGCCATGCAAATGAAGGGGGGTGTGTGTGTGTGTGTAGAACTTGAGAATTTTTTAAGGGGTAAGATGAAGGTATGAATGATGGCATTGAGTTCAGGGGAACCATAAAGTTTTCAAAGGTGGACAAAGCCTTGAAATAGGATGATGGATGAATTATTTTCAAGTCTGAAGCTCTAGGTGTTTCAAAGGATCTGAATGACTGATTGTTGGTACTCAAACACACACTCAGTGTGTGGGCAGGGCTGTGAATGTGTTTCTTGCTGTTCACTGCAGATTATGTGAATAATTCCAGTGAAGCAGTGGATAACATCTGAATTTTGAAAAATGGTTGATGATTTCAGCTAGTACCAGTCTTACCGTTTCTTACTACATTTAAGTGATGGAACTTTCCTTATGGCCTTTGATTTGTTTTGGTTTGTCTTATTTTTTATTTGGAACTTAGTGTTGCTTGTAGCTGTCTATAATCCTATAGATCAGTTTTTAGAATATATTTGATGACTTATTTAAACTGTTTCAATGTGAGATGCTGCAGATGCATTTCTACTTTGGCCTTGGATTCTCCCTCAGTCTCAACCCAGCTTTATGCTTATGCTGTCTGTCAATGTACACGGCTGAATCGTGAGCAGCATCAGGTGATTCTGCCTGAAGACTCTCTTCCATTCTCAGTTAGTTTTCCCCTGGATTAGTTGATTCTTTTCCAAGGAGAGCAGAAGCTCCTATGCAGGAGATATCTCATTGAGAGTGACAGGGAATGAAGGATAAGCTGTTTTGGCTAGAGCCTGCCAGTAGGTTGGCTTAAAACTCAAACTTCATTTATAATTTTGTCTATTTTTTTGCATGGTTTGTAAGATCACTTTTTAAATTTTCAAATCTTAAAATAAATTCTGATGCACTAGTGCATTTATTTTTTATATGCTTTTTAAAAAAATTATTTCTCACTTTATTTCTTATTTTTTGTCTGTATAAGCATTATTTATCCTTTTCTTTTGTATAATACAATTTATTAATTGTCAGTCATTTTATTTTCTTTTATAGTTTGTCTAATCTTTCTGAGATCTACTTACCAGTGACAAGTCTGTTGAATTCTGTGCCTTGAAGATTTTTGTTTTTAATTGTCCTGCACTTTGTTTTCCTGTGAGTGACTCAGTGCTTGAAAATCTTTTTTATACATTTAAGGCTGTTTTCACGTTCCTCAAAAAATTAAGAATAGTTATTCCAGAAGTACTTGTTGAAAGATGGAGAAGAATTATTCTGCCTTTAGTGGCTGGAGTTGTGCATCTCAGGTAGAAGGACTTGTTCATCTGAGTGTCGATGATGGAATTACAGCTTCCAGAGAAGGTCACTTAACATGAAATTCAAGTAACCACTAAACAGAAAGCTTATTTAAACAGCTTATTGCAGGTCAGATCTAGAAAGAAATACAGAACTGATTCTGAGAGTAAGATAAATGCAATTTTGGCTTCTCTCTGTGCATCTCCTTGGCAGAAAAGGAATTCCTGTAAAGAAATGAAGAGTGGAGCTGGTATCTGGCAGAAGCTTCACATTCTCCCTGATGGAGTGATGAATGATGAGGCAATTGAGAGGGTTCACCATCTGGCAGGCATTTGCATAGTTTGAGACATCTAATGCACAATTATGTTTAGATAAGTATTCTAGAAATTAGAAAAAAGACTCTAACTTGACAGGACATATAAATACTGTAGTTCTTTGAGGATTTTTTTGTTGTTGAAACACAGATGCTGGTGGTAAATCTGAACCTCTGAATGATGCTCTATGCCAAATTAAATGTTGTTGTAACTTGCTTCCAACTGTTCAAATAGGATTTGTGCACATCTTGAGTGATTCTTAAGAGTCTAGCTATTTCCTCCTTACTGTTTGCCCATAGTTGCCTAGGGAAAAGTGAAGTTTAGAAAGTGGTGATGACATGTTGGTGCCCTGTTATTGTGATAGTATCTCCTGCTTGTTTCTGACATAAAACACTGCAATGAAAAATTAATAGTGTGCATGGTACGATACAGCATAAATTAAAGAGGACTTAATAAATCTGGTTTCTTATTCTGTTCAAGGAATTGGTCTGGAATAAACTATAGCTTATTTATTAAAAAACAAAGCTCATTATTCTTTTTTAATTGGATAGTTCTAATATACAAAACATTTTCCTCATAAATCAGTTTTCTCCTCAAGAGCTTGAACTGGGATTCTAGTCTTCAAACATAGTTGTTGGGGTGATGTGACAAAGATGATCAATAGTTTTATATCCACTTACCATTCCAAATTATTTTCTGTAATTTCCCAAGAATCTCTCACTAACTGAATGCTTATGCCTTAGATACTAAGTAAATAATAGTTATTTGAATTAATTAATAAAATTACTTGGTTGTTGGTGGGTTTTTTGTGTGCTGAAATGTCTTTTGCTTTGGATAGATAGTTAGCTTGTATACGTAGCATGTAGGATGAATGTTGAAGAAATAGTTATAAATGTCCCAGTGTGGCCAGGGTAGAGGGGAGGATTGTCAGGGTGCTTGCATTTCTCTTTAGCTGTTTTGAATGGCTATCTGTCCTAGTCCAATAGCAGTTAGCCCATGGAAACCACAGTATGTGTTTAGTAATGTCATGTATCTGTTTCAGTCCCCCTTATTCTCTGCACTCATAATCCTGACCCTACCAGACATTCACTGAATTTCCTATGCAGCTCCCATGGCATCATACATACAGAATTGCATTTGGCATCACTGGCAGCACCCAGCTTCTCTAAACAATCCCCATCTTCTCCTTGACACGCATCCCTTACTTGTCCCTCATGCAGTTGCTACTTGTTCCCACAGTCCAAACAGCATCCTCAAATATTTACATGATCATCTTTTCCTTTGACAGCCTAGAATTGAAGGGCTTTCTAACTTAACCACATTGTGTGATGGTTCTGTTCCTTCATATGCCATTTCTAATATTAATAATGCTCTAAGTTCCGCATACTATATTTTATTTTCACTGAAGCAGAATTCTAGCTGACTTCAGATTGAGTAATGAGTTATAGGTTAAACTGATAGTAAATCAATACAGTTTTGTAGTCTTTGATTATGTTGGATGTTTTACCTAGACTGTGGTAGACTTCAATTCCAGATATCTGGGGATTAAGAAATCATTAAATGTTGATATTAATTGTTATTAATACTAATTAGAATCAGCTTGTACTTGAAGTCTTAAAGTGTATGCAGGCAGTGTAAATGGAAAAAAAAGTAGACAAATTACTTTTGTGTCACATGTTTTCAGACTTAATACATTCTGAGAATGCGTGTGCTGAATGGTAGCCAGGTTGTTTATTTTAATTACTCATCTGTCTTTGTTGGCTGACCTCTGCCTCCACAATGATTCACTAATGCTGGATCCAATTTCTTATATTTTTACTTTCCTTTACTGATAGAAGGAGCACATTACATTTCTGACATAACTTAAGCCTTGTAAAATGAACCAGTGTCATTATTAATGGATTTAATCAGCTAATCTAGTGGCTTTAGAAAATGCCTGCATGTATTGAATACAGTGCAGGCTTTGCTGTCTACTTCATGTGTTTTTATGGTCACATTTAACTGTAAACTAAATCAATGTGGATGTACAACAGGAAGAGTGTGCTTTTGAATAATTTCAGCTTTTTTACATGCAAGTGCATTTGTATGTTTGTTTGAGGATTTTATATGAAGATCTAGGCTTTGGCCACCCATGTGCAGACAGACAAGTAAAGGAAGCCGCAGGGAGTGAAAATTCTGCAATTCTACAGTAAGATAAGAAATACAGTTTTATTGGTTGAGCTTGTGAGTTTTTTACTTGGTAGCATTTATAACACTGTGTTAACGCACTTCATAGCATGTGTAATGAATTCCATCAGTTTCAGGAATTTGCTGTGCACTCCGAATTGAAATCTGTTGATTGCAGCGGAAAGCAGACACTGAGAAGAGTATAACTGAGGACACATGAAACCCGTGTCATCTGTTCAGCAGAGCCACAACTTCAGATATTTTTGCAGTTGTCCATAGATCAGAGGCTCTGCCATTGTGGTATTTACTTGCTGTCTCATGAGGTTTTACATCATACACTAGACATACTAGACTTAGAGAAATTTCAGGGTGCATTTAGACATCCTAGCAAACATAATCTAAACTGAAGCTTCTACTGAGATGTGTGGTCCCTACCAGGCATTCCTAATATTTTCTTTTCGTGGAATATAGTGATCATGTGGCCACAAAGTGAGTCAGTTTGTTTGGATGAAAAGAACAGTTTTTTGACTTATCAGCCAGGTGTATCAATTTAACTCTGTGGATTCATGATCTCCAGATGAATGAGGTGGAGGGAATTGGAACAAAAAGAGAAGAGTGAGGAGAGGAATAGGTCTGCCAGTTTTAGTGGCAGCTACCTG
The DNA here is from genome assembly GCA_013399945.1 of Ploceus nigricollis. NCBI lineage: Eukaryota > Metazoa > Chordata > Aves > Passeriformes > Ploceidae > Ploceus > Ploceus nigricollis. The sequence continues at coordinate 1,273,283 of VXBC01006029.1, forward strand.
CTGGATTGACATAGCTGAAACATCAAATTATGCTTGCAAATTGCAGAAATGTGTAAACCACATTAGGAAGCATTTTCTTCCCTTCCCCATGCTGCTCATTTTCTCCCTTGTGCTGTTGTTGCACATTAGTACAACCATACTATGAATTAGATTAGGAAAATATTTTAGCTGTGAAGTAACTTGAGTAAAAAGATTCTTGAGATGGATGACATTTGCATTGCAGTTACATTGCAGTGATCACAAGAGGATGGGAACAGCTGGACATGCAGTGGGAGCTTCTTATGCAGACATTATTCTTGATGAATTTTATTTCAAACAGGCAAAGATAGAGAAGAGTGATACTGGTATAGAGAATGGGCGAGGAGAGAATGGAGAAGTGTGTCACCTCAGCAGCTGAGGAGAGAGGTGACCAACAGAACCAGTGTTGAGGGAGATTTGAGATAATTTCTTGAGAAAAGAAAAAGGTCTGAGAGAAGCTGTTTGGGGAGGATGTGTGGAAACACTTTGGTGTAAGAGAGAGATTCAAAAATTATGTAGCAGGAAGGAGGACTGTGAAAGATCAGTCCTAGTCTCTGAATGAGCTTTGTGGATAGTCAGGGATAGAAATGGGCTTCTGGTTTTAGTAAATTTCTACTTACAGACGCAAATCAGTGATGTGATTATTTTTCCTTTTTAAAATTTCTTCATAATAAAACACCATAATTTAAAGCATACAGTCAATTTCATGATCTTAAAATCATTGTAAGATGTTAAAGTTGCATAATGATGTTGTCTTTTTGCACAGTAGAGTGATATTTTGTAAGAGTTTCATTTAGCAACAGGTGTAATAAGAGGTATAATATTTGCAGTGACAATCCAATCCATTAATTTTTATTCTTGACTTAGGAATAATACAGGGTATACATTTATGTATATATCATGGTGGCAGGAAAGATAAATTAGTAGATTAAGACATTTTGATAGATCACAGGATTCCTTGGAAAATCAGTGCTGAATACAACTACTAATAGACATGTTTATACCTTTTACAAAGAATTATTGTTACTTGATATAGCAAGAAAGAAACTAAAGAGATCAATAAAAAAATCAGCTGCTTCTCCTTCCTAAATCTTTCTCCTTTCATCAGCATCATCATATGTAGGTTTGGACTGAAAGGCCAGTGGTTGCCAGAAAAAATAAGATGAGATTCATCAAGTGTGTAGTGTCAAAAAGTTATGTAAGCTGTCATCTGTGTATTTCAAGAGGAAGGACAGGGAAGAGGGATAGGAAATGGTAGAATAAGAAAATTGCTGAAGTGCTTTCCTTTTTTTGTGTGCATGTTGGTGGTAGCGTGGGAGTTTTTTGTTCTTTTTAAAGTGAAATAGATGAGGTTGAAGAAAGTGGATTAAAATCAATTTCAGGGTACAGTTTAAAGGTAGAGGGACTACCAGAGAACGTAGACTTAAAAAATTGCATGAGTGTTGCCTTTTCATTGTATGTGCTCTACAGCTGAGCTGTTGCAGTAAGTCATAGGGTGCTCTGTGAGCTGTGTTGTTAACATGACTCTGTCTTAAGACCCAAGCTCGCCACTCCATTGAACTACTGCTATCTCCTTCTACACAACTTTTGTATGAACTGGGGCTGTTATTTTCCTTTCTGGTGCTAAAACTTAGATCCTGTACTAGACAGATTACTACCTGGACTCTCCTCTGGCTGATCTGGCATGCATGTGCGCTTCATAATGGGTAGAGAATGTAAAACTTGTGGCTTTTTGTTCTCTCTGTCACTTTCCTTTGTGACCCTCCTTGTTGTTAAATCAGTAAAATTGAAATCTTGATTGAAATATGAAATTGCATTTTTTTCCATCTACTTGTGGTAGTTTTTGTATGAAGAAATAGTGCTGTTCCTAGCCTAGCAAACTTTTAAGCCACAGATTTGTAGCAAAATGTAACTTCTCTTAAATTTGTATTTGTTTTTTGTGACCCGCCCACCTTGGCAAAAATGATACATTTAGTTACACTTATGAATTTAATTTGGTGGGAAAACGGGATGTCAAATATCCGGTGAACTAATGAGTATGTTTACCTTTTGCTTTGTGCCAGACTGCTTTTGGATGAAGGTTAGTAATCAATAAAAATGAAAGCTGACACTCTAAAATGGATTAAAATAAAATTGTTAATCATAATTACTTGAGAAGAGTATCAAAATAGATTTTACACTTAAAATAAATCATTGAGCTTTCCTGCTTTTTATGCCTCCCATAATTTCTAATTCTGTCCACTATGGATGATTTAATTATTATATGTAGCTGAAACAGTGATTTCATAATTTGCCTTAGTTTTCTGCTGTTTTTTGCTGTTGAAGCTTTAAAGTTTTGGGGTTTTTTTTTTAATTTAGACTGTTCTAGTAAATGTAGGCCTTAATATAACTGCCTACATTTTCCATAGTTTTAATAATACATGTTATGATTTTCAGTGGTAAATGTGATAAACGGAAGTATAAGTGCATTTGTTTAATTCACCATGATTTATCTAGGTGTGTCTCTTTTAATCTTCTGTTTCCTTTGTTGAGCTGTCTGTAACCTCATATTTTCTGATTCCAAGCTTTACTTCTACTATGCTGCTTGCAGGAAAGTAGCTGAGAATTAATGACAATGTTGAAAGGCAGGCTAACTTTTTAGCTTAAGGCGTACAAGTAAAGGAGTCAGAAGATTATTTCAGTTTTACTCTAATCTGTCTTCATGCTTTTTCAGTTGTAAACTTGTGGCAAAAATACTATGTTTTCTTTATGATTTCATGGTAGCAGCATACAGTTTAAGGAAAGCAAAAACCATGTAGCACCAAAACAATTGTAGTTGTAGTTCTGAACAGGAAAATAATTATTTTAAAAGACAGTGTAGATTTAAAATTGATTGTGTTCTTCAAAATGTTTTATCCTGGCTATGAGTCAGAAAAAATATGGAAAATACGTTTTCTTTTTTCCCTTTTTATTTATGTGTTCAATTTCATTGTTACAGCTTCAGAATAATTAGTTTTCTGCAGTCATGTGGCTTTCCATAGTGAAGTGGAGAAAGCTATTTAAATATATAAAACATGACAGTGATGTTCCAAAATTCTTCTGTGAAATTTTAAGACAGATTTAAATGTGTATTTTGGAATTCTCTAGGTTTCAGTACAATTAACTTGCATTGTTGTGTTTGTAGTTGTGATGGTGGATTTTGTGCCATGGATGCTGTTTAATATATCTATATATGTCTTTTCTTTACAGAAAACCAACTTTTTGGATGCCTTGTGGGAAGATGCATCTGTGACCTGGAGTTTATGTTTGGTCATCTACAATCTGAGGCAACAGTGTGTGGGCTATATATGACAGAAGAATTAATTGTGGAGACAATAATAAGGAACTGGTTTAAAAATGTTAGTGTCTCATGCCAGTAATCCAAGTTTGGGAAAGCCTAGCAGCCCAAGAGTAGAAAAAATTACTTTTTTGTAAACGTCAGTGCAAAAAGAACAAGCAGTCAATACATAATTTGCCCTGTGTTACCTGATTCTTTAGCACTGAATCTTTCATTACACTGAAATCATGGAGTGAGGATTGGTGGAGAAGGTCCTCCCCCCATCCCCAGCACACATCCAGCAACTAGAGACTGTGTCAAGATGACCTCTGAGGAGATGACAGCGTCTGTTCTCCTCTCTGTGGTACAGGGTAAAGTGATAGCTGCCCAGTCAGCTGGAGATGAAAATACTGAAAATGCTTTGGACACCAGTGTTATAAGAAGACATACAGCCAGTTCGGGAAGGCAAACCACACACAATCTGTCTTACTTACACAGACTTGAAGAAGAAAGTCTTCAGGGCTCAGTGCCCAAAATATTCCCTCTGGCCAAAGAACAACTGGCTAATGACAAGAGTAATGAAAATTTCTGGGAGAGGAGCAGCTCCATCTCTGATTCAGTGGAATTTCTTAACATTAACTGTAACATTGTACAGAAAAACTACAAGAGCAATATCTCCTGCAGCCAGTTGTATCAATCGTGTGCTCCTTTAGCAGGGGAAGAGGCATGTCTGGAAACTGGAATTCCTGTTTCGCTGGAAAGAGCCATGCTTGCTGAAATTCAGTTGAAAATGAATGGACCTTCATTAAGAAGCCAGACAGCAGTAAATAAGAATGACAGCAGTGATCCTGATCAAGTGGCCTTTTTTCACTTACATTGTGCTAGTGAAAGGAATATATCAAAGGCTTTGTGTGGTTTACACAACAGCTTCATTTTGGATGACTGCTTGCAGCCCATGAGTGATGGTGATGGTAACACCACTGATTCCCCAGCATGCACTTGCAGCATAATGCAGTTGACAAATAATTGTGAGAATAAAAATGGACAGCAGTTGTATGAAGATGCTTTAAGGGATAAGTACTTATGTCTGGAAAGGGCACCACGAAAGGGTAAAGTGGCGTGCTCAGGTCACAACTTCTGTGGAAATAACTTTACTGGAAGAATGCCCTCAAAGCCCTTTCTGAGCCATTTTGAGGACTGCAATGATAACTGTGAAGAAGAGCTGGAAGAGGATTTTTTTAGAAACAAAAAGGAACGTTCTACGTTATTAATAAGACGTTTCTGTAAAAATGATAAAGAGGTTAAAAAATCAGTTTATACTGGAACAAGAGCAATTTTTAGGACTTTACCATCAGGGCACATAGGAACTGTTGCTTGGAATTATGTTGAGCAAAGGAGAAACAACAGTGGCATGAAGCTTTCTAGGATTACAACAGAACAGCTAACTATAATTCAGTCCCTAATAAAATGGAAATTTAATTCCTGTCCTGAGAAGTCCTTATGGTATGAGGTAAGCTTTTCATAGTGTTTTTTGAGGTTTTTTTTTTGTTTCCTTGTTTGTTTTGAAAGCGTGATGAGCTTTCCATTAAAAAAGTGCCTTCAACTAGTAAATACTTAGTAACACTGAATGAGATATTTGACTTACCCACATTGAACAACCTTATGCTGAACACTGCTTTTCAGAAAAATGTATTGTCATCATCTAAAATTCTTTTGGTTTAAAATAGACACGTGGTAAATATGTTGATAACTATAGGTATATAAAATTTATACATATATATGTATATATATTTATATATATGTCTGTATAAAATGTGTATAGGTAAATATTTATGCCTAGATTTATGTATACATTTATTTCTTGATAAATATTCTTTGCATATAAGAATATAACACACCTATATACAGAATAAAAATATATATGCATTTTCTAGATCTTTATATTTTAAACAGGAAAGGTATGTAATATACATTTATATTTTTCCATATATATGATAGGGGTGTAATAATATATTATAGCTTTACACATTTTAATGTATATGGCATATGTATTATACATATATAATGTGCATTATACATATATGTATATATAAACATTTGATGGCTATATTAATGATATAGTTGTTCCATAAATATAATAGCATTATATATGAGAGTATTAGATTACAGTAAAAAATTTTTTGCTCAGGAAAAGAAAGCATAGTACGTCCCCAAGTTAAATGTATTTCTATTTCTTTTACACCTATTTTACAATAATAAAACAAGTAATACTTGAATAATATACATTAATGTGCTGATACTGCCCTGGTTTGTGTTCTCTTAAGTTACATAATGCAAGAAATTCTAAGTTTAGAATGAAATCATGAATGCATAAATTATTATTATATAAATCACATAGCACCTTCTTAATATATTATTTTAAATAGTAAAATATTTTTTTTGCTGGTAGAAATTAAATAGTTGTTGATGTAATCTATAAAAGATTTTGACCACTGATTACTGAGCTTAGCAAAAAAAGGAGCTGTAGTTTTTCTCTGTTAAAATGTATGAATAAGCTCAAGGGAGGGGAAAATAATCAAGGTAAAGGAGTGTGTTGTCATATAAGCTGTGCTTATAAATTGGTCCTGAATAAATGGAAATCTCTTCTTCTCAAAGAAATTTCTAGCACTTATTGCTCAGAGTCTTGGACAACTTTCAGTAGGATTGAAATGGAGGAAAACTTAAATATATGGAGTCACAGAAGCATCTATCATTTACATTCATGTAAGATCACAGAATCCTACAGTAAAATTGATCAAACAAGTATGAAATTTTGTCAGTGGTACGGGAAGAGAGGACTCTATGACAGTTGTGNAGTGTTACCAGTCCAGCATTCACAACCAGCTTAAAACACCAAAATAGTGTTTTTTGAGGTTTTTTTTTTGTTTCCTTGTTTGTTTTGAAAGCGTGATGAGCTTTCCATTAAAAAAGTGCCTTCAACTAGTAAATACTTAGTAACACTGAATGAGATATTTGACTTACCCACATTGAACAACCTTATGCTGAACACTGCTTTTCAGAAAAATGTATTGTCATCATCTAAAATTCTTTTGGTTTAAAATAGACACGTGGTAAATATGTTGATAACTATAGGTATATAAAATTTATACATATATATGTATATATATTTATATATATGTCTGTATAAAATGTGTATAGGTAAATATTTATGCCTAGATTTATGTATACATTTATTTCTTGATAAATATTCTTTGCATATAAGAATATAACACACCTATATACAGAATAAAAATATATATGCATTTTCTANAATATTTTTTTTGCTGGTAGAAATTAAATAGTTGTTGATGTAATCTATAAAAGATTTTGACCACTGATTACTGAGCTTAGCAAAAAAAGGAGCTGTAGTTTTTCTCTGTTAAAATGTATGAATAAGCTCAAGGGAGGGGAAAATAATCAAGGTAAAGGAGTGTGTTGTCATATAAGCTGTGCTTATAAATTGGTCCTGAATAAATGGAAATCTCTTCTTCTCAAAGAAATTTCTAGCACTTATTGCTCAGAGTCTTGGACAACTTTCAGTAGGATTGAAATGGAGGAAAACTTAAATATATGGAGTCACAGAAGCATCTATCATTTACATTCATGTAAGATCACAGAATCCTACAGTAAAATTGATCAAACAAGTATGAAATTTTGTCAGTGGTACGGGAAGAGAGGACTCTATGACAGTTGTGCCCTCCTGTAATATCCTCATGTCCCTCTAGAAATTAGTATTTTTCTATTAAATAGTTAATTGAAGAGTTCTATAAATATATGTTTGTCAGGTTTTTTACCAGGTTGCAGAGCTTTGTGGTACTGTTGATTATTGTGAAATTCACTGATCAGTGGAAGTACAAACTTGCTGGGACAGCAGATGCAGTGAAGAGTGCATTATCATTGTCCCACGAAGGGGTGAATGTAATTCTGTGGGTTTACTTAACATGGTGTATGTGTGCTACATTTAAGGATCATTGTAAGTATCATTATAAGTATCGTAAGTTTTATGAGGGAGAGATGAGACAGCGTTTTGTAGCTGATATAGCTGAAGGATGTGTTTATATTTCTTCACTGGACGTTTCCAATTGGACATGAGTTCCTTAGCTTTTATCATGCTTGCCTGTTTAACCACTTTCCACTACCACTGTATAATAATGATCATACAGCATTTTGGGGCAGGAGAGCTTTAATTTGAAGATTTTTTTCTAGTCTATATATATGAACTCAGAAACAAAAGTAATAAGTATTCACTGAATAATTACTTAAATAGAAAAAGTTCTGTCTACAAGTCAGCGAAAGATAAACAGGCACTGTAAAGCACTTTGCATAACTAAAAGGCACAGAATGTTTTCCTCAGTTTTCTGACCATGACACATGGTCAGAAAAAGCTTAAAACCACATGTTTCTAAGTCTTTCTTCATGGACACTAAAACTGTTTTTCTTCTTATCAACCTCTGTATATAATTTCCTTATGTACAACATGCATCAAGTTCTCTTAGCATGGTTTTCTTGTTATTTTAGTGTCGAATATTGTTTCTGCAATAATATTTGTATGTGTGTATGGCTTATATTATTAGCATTATCGATGGATTTACACAAACATAGAAATTAACTTAATGGATGTGACAAATATATGGACCTATTGAGCGTATGCACTGGGTTAAAATAATTTAATGAATTACGGGCATTTGTAGGAATCTTTCATGTAAATAATCAAAGGAAGAAGGAAAAAGTAGTAAATGAATGTGGTAATTTGTTCTTCCTTTCCCCTTATCTCACCCTTTGAGCATGCATTCTGTTTGGAACAGCTAAGTGAACAGTAGTTCTGTTCTTCAAGATGAAAAAAAAAGTTGGAGAAATTAAGTTTTCATAGCAGTACTGGTGTAATATGGAACAATAGAGACCTTTATGTTTTAAAGTAGGAAAATGTGGGTCTTATTTGTGCATATCCCTTACATAAAAATTCTAGTTCTAATAAAGGAAAGGCACTGAACTGTCATTTGGCTAAGTGAGTTTTTCTTTTTTCTTCCTCTACATAGGGAGGTGGGACTAAGGATTTGCACTATATAGAAAATACATGATGTTACATTTTTCTTCATGCGACATATTATTACTGTTGATAGATATTTCATATGCAGATTTAGACTCCTCTGGATTTAATGTATGTGTTGTATGAAGAGAGAAGATCTTTATCTTGAATATTTTTTCTAGTTTTGCACTTAGTTTTTGTAGCTAAATACAGTGCAGCATTTACTCTTATCAGATGGGTGTGTGTAACATGGCTGTTGTATCTGTTCAGGAGACATCTGCTTGTCTGTGTTGGAACAGTGCAAGCCCCTCACGTTAGTACATATTAAGGGAGTCACACATGCAAAGAATTTGCCATAAAACAAATCATGAGAGTGCAGGCTCTGGTGTTGTCTTTGCTTGAACAGGTATCCACTGCTTGGGTCAGCTCAGCTGCACCATGTTAGCAATCTTACTAATTCCCAGAGTCAGAGTTTCTGGGACCTATGAGATGTAAGGTTCATGGAGCTGAAATACACTTTGTTTTTTGCTGATGTGATGGTGGTTTTGCCATGGTGGTAAAGTGATGTGACAAACGTAAACCTGTCCGCCATTGACTAAGATAAGAAATCTGGGCAGCTCACTAGACTTTCACAGAGTGATTCTCTTGAGCTATGTAAGTGACCTCAAGATCTGCAGATGACAGCTGCAACAACATAGTTGCAGTGCATAATAGCTAAATTCTTTAGTTAAGCTTATTTTGTAGGCGTCAGTACTATCTTTGCTGTGTCATTACATTCCTGGTGCCAGTAGTCTGAGCTTTAAGAGGCAAGAACTCTGCTGCCTTGCTCAGCTCTGCTCAGATAGAAGTTAGCACTCTAATATACCTGACATTCTTCATAGTTGCTAAGGCACTACTAAAATGCCAAATACTAATTAGGCAGCAATTAAAGGAAATATTAATTGCCCCATATCTGTTCCCATGGAGAATAGTGATTCTATAATAGATTTATCTTGTGGCAGTTTTTCATAATTCATGTAATGATTTGGTATAGTAGTTCAACATTTGTTAGCATCAGGTTTTTTGGCATTTTTTCCCCTGTAGTGTCCATGGTCTTTTTGTGACTCCTGTGTTAAATGAATGTTGTGCAAGGATTTGTGATATGCATGGCTAATGTAAGCAGTCCTGTGTTAAGATTTCTTTATTTCCATAAAGTTGAGCTATAATCATTTGGTGGTGCCTGTTAACAAAAACTTAAGGGGAGAAAAAAGATTCGGGGGTAAAAAATGTTTATTTTTATAGAAATTTTATAAAAATTTATATTATAAAATTTTTATTAATGTGGAATCTTAAAATAGTCATCTTGGATAATATTTTTTAAAAAATAGAGCTAGGCACAAGTTGTCTTCTGATTAATAGATAGTATTTTAATTGTTTTGTTGTTTATAATTGATTTTTAATGCTTAATATATTCTTAACTACAGTATATATTTTTAAATTAATATAAATATTGATTTTAATTTTGAACCTGTAGAGATAGCTCAGTATCCTCCCTCTACTGCCCTCCTCCCTTCCAGAGCTGTATCAGCAATTCTAGTCAGTGCATGCTTTTGTGGCATTTCTGAAAATACAGATAGATTGAGTATTTCACTATCAGTCATGGAAATAATGTCTGCTTAGGCTGTTTCAACAACAGTTGCATTGACCAAATGCAGGAGCTTGTTACTGCAAATGCTAACACATTATTAACAAAGGAAGGGTTAGTAATGCTGTGTGTGTGTAAGAACATTTTTTGGTTGTTTTTCTCAGGTGTTAATTGTAACCTTTAATTCTCAGTATTTTGTCAGAACTAAGAGTGTAACCCTCTTTTATATCTAGTAGTATCTTGGAAGATACACTTTTCCAATGTATTCAAAACATGATTTATGTAATTAAGAGGCCCATGTTGATTCTTAAGAAGTGAAAGAAAAACTTGAAAGCATCTGATTACCCTCTGTGCTAGTATTAATAAACGGCATAAGAGTCCCTGTTTATGTGCTGTGTTTCATTCACATGACTGATCTGATTTATTACACAGAAGGCTTGTGGAGTGTCCACATGAAATCACCTAGACACAAGAGTCTTATTAGTAAAGTTATTCTGCCAAACTCTGTGAGATTCACAACTCACAAAGTAGCCTAAAAAATTTAAATTATTACTGACTTTCATTTCTGGGTTGTTTTTAATTGTTTCTATAGGAATTTCAGGTCTGGGTTTGCTGTCATACCATCTTTCTGTTAGAATTATGTGCTTTTCCTACAATGTTTTGCTTCCTGCTACGTATTTTAAAAGATGGAATTCTTTAAATGGACTTTTACTCTCTTCCCTCACAGTTTTCCCTGCATACCTGAAATGTAACAGTGCTATTCAGGCTGACATTTATGCTGCAATTGTACTTCTATTTAACAAAAAAAGGCTACTTTGTGATTCTGTGGTGTGGACTACAGGCAGATTTGACATTTTTTGGCTTTCCATTTTGAAATAAAATTTCTAGTCCAGCATGCTGAAAGGAATTTACAGGAAATAATGACATAAAGCAAATAATCTGCAAGTGGTTGGAGTGTTTCTCTGCATTACTTCTAACAGTAATTTTTTTATCTGACTGTGCATAAGCATTTTGCCTGTTAAAATGCCATTGTGCTTTTTAGACATAAAGGTTTATTTACTTATGGTAAAGTAGTTAGTAGGTAAGGACAAGCAGGCTTTTATTCTACCTGGACCCAGTATTTCTTGTTTCTTTGTTTGAAGAAAAAAGTTAATGAGCAGAATTGACTATTTGAAAAAAAATCAGGGAAGCAGGAGAAGAGCCAAATAGGCATGAAATTATGTTTTCCCTTCAGTAAGTACTGTAAAAATAAATTGAACTTTTAAAAATGAAGCTCTGTACTTGTATTTGCTTTGGGTTGAGTTACTCCAGCTTTAAAGGCTAGCTTTAAAACCAGAAAATCTACCCTGTGTCTGTAGAAGTCATTTTACTACCATAATGTGATAGGGTTTGAGCTAAATCATTTAATGTTTTGTATTATTTTACAGTTGCCTTATACCTTTAACAACATTGGGCCAAATTATGAACAATAAGTTTTAGCTGTGACCACACTTAGGCATTTAGAGCCAATAGTGTGGGAGTCTTGGCAAAGCATTATAATATGTTTTCAGTTTTTCCACATTTTCTGACTTTCCTTCTAGTGACTGCTCATTAACTGTAAAGAAGCATGAAGGTCTGGTTTAGAAAATCTCCCTGCAGCATATTAAAGGGTTCATTTTAGAGTGTTAGAGTTGGACACTTTTCTAAATTCTTTCTCAGTTGAAACTAAATTATCTCCATTACCTGTATGAACTGTTGAAAAGTTGGATTGTTTACTCTGGTGTAAGTTAATAAAAACTGTGCCATATAAACATGACTCTTGGTTGGTGAGTGAATAACTAAAATCTGAATTTATGAGATTTCATATAAATTTTAATTTATCTTGCTTTTCTACAATCTTTCAGAATCTTAAAAAAATTTTTTTCTAAAATGAAATAAGCTTGGCTTGACAGTAATTGGTAGGCATATACCTTGCCAGTATGATATTTCAAGAACAACTTAGAGAAAAAATGTCTAGTGGAAAATTTTACTTGCCACAATATCTAAGGCATCCTCCAAGAGATATGAGGCTATTTGGTTCTTCTGTGTGTGAAAAGTGATTGGCTAATGTACAGTTATGAACCTTCTGGTCATGAAATTTTCTTGAAAATGTGGACTAGTGGCAACCTAAAAGTCAAAATAACAATTGAACATAATACAGCCATTAAGCACTGTCCAAGTATGTATGAGCTGGACTATGGAGTGACAGGGGGCTCTGAGGCTGCTCCCACACCAGTCAAAGCTATTGACACTAGTGCAGCACTGGAACCAGGGTGACTCAGGGCAGTGTGACAGCACACAGCCTTCATCAGGAATGCGCAAGTGGGGCAGTGCAGAAAACAAACATTTAGCCCTGGAATTTGTAGCCACTTTTTTCTTTTCTTTTTTTTTAAACTTTTGTTGTCCTAATAATTTCACTAGACAATGATACAGTTAGATGCTATTATTTCCCTGTAAAACACACGTATCAGACAGTGCATCTATTGTCCTGTAAATCGTGTGAAAGTAAAAATTTGTTTACTATTTTCAACTGTAACTGGATATATTAATTTTTGAACTGAGATTGAAGACTTGCTTTTAGCATAGAAAATACTGAAAGATGGAGACCTACAGAGAAGGTTGCTGTGATAGCACAGAAGCATGCAAAAGCAATGAAAATGTTAATTTTTGTCTTGAAATCAGCACCTGCACTTGTTGCAGGACTCTGAATATTCCAATGAACTCTCATGAAAGTGGGGTTTCTTTTTTCTTTCTTAGCTTTTCCGTAACTGTAATGCCTGTTGAGTGTTGCTACCATTTGGACTTTGAATCCACAGTAAAATAATGTAATCTTCTTTTAAGGTGATTAAAAGTGATTGTTATGTACTGGTTATTTTCATGCTAGTCTCTCAACACTGTAAATATTGTTTTTGAGCAATCAGAATGGATACAGACCTTCATTAGTAAATAGTGGACAAAACAAAGGATGTATTATTAGCTGCTCTAGTTTCATGTTACAGCAGTCATTGTTCTTAGAGCGTTTAGGAATTCAAGTATTAGAGAATGGGTGAAATCCTGGTCATACTGTAATCTGTTTAAAATCTCCTATTGGGATAATGTTACTTGGAGGGAGAAAATGAAGCATGTGCAGAATGAAGCTATTGGGTTCATGTGAACCACAGTTTTATGTCCAACATTTTAAGAGACAGACATGTGCCAAGATGACAGACAAGCTTATATTAAGCACTTTTAAAACGATCATTTTAAACTAAAAATATTCCCTATATTAATATGTGTAATACATTGTAATATAACTCAGGTGGGATCATTAACTTAATAAATAAAACTTCCCTCAGTCCCCATCAGTTGCTTATGCTGTTTTTTACTGTTCATGTTATCACACTGCCTGGAAGCCCTGCTTCTGGACTCAAATCTGTGTCCTAGCTGTTTTACAAACAAGTGATGATCTCATCTGTTCTCTAGACTTAGAGGCAGTTAGTTGTTAGTGAGCTCACTCAGAGTTTGGAGAAGATAAACTTCTCCCAAACACTCTCCATATGCTGTGGCTAGATTTCCTTTTATCCTCAGCAAGCTCAGTAGCTGTGTGCTGCACTGTAGTCTGCAGAAGAGACATATCCTGTAAGTTTCCAGTGAAGAGGAGGGGTGGAAACCCACCTTCAAATTTACCTACCAGTTATTTATATTAATGTTAGGGAATTTTAGAGTTATGAGCATAAGAACAAAGAAAAAACAAGTTTTGAATAAAAATGTATATAACCAATCAACTCTGAACTACTTCTAGGCTGGATAAAAGTCTGAATGATAATTCTGAATGGTTTGTCTTTCAGCAAAAACATAAGAATGTATCTGAGGCCTGGAGAATTGTTCTAAATGTGATTTTGCGTTGGATCAAGAAAAATACTCCAGAGAGCAAACTGTCCTCAATCTCCTGTTTTAAATTAGGAGTTTATCTTGAGTAACTTTACAGACTTAGAGCATCCTGCAGCGTGCTTGAGGCCATTATAGTTCTGACCCTTGCATATGTGAGATTTTTTTACTTTATATAAGCACATTGCTGTTGTCATGGGAGCTGTAACATTGGACTTCCTGTCTGTTGTTTGCAATCTTGGGATTGCACTGGTGGCTTGTGTATGTCAATACATGTATTTTCAAGGGAAAACATGTTATTTCATGAGCATTCAGAATAATTCCCTTTTAGGAAAGTAACTTGTATTCTGGGTTACCTATGTGTCCTTTTGAAACTTACCTTACTTAAAATACAGTCAAGGGGAACTACAAGAGTGCAAAACCTTTTGCTATATGAACATTTCATTGAGATGTAGTGATTTGCTGTCAGCATAAAGGAATAGACCATAAAATGGTCTATTCACACCAAGTCACTCAGCAGGGTTGGGGCTGCAGAAAAGATAGAGGTTATCTATAAGCATGAAGTATAACATGAACCATATTTAACAGCAGTGTATTAATTTTCTTATATTCTGTAAATTATTTCTTATATCCAGAAATAGAGGGGTTTTGTTTCCTTTTTTTATTGTTTTTCTTAACCAACAGATTGTGGATGGACATTTATTACAGTTTGAATGCATTTGAGCAACAAAGTTCTTTCATCTTTAGTGGGCATTTGTGAATCATTGCATATGTAATTTAGCTTGTACAGTGTTTCTTTGCAGTTGATTTGTAAAAACTGCAAATCCAGCCTTTGTAAATGATGATCACTTTTGAGTCATATTTTTTCTAGTTTTGAATAAATTTCTCATCACACATTGGTTTTGACCAGCTGTTTCCTGTTTTTCCTCCCAGTGGTTCAGCTGCTGAGGAGATAAATGCATCAATGGTTTCTTTCAGAATTAAATTACCTTTATAAAATGATGGAAGAGTACAGCAAATATGTTGGACACCATTACAAGTATGAAGTTATGCTGAAATTCAAGAGATGAAGTACTGTTTGCTATACCTAGATGTTTCATATACTACAGGGCTTTTGCTACACCAGGAACTCACTTGATATAGAAGAATTAATCCAGCGTCGGAAACACCAGGGTAAAGCTTTGTGTGGGGAATTTGGGTGTGTGTGATGGAATTTTTCAAGCAGTTCCAAGTTTTTATGTTTGCATGAGGATATTTTGATTTATCTGGTATATGATCTACGTAATTACCTGACCATTACGCCATATTTGTCCTGTTCTGCCACCCCCCTGGTTTTGGGCTGCTTTGGATGGATAATAGGTTCATTTTTGTAATCATACAAATAACTTTGGAATTTTAAAACTGAGCTTGGTATGTATTTTCAGAATAAAGCAGGGCTGGTGTATCAGGGAAGACAGGGAATAGTTGGTATATTACCTGCCTAATAGAACTGGCTTGTTCAGTACACTTTGTTTCTGTTTTGTTCACGGTGAACTGACTCCATATCCACATAGAGAGCAGCTGTGTTTTGTCCTTGCTTCAGATGTCTTTCTTCAGGACCTTTGAATGACTTAGTTACTAATCCAAAAGCTGTTTATATAGATAATAATGAAAATATTGCTCCCTATCTTCAGATTTGAAGTAATTTCTGTGTAGGATTGTGGAAGGATCACCTGTTGCCCCAGTTTTTTTTGTTCTAGAGTAGCAGGCTGTTCTGCGGCATCCAGCCGCACCTGTCCCTTGTGCTGTTTTAGTCCTCCCCGGAAAGCTGAGTGGTCAGATTTTATTTAGTCTGCACCCTCTGGTACGATAGAAAAGCACACAGAGACAGTTGGTAGCATGTCTTCTCCCATGGTCAGTCCCCTGGATTGACGGCTTTAAATATTCCTTACTGTTAGGTCACTGAGTTTCTTATCAATTAGTAGCAGAGGAAGAGCTGGGTCTGTAGTGAAGGTCCCAGCTCCAGAACCTCAGAGCATGCATTTGCTCCCTTGGGCAAGGTACCTCAACTATTTTATTGACCCATTTGTAGGCCTTATTCCATTTCCATTTTAAGGGCTCTGCAGTCTTCTACACATGCCAGCCTTAACAGTATCAGCTAACATCCTCAGGATATAGTCCAGCTATTGCCATTTGAAAAAGTTTCACCACTGCAGTTTGCACTCTCTTCATTTCTCTATGGCTTTTCCAGGCTCCTTCTCCCCAGGTTCCTTTTGGTGGCTGACTCCAAGATCTGCTCTCTCTTTCAAGGCTTCCTGACCTTGGAAGTCCCCATGGGAATTCTCATTAAATTCAGTGATAGGAAGAGGGAAGCATTTTCCTCTCTCCCTTGAAAGTTCTAGTTATTTATAACTCCTCCTAACTAGCTTTGCTGTTTTTACATCAAGCCTATCAAGTAGTTTTCTGATCTTCTCTTCTAAGCTTACATTCAACATGCTTACTATTCCCTATACTGGTGGTCTTTATGGAGTGTCCTTTATTCTTCATTTTCTTTATAGACGGAAAGAATTTCCCAATATATTTTTCTTTAGTTCTCTAATAGTAGATAGTACTTTTTTGTAATGTTCACAATCTACGTTCAGCCAAGTCTTGTACTTAAGGCTGAAATTCCTTCTTCGTGAAATTGCGTGGTCTTAATGGGCATTCCTACTTACGTAAGTCCAGGTTTGTGGAGCTCAAATTCCTATGCGGCATCTCTCCCATTTTTAGCTATTACATTACAGTTCAAATTTTTATTTTGTCCTCTTTTTTTCCATATTCTTTTTAGGGATTTTCTTTTTCATGTGAAGGTTAGTAAACAGTATTCAAACTTTACATTGGGTGATTGATATGCAAATGGTTGTACTATTACACTTTAAGACTGCAATTTCCTTTCCTAAAGAGCTGGTATTTTTGGCCAAAGTTAAATCAAACTATGATAGAGCATAGTACGTTTGTAAGGGGTTTTTTTCCTACTGTACTCATCAGGAAATAATAAGTATTTGCTAATTAATATTTATATTAGGCATTGATGTCCTCTAATCCTTGCTGAATTTAAATTCCTCTAGTCTGCAAAAAACCACAAGGAAAACAACAGCCAAGATGAAAGCAGATTCACAGGACATACCCATGTGGTTGTGACTCAGTGGATCTAAGAGAACAAAAACTTTAAAACCCCTTTTTTTTCATTAAGTAAAAGACATGGAAATTGATTTAACAGTAGTGGGTGAACTTGCTAATGGGATATGAAAGGTAGTTAACTGAAAGAACTAATGAAAAGGAGCCAGTGTTCTATGAAAAACTTGGAAGGAAAATAAAAGATAGTTGACAAAGCATCCTTTGAGTTTTGGGACTTGAAAAATGTAGAGAGCAAAAATCTCTTAGTTTCTAACCAGAACTAAGAGATTTGCTGGTTTTCTGTGGAGCTAAGACATATGTAAACCATTGCTAGTGCTGTCATGATAGTTACGTACAGAGTTTGTACTTTCAAGTAGAAATACAAAGAAAATTAGTAGAATTTGGAGAGAGATTGCCTGTCATCATTTGACTTGTAAATCATTGTGAACTGAGACACTGGCAAGGCTTGATGTGACAAGGCCAAGCATGTGTGGCAAGGCTCAGTAGTTGGACAATTTTACTACCTTATTGAGTTTTTAATTAGATGATATTTTATAGGGTTTTTTTCTCAACAACATTTCTGCTATGGAAAATATTTGATAAATTGATCCGCTTTTTAAAAAATGGTTGTTAGTTTAAAAAAACAGATCTTCAAGAAGATTTAGAGTCTCAAGTTTGATAAAAATTGGTTTTAAATTCTTACCTGGTCAACAAATGAAATTAAATAATGAAATAGAATAACATGTAATTTTGGAAAGCTTAAAATAACAAAGTTTCTTAGAAGACTAGGATGAGGCATAGGCATATCAAAATATTTAACACTGCTGCTGCTAGTTTGAGTCTCTGTGCTTTCCAGAGACTTGCAAACTTCCACCTTTCTCCCAGAGACAAGAAGCAGAACTTCCAACATTCTGTGCTCATGTATTACATTGCCACGGTACCAGCAGTACTTATGCACTTACAAGAAGAGGTTTTTGGTTGCTTAGCTGACATTTGTGTGTCATTAATAGTATGTGCACCACAGCTTGGAAACCCATGACTGAGTTCATGACTTTGTTGGATCAAATTTTGAAGTTTTTGACTGGGATGACATTATTTGCTTTATGTTCTGTTGAAAATACTATGTCGGGCCCCATAAAGACAGTGTAGACCATAACTTGTTTTCATGTTTGGAGAACAGCCTATTAGCATCCCTTATCTCTTAGGCTTTTCCTGAATCACAACATAGAGCTTCTCTTTGTGCCTGTGTCAGTTCCAGCTGCTTGGGAGGGAGTCCCACAGCTGTACCAGGGACCTGGATCAGCTGCTAGGTGAGCAGGGGCTCAATAGCACAGCTTGTCTGCAGGACTGTAAAACAAGTTTCAGGGTTTACAGATATTTTTTTATAAAAACCTTGTCATGTTGTTAGGCCAAGATGTTAAGATGTTAAAGTCTTCAAGACCCATTAAGACTGGGGAAAAAACTTCTTAATGACTTGTCAAGATTACCATTGTAGGATAACAAAGTGTTTGGGGCATGTTTTTCTAGAATAGATTATTCATTATTTTGTAACGTGGAAAACCATACTATATTTTCTTCTAGATATTTGCCTTATTGTAATTTTTTTTTTAATTAAGAATCATTCATAAAATTGATTAAGCATTGACAAAATATTAACTGGAAATTTGAAACCAGACTGTTTTTGAAAGACAGCAGGGTTGTTGCCACTGAGCATTCTGCAGTTTTAATTTTTGTACTTTTCCGATTTTTAACTTCCTTATGCAAGCAAGCACTATAGGCAAGTCACTGGTACCAGTTTTTTTCTCTATCACAGGAGAGAAGTACTTATTAACATACTTTACCCGATTTGCTCTTCTATATGATCAGTAGTTAGAGGATCTCCTTATTAGTATGTCCATTAACATGTGGTCCAGCAGTTGATCCTCTGCATTTATTGACGTATGACTTCGGTAAGAATGAAGGGCATAAAGGAAATGATATTTTGTGTGTCCTGCCTGAATCAAGTTTGGTCATAGGATTTGCTTGGATCAAATGGCTCTAGGACTATTAGACTTTATACATCCCTGGTTCAAAGGCTATTTGCATTTTGCTAATTGTTGCAAGTTGCTCCTTTGCAGCCAACTGTTGTCATGTTGTCTAACATAGTGCTTTGAACTTAGCCTAATACCATGGACAGATGCAATTGGTCTGACTGACGTCAGCCAATGAAAGCATGAAAGTTCAAACTATTTGTCAGAGCTGAGTCCTAAAAACAAGAGGGACATGATCTGTGAAAGTTTTGTTTATACAATAATTCTCATTATACTTTTCGGAAGAAAGACTTCACACTTTGGTGCTATTCAGAAAAATTGCAGCCAAAATAATGTCTTTAAATTAGATGTACAAATTTCCTGATTAGTCTACTGGATAAAACTACCATGACTTTCAAGATGCTGAATGCTCTGTGTACCTCATAATCAGACCAGCAACAGTTAGAAGTCTTAGGGATTTACAGGTTTGATTTTTATCAAGTCCAGTTTGAAAATTTGGGCTTAAGTTCCATTGAAACGCTCTTTGAAAGTATTGACAGGGCTGCTGCATCACTGTCATCACTGATTTCCACTTAGACCTGGTTTGGATTTATATGTACATGTACACACATATATAATCAGGAGTTACTGGTGAGTATGTGGTATGATACCCATGATGATAAAATATTTGTCTTTCTGCAGTCCTTTTGACTTCATTAGATAGGAATCCTTATACTATATTTATGCTGACCCAGATCTCTGCAAGGATAGTTTTACAGGTGTAACTTTCCTAACAGAACTGTGTTAGCATCTCCTTGCTAGGAGAGCAAAGGCTAAGGTTTCAAAACAGCTCGTAGATGGACTGTGTGTAATTGTCTCATTTTTCCATACCATGGTTACAGAACATGTATTTTCATTCGTCGAAACTGTATGAATACTAAAACATAATTGAAATTAGAAGAAAAAGAAATAGGAAAAATCTGATCTTTGCACCTGTCATTGAAATTGTACTATATTTGAAGTAAAATGTGAGGTATATGCCATCTGGTGGATAGAATAATTCATACAGTTTTACTGCAAATCTTGATATATTTTCTCTGCTGCATTATCACTTTTAATTGGCATTGGTGGGTATTTCTTCAGTCAGAAGTAAAGGGAAAAAAAAAATCTGAAAACTGAATTTGAGGCAAAATGGAATTCCAAACTTGGCGCTGGTGTTTGATTAGACAGCTGGATGCTTGGAAGAAAAATCCCAAAGCCCAAATGGTAATGAAACCATTTTCCCCCACTTCAAATATTAATTCTAAAGGTTTAAAACTGTGTACCAACTAGTCAAAGGTCATACCTGATAGACCTTTCTCCAGCCTCTGGCTTATTGCAGATTACGAGGTGTTTGCCATGATCTTTGCAGACAGATTGGCTGTTGCTCTGTGTCTGCACTGACACGGCAAGTGAGGCTGGGGCAGCCTTTCTGAGCCCGTACACCCATGTCCTACAGCAGCGTTCAGGTGCCTTTGCCTGCAGGTCAGAATTCCATTTTTCCACCCATTTGGAGCACACTTTCATGAAATAGCATTTTCTGCAGAAAGCCATGCTTCTAAAAATCTTGGATTGCTAGTTGGTGTGAATGCAGAGGTGACTTGACTATTTAAAAAGCCTAGATTAGGCAGATACAGTAAAGACCATGGCCACTATTAAATATTTCTCTTTGCACACAATGCTACATGGGAGCATGACTTCATGATACACATCTCAGGATGGTTTATGGAATAGACATAGTATGGGATAACAAGTGGAGCAGTCAATTCTCTCTCTATTGATAGAGAATTTCCATTACGTTGATGAATAGTTTTTATTCTTTGCTCTTTTATGGACATGAAGGAATGTAACATCCTGTTATCTACTGGAAGACTGATAGTACAGCTGCCTTGTTTTTTCTTCAGACTGACCAAATATCTTCAATTAAAAATATCTAAAATTATTTTTTTCAAAACTTACTATTAGCATATTAGAAAATAATGGAAGTACTTAATAATGTCTTTCTTACTGTGATTTACTATGGATTTGATCTAATAAAAGCAAGTTTGTGCTTATAGTCTGAAAAGGAACAGATTATTTAACTACATTGTAATCAGTGCACGTGTGAAATGGAATTGTCATCACCATGTTAAGTCGTTGTTCCACTAGCTAATGAAAAGGCAAGGAAAGAGCTAAAGTACAATACAATGGAAAAAACAAGTAATGCTATTGCTTCTGATTTCCCTAATTCACACTAGTGCAGGTGTCTGGAGGTTTATTAGTTCAGTCATGGTGCAGAAAAAAGAGGGAGATTTAATTGCCCATGGAAGCATTCATGGTTGGTTTTATTACTGGAAGTAACTGACTACTTTAGAAATATTTTAAAAGATTCTTCTTGATAGTAAACTCGCTTAGAGAAGACTCGACAGACTTACTATATGTGTCTCCAAGCTTCATGGAGTTTTTATTCTTCTTGTAACTAAATTATTTCTCAACATTCAAAGATAAATAATGTTTAAAAATACAGTAGAACAAGTGTCCAGCTTATTTGCAAAAATTAGAGTTGAAATGTTATTTGCACTCTGGTATATAAAGGGCTTTTTTCTGAACTAAGCTGCTTCAGCACTTTTTTGTGTTGAATATTTAGTGAAGAAAGAGCATTTACAATCTTACCTGCCTTTTAACTGTTTCACTGGTCAGGAAACACATACACAGTAGAACACTGCTAAAATGTTGACAGGCTTATACTTCACATGGTCTGCACTCTTGCAAAACCATATGTATGCTATATTGGGAGTAAATTCTCTGGTTTGTGCTATGAATCTTACTGTGTCTAAACTGTTTTGTATAATTATTTACCCTCAGAAAGGCCACAGAACTTCAAAAGGTTCAACAAACACTGGTGTCAAAAGTTGCTTTGAAAAGATCCTTTCCCATAAACTTTTAAGCATTTTCCACATGCTGCTGTTTTCTCCCCCTGAAATTCTGAAGGCTTTCTATCATATTTAAAAAAGAAAATATTCTTCCCATCCCAGTTGAATGATGGTCAGCCAAAGGAGGAGCCCAAAAGAGGTCATTAAAAAAAAAAGGGCACATGTATAGGTATGTTTTCCTAATGATTGTTGGGGAGAGTGTTTTTATGATATTTAAAGGGTATTC
Source organism: Ploceus nigricollis (assembly GCA_013399945.1). Lineage (NCBI taxonomy): Eukaryota > Metazoa > Chordata > Aves > Passeriformes > Ploceidae > Ploceus > Ploceus nigricollis. The sequence goes on from VXBC01006029.1 coordinate 1,295,491, forward strand.
AAGGATTCCTTTAGGCAATTTGTGGCGAAGCCTTCTTCCACTCTTCCAACTTAAAAGAGTGCAGTTAGAGAGACTAGGCTTCTTCCAGCCTGTGGGACCAGGTCTTTTCACAGGCTTTGCGATGTCATGTAGGTCAATTGGCTTAGATCCCATGTGTTATTTAGGACAGTTAGGTCTATGATGTATATATCAAACCTTCGTTTTCTGAGATCCATCGCTTTACCAGCATGGGAATCCTCAGAAAATGGTTATGGTTTGGTTTTAGAGTTTTGCTGAATTTCTTCTACAAACCAGACGAAATAATCTTTTCCTGAGGTGAATTTGCTCATCATGGAGCCAACCTTCCTGGCTTTTTGTGCTTATATGGCTTGAACAGAGATGATATTTTCTCTTGGATAGTCTTATGCCATGACACTTATGTTTATATGAATATAAGCACAAAGAAGTTTTATTTTGAGCAAATTATCTTATAAAAGATTTATTCTGTTTGCTTTGTGTTGTTGATTAAAATGTCCTTTGTGTTCATATATGTATTTAAAAACTTCTAAAAATCTGTGTTTAGTAAAATGTTGCTCTTGGCAAAGTGATGAAAAGAAACATTTTTTTCATATAAAGAACAGTACAAACACTGAATAGAATAGATTGTATAAAAGAACAATTTAAAATTAATTTTTTTTCAGTCTTCAATGCTCTTTATTTCAAGCAAGTTTAGGCTTTAAAGTTAGTCAAGCCTCAATACAGCCTGTGAATTTAAAAAAAAATGGAATGTCACTCTTTCAACTCTTTACTAGGACCTTTTAAAACTAGATTTCTTGTTTAAAAAAACAATTGTCCCTTTTACTCTCTATTACTTGAATAACATTGTGGGCAAAGTTTTTTTCTTGTTTATACCATTGTCAAGGCTATAGAAAACAATTTTCCTACCAGTAGGTGGAATCAGATGAAAATCTTAATTATTAAACAGAGAGTGTAGCTGTATTTTCTGATCCAGCCAAAAAAAATCATCCGAGTTGCTCCAGTTTTGAAGTTCAAAAATAATAGCAGCTTTCTAAAAAATATTTAGCTTATAATAATACAAATTAGACTAATAGAAAGTTATTGTTTATATTTAAGAATACTGTGACTTTGACACTGATTCCTTACATGCACTTTGAGAGAGTACTCCTGGATAGGTTAAAAATGTTGCATGAAAGAAATTTCTGTTATTAGTTAATATATTATGTCTGTTCAGTAGGCAGTTATTCTTCTGGGCAACTTTTTCATAAAATTTTAGGATTAAAATCTTCAAATTGCAAAAAGAAATAGAGGATACAAAAAGAATACAGTGCCGGAAACTTATGAACATCTGAGTTTTATAGACACTATTTTAGAAAATAATTCTGATAATTTTTGTAATTTTTTTGTATTACATTTATTCTCAGACCTCTTATAAAGAAAGTTGGCAGTATAATTTCTTTCGTATGTCTTACAAGCATTCAGAAGAAAAGAGGGAATAAAGGTTTCCTGGTAATATAGTGTGTATAAAGTTTTGGCAGTGTTAGCTCTTAGTTTTACATGTAATTAAGGTAACAGGGTCGTCGCATATATATCTTCTGAAAAATCTGAGTTTGTGTACAAAAGAGTGACTGATTCAGTCTAAGAGTGACTGATTCATACACCAGTTTATCTTCACCCAGCTGATTGAAAGAGGTATGGAATCCTTTGGGAATCTCAAGCAGGAGAAAAAGGTTTATCCAGCCTTGTTGTATTCATGGCAATTGAGGGAGAGTTGTTCAGCAAAGAGCAAGACACTGAAGTTAGACGTTACAGATTTTCCTTCTGATTCTTCCTCTGTTTTCACTTTGAAAATGTTATTTACACACTCATTTTTTCCATGGGTTCTGTATTTGCAAACCTATACTAGTCTTATGTACTGATTTTGGGAAATAGTTCGTTTTCCTCCTGGGTGTTTTGGAAAGTGAGTGAAAATATTCACCCACCCAGTACTTGTAAAACTTTTCAATAAACTTCAGAAATAAGGAATTATACAGGAAAGAAAATGTTAAGGTCTTTAGTGATGGACAATGCAGATTTTCCAGCTTGTCTTTGGCAGATATAAAAAGTGCAAGTTAGGCTTCAGTCTTTTTTTTTAAATTCTGCTAAAATGGTCTCCTGCATTCTTGCCTTTTGTCCTTCTTTACTGTAATTTTGTGTGCTGGAGAGTTCCCATGTGTGTTCTAGGAGGAAATAATTTTTCATGGGAATGTTTTTCTCCTTTCACCGAGGACAACCTTTCTAGGGATGGTTTGGATCAAATCATACAGAATATTTGTGATGAAAAGCATAATTTACTGGAGCTCAAAATGCAGCTCACACTTTCTCAGTGAGAGGACTGGGGTCTTTAATGTATTGCAAATGCATGTCTTGGTATGGACACAGGTTCCAAAATGTTTGAAAAACTAAAGCCCTTTGGGACAAACCTACACAGACAAATTCCTGAAAGATATGTGGGAGAACTTCTAACACCAGAATTCTGCGTCTGGGGTTTTCAGCTTTGAGACAGACTTGGCAAGCAGACCAAAGGGAATGTGTTGGCTGTTGTCTTTTTTTTTCCTTTCCCAGGGTGTATACTGTAGTACAATTCCTTGCAGGTACACACTCTCTCCAGTTCCATTCAGACAGAGAAGCAGAAAGCTAATGAGTGTCACCTTTAAAGATTTGTAGGAAATACAGAGTTTGCCTCTGTTCCATAGCACAAAGTTTCTGCTCTTTGCAATGTCGAAGAAGATCACTGTGAAGTTAAAGCTATTTTAGAATTGACTACTCTTAATTAAGAGGTCATATAGTCAGTCTTCTGCAGAGATGGATTGTTCTCTTTGGAAGGAAAACAAAGCTGAGTAATAGAGCACCTTCACCTTTTTGTCAAGAAAATCCCACAGCTGGGGACGTCACCTTCTCTGAAAACATGTCACACCATTTATGACTTGTGCTGGCACAGTAAACACTAAACTCTCATCCCTCAGGCATTTGTAGTGGTTTGTTTACCTAAAATTCCTTGACATTTTTGAGAAAACATTGCTTTTCTTCCTTGGACTGAAAGAACAACAAACCCCAAAGAAGCTGTTGATGTGGGTTGGAGGGAACAGTGTTTTTCATCTGTTGGATTCCACAGATGAGTGGATCCTCTTGTAAATACTATTAGGTCCATATGTTATGACACTGAAAAATACATGAAAAGTGTATTTGACAGGAAAGGCATTTGGTTTTCTTGCTGACCCTGTGCTAAGATGAAGACAGCAAGGATGTCTTACTGGTGCCTGACTCCTGACTGTGTTAGACATGTCAATACTTTACCTCATGTCTTTCACATGATACTGTGGAGTTCCTGATGAGAGCTTAGAAACAACTCAGAACTGACAACTTAAATGGATGTAGACTTGTCAGCTGCCTCCTCTGTCTTCCTATTTTTTTTTTTTGTGTGTGTGTGTATGTATGTGCAGGGGCACGCTTCAGAGTGCTGTCAGTTTAGTTAGATTGACAAGCCTACTTGTGTAGAAAATAATATGTTCCAGACCACAGGGACATGATGATCTTAAATTCAACTGATAGAGAACATTACCAGACTATACATGGAATTTAGATAGTGTTATGTTTTTCTAAACAAATCGTAAGTCCCCAAAGAGGAGAGAGAATTTCATTGTTTATCTGCCAGAAGTGCACTGAAATTGTATTGGAATAAATCTGTTAGATTGTTGTTTTGTTCGGACTGCCAAGAACGGATTGGCTGTCTTGAAGTATTCTTTCCATAGTGGATCATGCTGCACATTAAAGAAGCTTAAAAGAAGAAAGCAGTTTCTGTGCTAGATGGTATCAGGGTTCACACTTGGGATAATGATGTGGTTGTAGGCACTTAGAATGAATATTTTATTTTGGACAACAAGAGTTAGGAATTTTCAGTTCAAATTACATCTTTTGTTCAGGTGATTTGTTCTAAATTCTCAAAGAACATTTCTGCAGCATGTGTGGAGTAGTAGTTATGAAAGACTGTGAACCTTAGCAGCACACAGTATATATAGGTAAAGCTACAGATTCTAGAGCTGCTTTGCTAAATCCATTGCATATTTATAAACTTTTTTTTTCAGTTACCTTCTTTCAAAACCATTTTGCTAAGAAATCATTAATGTCTCCTTGAAAATGTCCATATACGTGAAAATGTATTATGAACTAAATGCCCATAGATGCCTTCCAGCAAACTTCATGTTTATCTTGGAATAAATGTCCTTGTAATTAAGAAAAACAATTACAACTATTTGTCTGAACTTTATCATATTCATTCATTATATTAAGTTTTTTTCATTCAGAACAATAACAGTTCCACTACTTTACAGTGGAAGTAGAGCTGCCACTGGAATGAATATAGTAAAGATGAGCATCTTTTCATTGATAATCTCCCAGTAACAGTAGGGCCATCTGTTATGCAGAAAGTGGTTTTGTTGAAATGAAGGAACAGGATTGTTGTCTGAGATGTCCATTATTTGAAATATTAGCAGGTAGAACATCTATTGACATTTCTCTCTGTTTCCAGTATAACATGTGGCAGGCCTGCTAAAGGACAATAGCTGTGTTTTGTGACTTGTAGTTTCAAAATGTATAATAATAGTAGAGGATTTTTTTGAGGAGCTAATCTGTGTTGTAAACCTCAGCATGGTTAGAAGTCTATCCAACATGTTTTCTGTAGGAGAGGTATCTTAAAATATTTATATGGTATGTCTCTGTCAAAGACTCTAGATTTTGACAGATGCATTTCAACAAGAGTTAATCATGAGCAAGAAAGCAGAAGGCTGAGTGTGTACCTCCTATGTTGTCATTCTGTGTAGAAACACATTCATTATTTGGCATAAAATAGGCAAGAAGAGACTGCAGCTATTCCTCTCACTCATTACCCATATGGACTCTCCTTCCCATGTTGTTTTACTGTTGCCCTTTTGCTCAAAAAGAATTGATCCATCTCTGACTCCAAAAGATATAATGAAATTAGTATATATGGAAGAGGTGTTTACCCTGTTCTTTTCATACTTGGGAATTCCATGGGGTTGTCTTCTAGACCCAAATCTGTATGGGAACAATGAACCAAATTTTAGAAGATCCTAAAGTCATCATGCCTTGTCAATCAAAAGTACATTTTCTCTGAATATAACCACTAAAATATTTCTTCCAGCTTCCAGCACTTGAGAAAATAAACTGCAAATTGGTACTAGGGAGTTTGGATACTAAAGCATGTGTTAAAATATCAAAGCAATACCAGAGGATCATTAGAGTTAAACAAATTATTTTTTTTCTAAAGAAAAGTCCTTCACATGTAGTTGTTGTATTGATATTTCATTATTTTTAGAGAAAGGAAAGATTCTGTAGAAAAGTTTATTGTATGAATTCTAGGAAGTCTTATTCAACAAAAGCATGCATGTGAAATTGTTCTTGCTTCACTTTTGGAATCTGTTTTCTTTGAACATAATGCTCTCTGCCATGTGCCTTTTTTATTTACTTGTTGCTGTCTGTTAATTATTGTAAGAGAATACTGAATGAAGCTATCATGTTTTACTAACAGTTGAATGTTTTGCATGCTTTTTACTTTCCCAGCATCCTAACATGCAACTGTAGCATATATTTTAAGAGTTTTTCTTCTATGTGTTTCCATAATTGTAAAGAAAGGTATCTTAAAGCCAGTAAGTGATGTGTCATGTTGTTTAAAAAGAATTCAGAAGATATGCAACTCTCATACTTACTTCACACTTTTTGCTACTCAGTGGTTCTTCAAAACTCCTGCTAGTCAGTGGCTTTCCTACTTTTACCTTTGTCATCATTACCTTTATCACATACTTCTTTTTTTTTTCCCTTCCATAACTTGTTATTCTCACCTATAATCTTTTTTCGATCAGTGTTTGTTCAGAGATCAAGTTACTGAAGAGCAGTATTTGAGGGTTAACTAAATAGTAACAAGGCCCTCTTCTGAGATAAAGTTACCCAGGTTACCAGATATGGAATTATTCATGATTATTTGAAGTGTGACCCACTTTAAGGACCCTTTATGAGGAAAGCCACAAAATACCCAGGGTGCTGCAGTACTTTCTTGTTGGCTCCATCATGTATCTTTAATTACAAAAAAAAAAGGATTTGTAAAGCTGCTTATTTCAGTTCCTGCACTAGCAAAAGTGCTCCTTCATCCACTCTGTGTTCCTCTGTGACTCTCTTAAAGTAGAATACAGCTGTCCTTGGAAATTTTAGGCTTGCAAAAATGACTTGTGAACTAGGCCTTTCCTTTATAAATTGTGCCCCCTTGTGAAAAAATATGGTGGGTCAGTAGGAAGGATAGCATGAGAGCAGAGCAGTGTGTGGCAGCCTCAGCTGTGTGTTTGGGAACTGGTTCTAGAGGACTGTAATTAGAAATAATCCTCTTCTGTTTATATAATTTTTCTCAAAGTTTTTTTACTATTAATCTGTATATTTTCTGCAGTAGTATAATTATATTAGTAGCTTAGAGATGAGAAATCTAATGTGGGAAGAATCATTTTACTTTTACTTACAGTGAGTTTACATCATGCCGAGACCTTATTTTCTGTATTTATAAATACATTTTAGAAATTGCTTAATGGCTGGCATTGTAAATTAATTTTTTCTATAAATTCATACAATACCAAGCACAAGGCGGTGCTTTCAGATAAATTTAGCATTGCATCATTTCATTTGCAGTAATGTAAACACAAACTCCAGTAGGCCTGCAAAATGAAACATTAAATGTATCAGATTTTATTATCTGTGAGTCTGTGATCACATTGAAATGCTTATGCAGTTTTTACAAGGAACAAATTTCCACAGACTGTTGGGAAGTAGACTTGTAGGAGCTGCAGAGGTGAGGCAGCACCATGTGAAATGCAACAACGGGATTAAGATTTGGCAACACAGTTCTTTTCTCTGCAGGCTCTCAGGCAGTCTCTGTAGACGGGAACAGACTGTCATCGTGTGTTGCTGAAAGCCAACCTGCACTTTCTGCTTCTTTTGGCTTTTTTCAATCTCTATAAGTTTTGTCATTTTTCCTGCCAGTTGCTATGATATGGATATAGTGAAACACAAGGGAAAAAGGTATGGTTCATGTAATATAAAATGTTCAAAGTTTTTCTTACTGCAGGGATAATAGGAAAGCTTTCCTTCGTCAGAAAGAAGAATGTAGTGCTGGAGAAAAATGTATTCTTGCTTTATTAAGCAAGATACTTCTTTCTGGAACAACTTTCTTTTCAGTCAATACTTATCCTGTAGATGTGATCAATTAGTAATTTTGAAAAGTCTGTGTTGTTTCCTTTTTATTTAAAATAGGCATACTTCATGTGAATGTTTACTAACTTATTGTGTTTAATTGATTGTAAAGCCACTTACAGAATTTTAGCACATAAAGTTATAAAAGTCTTTTTTGTTTAGTATGGGGTTCTAACTCTATAAGTGTAATTATTAATTACAGACTTTTATTTTTCTTACTTTGTTGTTTTGATAAAATACTTTGATGCAGTTAATGAAGTTGACATTAAACCCCCTCAATGAATTTCTGACTCTTACTGTGACTTGATGAAGAAATATTGCATGTACAGCAAAGATTTATAGAAAACACTTGATATTTTTAGTAAAGTATATTGAAATCATAAGCAAAGTATGTAAGACTTGTTTTTTTGAATATACAATAGAATAGAACTTCACCCAGTGTCATCAATACAAAACTGTTCAATAGAAATGCAATCAGGATGACAGTTGATTATTATGTATATTTTTATAAATGCTAAAAATTTGCTTTTGTCTTATTTTCCCATCATGTGCTTATGAAGCTAAAATTCCACTACCTACTAGCGATGATAGAGAATTGTTTCATTTTCTCAAACATATGTTGTACTTTTAAATAGTCTAAAAAACTTGGAAATTGTCTAATGTTTAAATGTACTGGACTAGTCTTCCAGTAAAGCAGTGTGCTTCACGAATTTAAACTGAACAGTGATTTTGACTTGTAGCAAGCAATTTATTGTGTAGGTTGGTTAATGAGGGATCCAAGTACCTACTTGTAAAAAATAACACAATACTGTTCTTTCTTGTACATAAGCTCTCATGATTAGTAAGAATAAGTTGTGATGGTTACACTTAATGAACACAAACTCTGTATCTCTGTGACAACTTTTCTTACTTTCACTTAAATTGCAGGAGTTTTACCTTTCTGATAACCTTTGTAGTTTGGTTAGCTTTATTATGTTCAAAGCAAATGACCTGGGAACATTATGACAAAGCTTTAAGGTTTTTAGTAAAGGGTCCAAATATCAATTTTTATTTTGTGCTGCTACAAAATCATAACACAAAGGGGAAGTAAATGTTGATACATTACAAATATGTTAAATCGTATATGCTATGATAATGTTTGGCAGCATTAGGTTGTGGGACTTACTCTCCAAGAAGCAGAATAAATGCATAGGAAGATAAAAGTTCCTGTTTTGAAGTGTGTACACAGTGATAAAAAAGGCAAGTTGTGGGTTATACAGATAGGACATTTTACTAAATTACTATATTGCTAAGTAGGATGTGAATATGGGTTTTTGCTGATATATTAGTAAGTCCAGGGCACTAATGTCCTGTAAATGAATAAAATACATAGTCAGCCAGTCAGAAGATTAAAAAAAAGAATGACTAGACAAAATGTTGAATTACAGTCACACATGTTTCAAGCACATATTGAAGGAGCAGTTAGCAAACCCATTCTTAGTTTATGGAATTGTATTTGTTGCCATGTTTCTTCATTCTTACCTCTCTATTAATATGGAGAGGGGACATGACTCTCAGCTAGTGTCTTTTTTGTATCAGTCATTTTAATAAAACTAAACTAGTGCCCAAGCTTTGAATCTTACATTTTCATAAGTAGCTAGACCTCCATCATTGCTTCATTTTGTTTTCATGTGGTCTTTACATCTTCATAAGCAGATTTCATTATAGAAGAATGTGTTAGTACAGTTTGTAGAGTAACTTATGGAATATAAAGACTGAGTTTTAAAATAGGTTTTAGAAGTACGTGTCTCAGATGGAAATTACTTTTTTGCACCACACAGTGGCCCTTTTCAGCGCCAGTATTGCAATAGGTTTATATATTTAATGTAGATTTGGCATTTGATGAGATTTCTGTTATAAAAAGCGTATGTAAACTTTACCCTCAATGGAATAGATTGTCCTTGATGTGGCTCTGAGAAGATAGGAGCCTGGAAATTATCTCTGCTTGTTTATTCTGTACTGCAGTAAAGATCCATTAGATCTATCTAATCTTTATAAAGTACTGGTTTTCTGGGGTTTTTTGTCCCTGATGTCACCTTAAGTTTTTATCGTAGCACTGTTTGAACAAGTCTTCCTGCTTATTCTCAGAATGATGATGCTGTGACAAAACTGCCCTCTAAAGATCTTAAGAATGTACTTGTCAAATTGAAAGTATTTGGGGTTGGGTAAAATGTTAAGCTACTGCTAGAGTTTCATGGAAACATACAGTGCTTTCAACGTTTTTTCATCTTTCTATGATAATTATTTAAAACAAGAGCAAACAACCATTTTTGCTTAATAGTTAACAGAAACATCCATTACAAATTTTCCTCCCTCAAGTATGTGTATAGTTTGTTATGTACATAAAATCTTGCTGCAGTTAATTTAAAACAAATCTGTACTCAGCTCTCCCAAAGCTGTTGAAGAGCACTATTTCTCATTAAGGTGAAGCCTTTGAAGTTTAAGGAATCCTAAATTTGGCACATGTACTTATAGATAAATAAGTCAAAATGTTTTTAGAACTGGTGTGATAGTATGAAAGAGAAGCTTGTAATAGGAATCTAGGTTTTATCCTTCATTTTGGGAGGCTAAGCATACACACAGGTCACTTATGCATGTAATTCAGTGTAATATAATTGCAATTTATAAAAATGATTACACTGAGCAGAGTGGCTATGAATTTTGGTAAGGAAGCTGTTGTATATACAAAGTTTAGTTGAAGCTAATGCTAAAGCAAAATAAATCTCATGGATGACTAAACTCTAGTCCCTGGGTCTGTAACAATCCCCAGAGAATAAGGAAAGTTAATTTAAAATATTTTTGTTCATCTGGTCTTAAGCCAGATGCCTTAAATTCTGAAAATCAAGCCTCCAGTGACATTCCACTCCAATGGGAAAAGAAAGGAGAACATATGCTCTGGTCCTGCAGAAACTTACTTCATCAACAATTAAAAAGTATAATTTAAGTACTGAACTAATGTGCTCTTATTCCTTCTCCCTTGTTCAGTCACTCTACTTTTTCACTCATACTCATTCTCTTAAAAGAAGCATATTTACCTTAAAAAACATGTTTTAAATGTGATGAAGGAATTAGAACTTTGGAAAATTGCAAAACATCAGATTATCTATTTTGTGATTTTCAGTCAAGTTAAACTGAACTGGAAGTATAATTAATGAATCAATGCCCTTTGTTTAGATCTTGGACTTGGCTTCCAAAGCTCCATTTGGAGACAGCATCAATTTTAACTTAATCATAATGTGACCATTCTTTCATCATTTTAGCAGATTCGGATGATAATCAAAAACCCTTTCAGTGACAATTACTTCCATAGATTCAGTTTGATTCCAGTATACAGTTGTCTTAATGTAAGTATGGCTATTAGTGTATATTAGGTATCTATCATCAAAGTTGTGTCATAAAATAAAAATATGTTGTTGAATTGTTGAAAATATGTTGAAATATGATTCTTGTGGTCCTTGCAGAACAGTTATTTAAAGGCAGCAGCTGAACACCCCAGTTGGAAACAAGGAAAACAGAAAGTTTTTTTTTTAGGTTGCTGCATTGTGTATTAGTTGTTCATAATGTCTTCACATTAGCTTTTCTACACTTATAGATGCAGTACAGTCTTCCTTAGCAGCTAATGACCAGGGAAGATGAATAGTGTTGAAGGTACCATGTTCTTGAACCAAGAAACCAACATAAGGAAAATTGCTTCATTGTACCGTGATCGCTTAGTTTTAGCCGAAATTTTTATTCTAAAAATTTACAAGATAGCCCTTTTTTATTCTTACCTTTTTGTAGGGTTGTTATTAAATGTTCATTGTGAACAATGATGAATGAAGACTCACTTTTTATCAGTAAATTATGATTAAACATGTAATTTAAAAGCTAAGTTTGAAATATCAATATTCTCTTGTGACTTTGGGCAAGGAATTTTGTCTTTTCTATTTCTGGGTAATTTTTTAAAAAAACCTTAAAGTGGAAAATGCCTCTTTATAGAACAGAGTTATTTTGTTTCATGAAATCATGTTCTGTATCCTGACCTAAAAGTCTATCAAACAATTCAGTCATGAAAACTCTGAGAATTTCCTGGCCCCTAAGTACTATCCAAAATAATCTTATAATTATTCATGTGACCCTATGAACCCAACAGCTGAAGTACAAGCAAACAAATAGGCATGGATTCAGTGTCTATAAAATTAGAAAATGAGAACTAGATTTCCTGTGCTAAGGAAAACTTGCTCTTTTATTAGCTGTATGCCATGGGTAGGATGCATAAATTTTACAACTGTAGTAATCTGCCTACCAATCTTTTACTGTAATATCAATTAAAATTGGTTATAAATGAAAGTATTTTGGGATACAGCAAAGTTCTGTTGCACTTTACATTTATTCAATCCTTAGGTTTCTGTCAGATCTGAACTATAGACTGTTTCTGATAGATTGGATAAGATCTGCCTTTCAATATAAGTCCAGAATGTAAAGTACAATAAAATCCCATTATGAACCTTTTTTGATACAAATAAAAATAGTGATTGTGTAATTACAAAGACAGTTTTATTACATGTACTTTGTGTCTGAGCTTTGTCACATTTACTCTGAGCTTGAGATCTTCTTAAGCAATTCTGAGCAGTTTCTCTACTTGCAGGGATGCAGCATTACACTGTGTAAAAAGTGAATTAGCCAGTTATATGACCTTTAACCCTTACCACTGGCTATCTTATGAATTTTAATATCAGGGACATGGGAATGGAACAGACTATGTGCTTTCTGAATCAGTTATAAGTATACATATTAACAAAATATTTTTAAAGAACACTTAAGTCCAGAGTTCGGCATAAGCAGCTATAGTGAACTTTGACAAATAGATGAGATTGTAGAAAGAGGATGAGAAACCAAACATGTAAGGGGTGGTGAGATACGGTCTTCAACAGCCATAATTCTTAGGTTTTTCTGGTTGGTTCTGAGATGATCATGTTGACAGGAGATCTCTTAAATGTTTTTTTTCTGTACTGTATGTTACCCCTAAACCTTATTGTCAGTTTATAGTTCAGGAATATGCAACTAAGCTCATCTTTCAAAGTTGTTTAAATAATTAGTTCACATGAGTGGGAATGCAGCTATTTTTAAATGTGTGAGTTCTGTGGAAGCCTTTCCTCAAATGGGAAGAATACAGTTGATACTAAGGTACAAGCCCATACAGATTTCTGCCTGTATCTGATGCGTGTCTGGGGTTTTTGTTTGTTTTTTAGAGAGAATCTAGACTTGCTATTGCTCCACGTACAGAATAATAGCTAAAAAAAGATGTGGGAAGGGGGCTATTGGGTTCCTCTGCTCTGAGTGCTCGGTATTCACCTGTTTTGAATGCACCCGTTGCACGTCAGTATTTCAGAAATGAAAAATATGAACGTGATGCCTGTTTGAAACCTTCAGTGAACTGATTGAATTAATTTCTTTTCTACCTTTGAAGAAAGCAAGCTTTCAAGGATGTATTAAACTGAGTTTTCAGTGGCTTCTGTTAGAATTTCTTACCATTTCTTACTTGCATTTGGAAGATTCAGCAATCCATTGTAATAGTAGCATCCCGTTACAGTTTGATATTCCAAAGAGCTTTCTCCTAGGATGAAAGAAGGAATTTAAAATGAAAATATTAATCTCTCTTGAATTGAAATTGTTTCATCATGACACATTTAATATTCTAACATCTAAATGCTTTGAGTGAATTTTTTCAGTCTTTCTGACAGTTTTAAGCCGAATTAGCCTCTTTTAGATAATGTACATAGCTACACTAAAACTTCTGAATCAAAAATTCAACCTGCTAGTCATCTTCTTGTTTTAAATACTTTTTATAACACACCTCTGAAATTTTATATGAATGCGCTTTTTTTCATCAGTAAGGTGTATCAAAAGTTATTAGTAAAATATATTTTTGAAAAGTGGTTATGTGTGTGGTACATATACTTTTATGTTAAAAACATAGTAGGTAATTTTGAAAGCTGATAACCCACGAAATTCCAGTCCACATGATCAGGTGTTCAAAGACATGACCCACATCAGACTAGTAAAACTATCAGCTTTTCAGTAAAAAAACCCCAAGGTGTGCATTAGTTAGGTGGAGATTACACAGATGTTTATTTAAAAGAGTAATTTAATTTATTTAGTTACTAAGGCAGCAAATTGTTCATAAATTATATTGTTGGTGAAAGTTTGGAGGACGTAAATAAGCACTCAGGAAATAAAAAGAATACTGGCTGCATGTAGGATTGACATAGGTAGAACAGTAAACATCTAAAAGTTATAGAAAAAGTTAAAAAAATATTTAAAACTAAGTTAGCAAGTGAAGTTAGTAGTAAAATAATTGATAACTATATATTTTTCACATACACATTTTTACCAACAGAGGTATAAATAACTGACCCAGCTGAAAGTATGTTTTTGGCCTTTTCTAGCTAAGATTACAGAGGTTTCTCTCACTGGCAAGGGCATTGTTTCACGCTGCTGAAAAGTGATGTGAAGAACTCCTATTTTGTGTTCTGTGTCATCCTTTCATTTTCTCTGTAATCAACTTGAAATTTCAAGTGTTTATGAAAAAACTTCCAAATTACAATTAATGCCTTTTATCAGCCTCTGTTTTGTATCTTAAATTCATTCTTCTCAGTAGTTATTTGAATCTAAAGTATAATACCTGCCATGAAAAGCAGGACTTTCTCGGGGTGGAGATACTGTTTTAAATCTGTATCCTAATTAGATCACACTACTTTTTCCATCTTCTAAATCTGTGAAGTTCATCTTTCCTTTGAAAAGGGCTATTTCATACTGTTACCTTACAGAAATGGAAAATAAGTAAGTAATAGCAACTAAGTTTTTATCAAAAGTAAAAATGATGACTTGTTGGAAGTTTCAATCTGCTGTTACAATTTCTGGTCATAAATCCAAATCTCAAATTAATTTTTTTGAAAACTGCGTCATCATTTCCTGTTGATAACGAATGAAAAAAAATTCTCCGCTAAAGACACTTGTCAGATACCAGAACTGAATAGGGATGGCTAATAATATTTCTGAAGAATGTTGAACTGTATTTAAGGATTGCCTGTGCAAGATAGTTTGATCCTCATTAAATTCTGTTTCTGTTCTTGAAATTATCTCATCCTTAACAGGATGCAATTCATAAGAAATATTGGCCGGTGAGGTAATGTGCATTCTGTAATTGCAATTGAAGCTCTAGAAAGTTCACAGAACATCACTTAATGAATATTAGTGTTGGGGCACATCTGTGCTTGATCGCTCTTTTGGCAGCCTTCCAGCTGCCATCGACACTGATTTCCGTGTTCCCAGGGTCAGCTCATCTGTTTTCTGTGTGTCCTCTACTGCTCTGAGCCACACTGCACATTTACAACTTACTGTGTAGAACTGAATACTCAACAAAACTTGCTGTTGAGTAAGTGAGCATTGTTGCTCTTAGCACGATACTGTTGTCTTGCACTCTGTTCTGACATTCTATTTACATCTTCCTCATCCTTGAAGAGAGCACAAAAGTTGAAAAGGTTTTTGAGAGCAGACATTGCAAAAAGGATATTGGCAAGACAGCTGCTGTTAGAGTATCCACAATGTTTCTTCTAAATTGCTGGAACCTGAAGATCATTTGCAGAAAAGGAAAATATCTGGATCTCCCACAGTGACTGCATCACTGGACACTAGAAAAGCTGTGCGAGTATGCTGGAAAAAGCATTGAATCCTATGATGGAGAGATGCCTGAAGACCTTTATTTCTTTCCTGTGATGTGTTCTTTCCTTCAGATGTGTAAGGGGACTGGACAGGCTCCAATGCACACACCTCCTCTGCGAGTTGTATGTGCCCTACCCCAGGGAGGGCAGCTTCTGTTTGAATTGAGAGATTTTTTCCTACTATAAGGAGAAGGTGATAGTGTATGCTAGGCTGTGTCTTGGCATCATGTCCACTCCTCCCACCCCTCACCAGTTCCTGGGCAGTGAGGGCATAAAGTATGGTGTTTGCTTTTACTCACTGCTGCAATTGCAAATGATGCAGGGTGCTACTGCAGCACACAAACCTTGCTGGTTTTGCATTCTCAAAGCAGTTCCTGTTTTTCTTCTTTATAGTGTCCCAGACAAAAGATGAACAATACCTCTGATTGCTGATTACTGTACATATGTATTTCGAGGAACGCTTTCTCCCTGCCTCTGCCCCCCACTCCCCAGGACAACATAGCATTCCTTGTATGTTACGGAGTACACTTCAGATTATACCATGACACTATATCCTCTTATTTTCTAGGCAGTTTTTTAAAATACAGAACAGTGTTTCAGCAATCTAAGGATATTTTAAGGAACTCTTCCGTTACAAAAACTAGCATTTCGGTGGGCAAGTTACTACATTTAAGCACCATGTGAAAAAACATAGAAAGCAAGATATAAGCAAGTTAAGATATAGAGAACACTGTTAATCCCTGCCATTCTTTCAGTTTTTGCTGAATTGCATGTATTTCACTATGAATATGTGTTTCTAGCTCCAGCTTTCTTGCTGATTAGTTGTCAAAATACCCCTTTACTGCTATGTCTTGAGCACAAATGCAAACCTGCACCAAATGGCTGTGTTTCAGCAAAACCTTCAGGTGGTGGTAGTTCTTGTTCTCCTGTTGGTAAAGCTGCGGGCAGGCCAGGTGGCAAGTGCCATTGCTGAATCTGCTGTCAGTTCTGCTTGGCAGGGCAGTTGTTGGCTTGCAAAGCCACCTGAAGGGTGACGTTCAAATACATCTCCAAAAGCTGTTGAGTATGAAGAAAGGCATCATAATATGTAACCCTTTATTTGATTGCATTTTATTTTATTTTAATCTGGGATGGCTGTTTGTACTTTGAGAATGTTGCCTGTTAGCCAAAAATGTTCTCTCATAAGATGCTGGGAGAGGGTCTGTGAGTTTGATACCAGCTTGCAAAACTGCCAGGTAGTTGTTTCCATGTTTGCCACAGGGAGAAACTGCAATAGAGTGTCATGACAAACAACAGATCAGAGAAGCTTGGGAGAGGTAGTTGTCCTGGTTTCAGGTAGGGTAGAGCTTTCTTCTTAGCAGCTGTTACGGCGCTGTTTTGGATTTGAAATGAGAATGATGTCTCATCTCCTGCTGGGCTGGACAGTCAAGAGTCTCTCACAAATTTCAATGGTGCTACAATTTAGAAAAGCTTACAGTTGAATATTTGTATCCATCCACATAATCTGGAATAGTAAGTTGGGAATGGAATTTAGTTGACCACAGGTTTTATCATAAACCTTGCCCTACTTGTTCTTGTAAATAGCAGAACTCAGTAAGACACATAGTTAAAAATTTCATCAGCTGTCCTGGTATGTGCTTATTTGGTTACAGGCTGCTGAGTGCCACCAAAAGTCAATGTTCTAACAGTCCAAATGTCTGGCTTTTGTACTCCAAACACTGAAAAACACTTACCAAAATGTCCAATTTCTTGAAAGGATTTCTGAAGACCTCACCTATTCGATTGCTGAACTGAGCAAGACTTGCCAGTGAACAGAGCTGAGAAATAGTCCTGACAGAGCAGACCTTTCAGCTATTCACAGCATCCTCTTTGTCTAACACAGTAAAATCCCTTGACTTTGAACAACCTGCACAACTGTTTTGAGATATGGGCTCTGGCATGTCCTCTTGAGAATGTCATGTACACAGTAGGAAGAAGGACAAACATATACACTATTCTAGGGATAACAAAAAATGCATTTAGTGTTTAATGTATTTCAGTTCTTATAATTGATACATAATCAGAAATTGTTACAAGACATTCATATTTTAGAAAGACCTTGAATTAAAGATTTGTACTTTAGCAATGATCTTGAAATGTCATGAACTAATCAGTGGGGGTATGGTCATAACCTGAATGAGAAAAAGCTGAGAAAATCTAGTGTACTTCAGAAAATTAACTATCAGCATTACCTATTTTTACATTTTTTACTAATATATGCTCCGAAGTGTTATGCTGGAGTACCATTTTGGAAGACATAGGACTGAAATATTGACCAATTGTGCATTAATGCCTCATTCACCCAAGTTCACCTTGCATATTAGTTTCTTTCTGACAAAGGTGATTTTTTTCATAGCAGACTGTGTTTGGCAGTATGATAACATGCCTCCAAGTTCTAAGCTAAATACCTGAGGCAGAAAAAATATAAAAAGAGAAACAAAAAAAGGCTACAGTAAGAGATACATGTAAGTTTAAGTAAGAAATCACAATTCTTTTTTATGAACTGCTATATCTGATATTTCCAGTACAGCAGTACCCATGAACTCCAGCTTCATTTTGCGGGAATATGTGTCATAAATTGGGCAGTAAATGGCTGTGGTGTTAGTGTTTCCACTCTTTCTACACAGTAAAGCTATAGTAATATTGTGGAGAAAAAGAACATATTGCAATTTGCAATTCTGTGATGATTAAACAGAAAAAAAAGATTGCAAGAGAAAACTAAGGAATAGTATCAAGGCTAGCATAAGTTGCTTGTTCTTATAGTTATTTTTAAAGATATTTTTAATATCTTGGCAAAAAATGTCTGTCATCACTGTAAGAAAGTTTTATTGCCTGAAGGTTATCAATAAGTTAACTTACAGATACCATTTTAAGTTACTAGAAGCAAAACTGAGGGGCTTTTAAAAGTAAAGTTTTGATGATTTATTGCATGCATTATTAAGAGGTGAATAATCTATTTTGTTTCCATGCATTTTCCAAATATGGTCGTGGTTGTAAAACTGCAAGGATGGAATTCTGTCTGAATTTAATCTTTATTTTAATGCTAATTTTCATTTTTGAGTTGGAGGACAATTTTCTCCTGTAGAAATCAGAAATACTATATGTTGCAAGGAATTTTTATTTTCCTTTTACTTACCATTAAAATCTCCTTAAAAAAGAGATGTAAAAATCTAGTGAAGCCATAGTATACTTTCATCGGAATTCTGGTGTATTAGTATATGGAGTTTCCTGTTTCATCTCATTTCTTATTTTAAAAGCGTTTTATGCTCATTACAGAATGTTTAATATTGCAACACTTTCAGAATCTGATACTGTCCTGAGTTTCTTGTGAGTTACTGCTTTATATGCTGTAAGTGAGACATGGCAACACCAGAATGCAGATGATTTTGAAATCTTTAATTTAATATGTAAGGCAAAAGTGAGACTTTTTTTCTTGATGAGTAGCTTTCAGTTTAGTGCTGGATCTTACTCTTTTTGGTTCACATTCATTTTAAATTACATTTGTCATTCTTTGGTAGTGGCATGGATCAATAGGATCTGGATTCTGCCAGGATGAGCTGTAAACCCTGGCTTGGAATAAACTTCTTTGTCTCCCAGGCAAGATTGTTTCCCAGTTGTCTGGTGCAATCTCTCTGAAAGGTGGTTTCCCCTGTCAGTTACCTGAGGGATTTGTTGCTATTCTGATTGTTTCAGTTCTTTGCAGGGGCTGACAAGTATACACATTGTAAGTCTGTATTTTTTCGTAACCTCATCTGTGTGCAGCAGAGGTAACGCACTCAGAACTTTAACACATCAAAACAAACAGAATTTGAAAATGTTATGTGATGTGCAAAGTCTTTGGAGACAGCTAGTGCCCCAAAGTCTACTTTACACAGAAGAGATTAACACTATTATTCTATGTATAATCTCTCTGGCAAAACACTGTCGCCTATTTCTGTCAACAAATGGTTTCTTTACTTTGGCAGCTGAAAGAAATTTTAGTTGTGTAGGCAACAGAACATGCCTTTATAAGTTGCAGAACCCAATTTTAAAAATATTTTGCAGTTTTGAGGAGTTAAATTATATTCATTAACTAAATATTTTTTTTAAAGCAAGCTAAAAAGACTAATTATGTCTGCTGTGTGTAACACACTCATAGTCCAAAGGATTACCATTTTACAGTACACCTTTTGAAAAGGTACTTGCAGACAGTTAGCTAAACAAAACATCTACACACATCCCGTCCAGGTAAGAGCACGTTTTCTTTCTGAATTAAGGTGGTGATGTGTCTGTACTGACAGTCTAAAAGTCCGTGAAACTTCCAGATAGCAAACAAAGAAGATAAAGATGCAGGTGTAACATTTCTAGAAACCTCAGACCAAACAAATTTTGGAAAATCTGCAGGGAGAGGGGAAAAAAGATAGATGCCGCAGCATTTCATGCTGTAGTGTAATGCATGAGTAGGGTAGCACATCATGGTGTAGTGCATCACAGAAGCTATCTTTTAATGGAATTGAGTAATATATAACCATAGTCAACATGTGAAAGTTTGTTCTTTTATGTTAATAAATATGTCAGTGTTCTTTTTCAGATAACTGAATTACATTATTAGTTAATGAATTATTATATTTTAATATAAGATTTTACTGTTTTCCCCCAAACGTGGTTATTACAAAAATTAAAGCTAAGATAACAATTATCTACTTAATATATTGGATTGTATTAGATTTTCTGCAATGTGTTTACACGGATGAAAGAACCGCATCATTGTTCACCTCTTCTGTTGGTGGAGGGTGAGGTCCCTCATGGAGCAGGGAGTTGGATCCCTCCTCACTTGCCTGGCAGGGTAAATGCCAGGCTCAGAGCAGAAGTGGACAGGTGTGAGATCCCTGTGCTGGGAGCCACTTCCCTCCCTGGATCCATGGCGGGGCACGTGTGTGTCCCGTGGGCAGGGTGCCCGTGCCTCTGACATGTGGCGTGCACAGGCTGTGCAAACAGGTTCTTATCATTTGACTGAGCACATGTGTGCTTGCTTTGTAGGACAGGCTGCAGTTTCTGCCATGTTGATGGATAGCTGTATTTTGTTTATATGTGATATTTTGTTTATATGTGGGAAAGGATGGCAACAAGACACAAGGCATTAATTGAAAAAAACTGTCATGAAGCCATCAGCTTGTTTCTTCTGCACATCTAAGACTGGTGGGGAACAACCTCATGAAAATTGTCTCAGCACCTGTCTTGGTGACAGTTATAGCGACCTTTCCCTGTGTTAATTTGTAGTTTACACTTTGTAATTAAGAAGCACAGATCATTGAAACAAATTATTAATGTTAATCAGTAAGTCAGCATACAAGAATGCAAAGAATCAAGTCTCCCCTTGTATACTAAATGAAGAGATTTCTTCCAGATTCTTGCTTTGATCATTAGACTCTTTTAAATAAGCAAACATTACTTAGTTGCTAAGCCACAGACTGAAGTTCATTAGTGTGTTATCACAAATATTGGAAAAAGAGTACTAAACCAATATAAGATAGAGGATCTGTGCGTAGGCTGGAAGTAATGCAATAAACGTGACACGGGAACATTTTGAAAGAGGGTTCAGAGTGATTAAAACCATTTCTGTTTGCAAAACCCCGCCCACTCAGCAAGAAAATGTGCCAACCCTGAGCTGATCTGGTTTTTTCTGCTACTGATATCTCTAAGGGTTTCTGGAAGTACAACAGATCTAATAGTATTATAAACAATTTTGTTCATATTCTGTATTTTAAATGTTGATGAGGTATAGTGATGTGGGTTTTTTTTAGTCTAATGGTTATCTTTAGAATGCTTTTAAACATAGATTGAAAGCCAGAATGACTTCTTACTTAAATATCCTGTTTGGGAGCCTAACCCAAAATCCTAACAAACCAGTTTTGGATAAGTAGGTATTGCAGGTCATTGAACTTCACAAGAAGTTGTAGTCATTTGGAATTGTTTTATATTCAGTATGTTATCCTAAGCAAGTGAACTAACAGTCCATGCTTTTGCATTCTCCACAGATCTTCAGTACAGTGACAGAAGAAGAGGAAGGAGCAGAAGATATTTTTGAATATATTCCTCATCTTCGGAGGAAGCTCCCAACATCTGTTACGGACTGTATATACAAAGGAGATGGTTTTTGTGTAAAACCATGTGTAACAGGTGCTTACTGTCAATATCGTGCCACTTTACAGAGGACTGCACTCTCTAACTATATAACTGGTGCTTTACTAGAAGCAACTACATCATTAGGAGCAAGAACTGGTCTTTTAAATATCTTTGGAGGATCAACTGGAAGATCAATGCTTAAAGGTAATGAAGATTTTTTAAAAATCTCTGTCCACTTAAAGTATAGGATGAATTGCTAAATTATTAATACTATATAGAATTCTGTAGTTTATATACTCATTCATGAAGTTAACAGACAAAAAAGGTTTTATGTTTTCAAATATTTCCCTTTGCAGTTATTGTGTATCATAATGAATAGCTATCTTAGTTTAATAAAGTCAAAATGCAGCTAAACTGAAAAGACTTGTATTACAAAACCTTTCAGGTTTTTTTCTTGTTCGAATCTTTTCTGCCTGCATCCAAATTTAATGTCTAAGCCATTGCTTTTAGGGTGTTCCCATGTGTAGTGTTTCTCATTTACCAAGTGCTCCTGTTCATGGGCTGACTTGGTTCAGAACTAGAGAAAGGAGTGTATACTCTACTTGGTTATTATTGTTGTCATTATACAAGTAGCTGTCAGCATAGCACTGTGTTGTGAAGCATGTAGTCTTCATTACTGATTTATTTTTGGTCCTCTCCTGGGTCCATCATCTTTGTAGTACTGGATCATTTCAAATAACATGGGTACTATCTTTATGGAAAGTACCTGTTGGAAAATGGATGTTGCATACTAAACTTCCATGCTGATAATCTTCATATGTAATAATATCCTTAATGTGATTTAGTTTAGTCTGCTTTGGAAGCTAAACAAAGACTTACTGGTAGAAATTCTGTGCTTTAAAATATGGTTTTGTACAGGACAGTACTTACATTATCGATTAATTTTTAATTAATGCCTAGAATATTTCATAAGCATTGAATACTTACTTAAGCATTTGGAGATTTGTCATCGTCTGATAAACCATAACAAAAGAATGTAGTATCTCAGTCATACCCTGGTAGAAGTGATGTATGTGGTATTATGGCTTGCCCAAAATTTTACAGAAATATGACAAAATAAGTGCAAAATCAGTATGGTTCCTTAACTAACGCAGATAATGACATTTTTAACAAATAATGGTGTAGTTTATCCTCCTATGTGGCTGTCTTATTTTTATCCCAAAAAGTGGCCCTTTCTTGTTTTAATTAGTTTCTCTAGGTGAATCAAAAGGCAGAGAGAGGCACTAAAATATTCTAAGAATAACAGGTACAGATGGCAAACTTGTAGCATGTGAATGAATTTCAGTAGTACCTTGAGCAACATTACTAAGCTTCACATACTGTCATTGTGAGAGACAGATGTGTACAGTATAGTGCCCAATTTTGGTAGGGTTTTCCATTTTATTTTATTTGGTTTTTATTTGTTCTGGGGAGATGAGTGCTTTAGAAAAATAAACAGGGGCAGTCCTGCAACAGCTTGGAAAACAAGATTAGAAGAACTGAGCCATGTGCTTCAGAGCTGAGTTCTGAAACTGAAGCAGCAGCAATAGTTAGCTCAGGCTCACTGAGCTGCTGATACGGCTACATCTTTTTATGGAGCCTGAGCTAGTGAGTGCACTTGTGTGCTCTGTGTACTCCATGTACCAGCACACTTTGCACTAGTTTGGGGGTATCTATGGTGACAGTATTACGTGGTGTATGTTATTGGATTCTGAGCCAAAGGATGTAATACATTAAAAAAAAGCCAAGATTTTGAACTCAGTTTGCAATTCCACTGGTAGCCTGTGTAGATAGTAGAGACTGGATTTACTGTAGTGGTGGTCTAGGCATGATTTACTTTGCTGATCTTTGGTGAGGAAGAGGTATGCTGCAGCTTTAGGATATTGAAATTTTCTGGATGTGGAAGCTTCCTGTTCATTTCTATTGTGATGATGTATTATATCTGAGAAATTATAAGAGTCCTCTCTAAAACATTCATAGGGAGTGCTACCTGGTGATGTGACCAAGTCATTTGCATTAGCAAGGAACCCAGCTGTATCCTGAATTCAGAGCTCTGATCATCATTCATGGGTGTGTACCTTTTGAGAAATTGTCCTGTGTATACAGATTGATAAGAAGGTTATTTTCATCTGTCCAGCATCCTCTGTATGGCTGGATTTAACCTCAATAAGCTAACCTCATCTAAACCTGAGAAATTTTAATTCCCATCAATAACTCTGTCATCAAATGCAGTGGAGGATTTGTCACAGGATACAGAATGTCATGGGAACACTTCACTCAGTAGTTGTTTGGAGGCATTGAAAAGGGAATATATTGCTGTTGTGGTTTAATAGCTGCTATTGTTTAACCCTGGTAAGTAGTACCTTGCTTCCACTCACTACCCTAGAATGAGATGGGAAGAGAATCAGAAGGGTAACAGTGCAAAAATTCATTGAAAAATTCAGTTGAAGAGAGTTTAATAAATAAAGTAAAAGCTGTGTGTGCAAGCAAAGCAAAATAAAGAAGTAATTCAATACCTGCAGTCAGCAGGCAGGTGTTTAGCCCTTTCCATGCAAGTAGGGCTCTGTCACACAATGACTTCTTGGGAAGACAGGCGCTGTAACTCCAAATCGGTTGTCAACTAAAGAGTAAATATTACTGCACTTCACATGATTTTCAAGACAGTTCCTAAAAAGCTTCCAAAGCAGAAGTAAATTTGTTTGATAGAACCAATCTATATCATGAAGTCTTGAAAAGATCTCAAGGGCTCTTGAGTTTGTGTTTGGGAAACCTTTTCTGGACTAGACAGCGTTCCACTACTTTCAAAATGTTTGCAATTTTTGGAGACAAAGTTCAGCACACTCTTGCACAGTGTGTTTAAAGAGGAGCCCATTACTTTAATAGGGAGTGCCTTAGTGATTCAAAAGGAAGACTTCTCAAAAAATTAATACTCTCTTTAGTTAGGGGTTTAGTGTAATATCTGCCCAGGAAATAGGGATCCTGCAAACAGCAAGTCCCTAATACTGGGATAGCCTCCTGGGTTTGTGTCTCCCTAGCACCAAGCACTTCGCAGTTCTTTGTGTTCAGTCCTTCAGGGGTTACTTAGTGACCTGAGCAATGAACCTTGTAGTCACAAGCAGTCCAACTCCAGGGAGTACTTTCTAAGGTTTTGCTTGGTAGCTAAGGACCTTAAATGCTCTGAGTCTCCAGGGCTGGGATGGTTTTGTGGGCAGATCAGCCAGTGTTGTTAGTTCCACAGAAGGCTTCCAAACATACCAGACCTTCTAAGCCAGAATTCCCAGTCACGTGGATCTGAGACTGAGAGTTTTCAAAAACTCAAGTAGGGCCTGCTGTGTAGGAGAGTCATGTCTTGGGCCTGGAGCAGGGCGCCTGCAAGCCCTGCTCTCAGATGGCTCACAGGGCTCCCAGGCTCCCGACTGAGGGGCTGCCACTCCGGTCCCGGTAGCACAGCGATAGTCTGAGACTGGGCTCCCGGGAACCACAGATGCCTGGAGTTCCCACAGCTGGTCAGTGACATTCACATCCTTGTCAGCATCTTTGTTGCTACAGAGAACATAATTTTCACATATGAACACTGAAGACATTTAGGCTGCACTGTTTTAGTACCTCTGTATGTAACTTAGAGTTTTTGGTTAGTAAAAAATTTAAGTGTGTCTTTCAGTGGGATTTGGATTGAAGCCAGGTTTTTTTCCTGTAGAAAGGAAATCCTGCTTCTCAGCCTGTTCTGTTTCTTACAAATTGATTGTTACAGAAGTTTGCTCATAGTTGTGAATGGGCCAGAACTTTCACTGGAATCATATTTGAAGGACCAGTCATTGTCATAGTTCATATGGTGTTGACATTTTTGTTCAGAAAGTGAAAAAAAGTTGTGTCTTTCTTAAAGAAAGAGCTAGAGTATGTGAAAATGTTTGTACTTTACATTTGATAGAGTTATCATTTGAAAGAAACATGTACTCTTCCCCCCCACCCCAATTTAGTTGTGTTTGTAATCTAAGATAAAGAGAAGGAAAGTTAGAAAGAGGTGTCCGAAGATGGAGAATACTGCAAACATTTTGTATCAGTATTCTTTTCACTTTAGCATCTTCTAAAATGGAGAAGTCTGATGCCACTGTCTGTGATATAAATCAGACTACATCATCTAGAGAAAGCTCAACGGGACTTGTTAGACAGATAATAGCAGGTTTTGACCAAGAACAATAGGAAAGTAATTTGTCATGAATGTGGAGGCAGACTGCATTGATCTTAAGAAAACCTGCTTCATTCATCCCACAGAATTTAGTGATTACCCTCTTTCTGTAATCAGACTTTGCCGTCTGCAAGACTGCACAGCAAACAGGTGCCCATGTCTCTGTGGCTTTTCCCACTGCTATTTCTTGTACCCTTTGCACAAAGAATATTGTTACAATATTGGGAAAATTCCAGGATCCCTGAAGTTGGGGCAGTTGTCTGATAGCTCTATGTCAGAGTCACGGGTGATAACAAGCTTAATGTACATAGATTTAGAAAGGCCAGCATAATTTAGCTGGTGAGTTGTGTGTGTGTGTCTGTGTTTGTGTATGTTTGTGCCCAAAGGTTAAGACCATATAGAATGAGAGATAAAGCCAAACGAGCTGAAATTAAGACCTGAAAAGACAAAAGTGTGTCTTAGGCTGACAGTCTGTGGTGAGATGGTCCGGCAATGCACTATAGGAGAGGAAATCAGATACTGGAGACAGGCCAGTCTGTATGTAGATAATGTGGCCTGAGGCAAGGGTGTGAGTCAGGAAACAAGGATTTCATGCCTGCTGTGTTGCCTTCAGGATGTAGGTCAGGAATAGCAGGAACAAGTGCAGGTCATCTGGTTAGGAACAGAAAGAAGACTGACATGGCAGGAAGCACAGATCAAGGCTGAGACATCAGGAAGGAGGAGAAAGATTTTGGAGGACAGCTGTAAGTCTAGGGACACGTGGGACAGTCTGGAGCTGGCTACATGATTGTCCCTGCAAACTGACAGCGGGGAAAGATCACTGAGGTCAGTCTTCTGGACCTGTCACCCTCTGGCCAGGGCTAGTTGCAGCCAGGTTGAGCTGCAATCAAAGGGACACACAAAGGGGAGTGGGAGAAGGACTTGACGAGGATCATTGACAACGTTAATTTAACAAAAAACTTCCTTCAATCAATGTTTAATACATTATAGGTACAAAGATTTAAGTTCTGCCAGCGTAGCTTGTCTTGTCCTTACAATCTTCGTTCCAGGGTCAGTAAGGCATATTACTTCAAGATAGACACATAATTGAACCAGGCAGAAGATTGAAGTTAACCAGTCTAAGTAATCTTATTAAAAGAATTTCAAATATTTTCATCTGTAAAATTACACCTTTGGATGTAATAAGTATCATACTCCTGGTACATGTCTGTAGGGATCTGGATATCCTAATCTGTGTACAGGGCTAAGCCATTAAAAAACAACTGAGTTTCAGCTGATTTTACATAGATTTTTGTTCCAATAATACTGTGTAACAGTTTGGGTATGCTGTTGATCCTTTAACCTGTGTATCTGAGTCTCAGCTTATAGCAATATTTTTGTTGGGAATCTATAGCTTTTATGTCCACCAAAATGAAAAAAAAAGAGTCTAAATACAAAGAATGAGTCTGTGTTGTTAGAGGTTTGTTGTGAGGAAGGTAATAAAGGACATGCTGATGTCTGTGGATGAAGGCTGAGAGAGCAGAAGGTTGTGCAAAGTGATATTAGTTTTAAAATAAAATTTATTATTTTTTTATGACAGCTACTCTTTGGAAAAAATAAGAAGGGATTCTGAGTGCAGATGGTTAATCCCTGAACTGCTTATTATTGTTTATTATTTCAAAGGTCTGAACATTTGTTTGAATGGACCTTGTAAGAGTAGTGTCCATGGGAACTTTTAAAGTGTAGAATGGAACTTTTTCGGTATGTTTATGTTAGCATGTCAATCATGAGCAGAAAACCCCAAGGACTCAAGCAACAAGATGACTCAAAAGTCATCTTTGGTTTGGTTTTAGGAAACAATCTAGGAGACAAAATTCCATTTTGTAGGATAATGCTGTTTTATTTCTCTCCAGACAGAATTTTTTTTGCTAAATTCTAAGAAATTCTAAGAGTACAGTTTACTTAGCAGATCAAAGACATTCAGTTTTTTTTGCTTTGGGCTTTCAGATATTTGCTTTTAGAACTAGTGAAAAATACTTTAGTATTGACCATATAATGATGAGAAATGCTTAATTTGATGGTTCGTTTTATATATTTGTAGTGAGATAGCATTAATAAAATTTATATTTATAAATAAAATTCATTTTAAAGTTTTCTATTGCATCTCCATGGGCATCCTTATGTTTTCATGTGTAACATGATTTTTTTGAAAACCTAAGTGTCCTAGTTTCCATCTGGAAGTTTGAAACAACGCTAAATTGTCATTCTTCCAATTAAGAAAGAATATGCTTGTGTTGTCAATGAAGAAATAATGGTGTGTTGGCCAGGTCCTGTGGTCGTTCCTTCAGTAGAGATTTTTCAGACAAGACATATATTCACCGTATAAACAAAGTGTCTCTGAGTGTACTGCTCGCATTCCAGTTCTGCACAGACCTCTCTCAGACTTCCTGGGGAAATGGAGAAAGCTTTCTTGTGGCAGCATATTGGTTTTCAGTCTTGTGTACTCTAGCAAATTTCATAACTAACTTTTCAAGTGATGTAGTCCTGCTGCTTGTAAAAGTGTTGTAAACTGAGTGTAGACAAGGGTAAGGTTAGAATGAAGAAAAGAAGTGATAAAAGTGCCAGAGCCAGATACTGACTAAGGGATGAAGGCAGGGGTTTGGTTTCTACTTACTTTCTGAACATAGGTGCAATCTGAGGGCTGTGCTGTCTTTTTAATTCCCCCTATTTGTAATTTCTTCAAGGTTAAGCACATTTCTGGAAGCCTCAGGGAGGTTTTCCTCTACTTTGCCTCTCAAAGAAACTTTTTTGGATGGTTGCCTAAGTCATAGTCCTTTGTCCCATTAAAGTTAATGCTATTGCCTTTTACTAGAGTTGTTAGTGCAGAGAGCATAATAGCTGTAAAGGTAGGGCATTTGCTAATAAAGAAACACACATTGTGGTTTTTGTAATGCTTCAGATGAAGTTTCCTAAAACAAAAGTAATTCCATTTATTACTTTTGGCCTGTTTAAACAACATTGATATAAATATAACTTGTACAAAATCCTGAGTGTAGGGTAACTTATTTCTTAATATATTTAAAGACAAAAATCCAGCAGAATTAAAATCACTCTTGTTTATAACTCTGCTGTCAAAATCAAATGCTTTTAGTCTTAGCAGGATGTATGCTCATCCTTAATTTCTAAACTTCCTTCCATTTGAATCCTAGTGTTTCGGCTTTTATCTGGGGAGGTGGGAAACCTGACCTTTCAGTGAGCCAGCCAAATGCATGTCTTCTTCATGGCTTACACAAGGCATGTCAGTTATGCATTTTGCCACAGTTTGTAGCTTTAAACTGAGCAGCTGTTGCCTCACTGTTAGTTTGGACAAGTGCAGCGTGGAGACTTTTCGTGGCACTGAAGTACCTGCTCTTCTGGCATTTTAGGAGGAATCTAAGATTCAATGGAAGGCACATTTGCTGGTAAGATTTGCCCTTCTGTGGCCCGTAGTACACAGTTCTGATTACATATAGGGAGTTAAATCAAAATGATAGTTTTATTTCCAGAGAAGGAAATTGGGTGACGGTTTTCTAATCTTAGTTTAGACCTATAATGGCTGCATTTAATAATAGTGCTGTAAGGACACAAAATGGTTTCTAGGTGGAAAATGAAGTAAGGATTTAATATAAGCAATATGAAATAATGTCTTAACTGCGTATTTTGTATTTCAGCTTGTTTGAAATGGAATGCAATATTTCAAGTAATTTAGGAAAATTGCTTTGCATTTATTTGGTTCACATTGCAACTATTTCAATATTAAATTATGTTGTGGGACATTCCTTTTTTTCTTATTCTACAAAAAACAAGTGTCTGTTGCAAAATTGCTGGACAAAATACAAATTTCAGTACTTTAAAAAGTACTAGAACAAGATAAGTATTTTTTTCCTAGAGTATATAAATTACTCAAACGTTACAAGTTCGTAGCATGTTTTTGAATGTAAATGCACTGCTGTTTTTTTCTTAAGTGAGCTTTTCTTCCTGGATCTTCAGTATACAAGTTTATAACTTGCAACCAGTTTTTGTCTTGTGGTTGCTTAAGGGAGTTTACTTTTTTTTTCCCTTTCTGAATGACATGTATGCATAGTAGCATGTAAAAACAATGTTTTGCTCCTAACTGGTCATAAAGAAACGCCTCCATTTGCATGTTTTTTTAAAGTGGCATTTGTAACTTGAATGAAGGTTCATAATATTTTACTCTGTGAAAGGAATGTCCTTTATGTGCTAACTCTCCCATTTCCCTAATCTGGCTGTTAGCTAAAGGCTATGACAAGTATTCACTATTCAAAGTGATAGTACCCCATTGCAATAGGAAGGTTGTCTTGGTTGTCAACACCGTTATTCTCACCTCAGTGATTTAGACAGCACGGAAGAAAAGGACCTTGATATCAAGTGTGTCTGTATTAATTGCAAAAGAGTGATGTTTTTGATGTGTCTATTCAGTCAGTGATAACAAATCTGAGATAACTAGAAGTATTACAAGAAAGGGAGTGAAATTTATTTTAGTTAATTTCAACTCAGACCCTTCCTTTTGGCTGTTTTGTAATGTTTTTAGCTTTGATTTGAGGCAGAATGGTGTAAGCATTTTTCTAAAAATTAAGCTGATATGAGGATTTTTCTTAGGGCATAATTGGTTTAGCTTTTATTTAAGAGGATTCATATTGACATAGTTTTCGAATGTTTAAGTATTTGCTTTTGAAATGCTAGTTATGTATATAAAAGCATTACTACATATTTTAGTAATTCTGAAATAAGTAATTTGCCAGGAAGATTTATCAAGCGCAAATTGAAAATGTTTCAAAGCAACAGCAGAAGAACTAGGATACAATTTGATGCTAAAAGGACCTTAAATTTTTTTTTTGAGCTTAATTTTAAGGGCTTTGCACAACTCTACAGTAATTACATATTTTTGTCTACATTTCACACAGACTTAGTGCGACAGATTTCATGCACGCTTTCAGCTTTCTTTGTAAGTGTTGAGATCTTCTAGGAAAGGGGTAGATCTGATGCTGTTGCATTAGGTCTCCTCTCTTTGCCCCCATCCACGGGCTGGAGTGGTGTCTCCTAAGAGCATTTTTCTTTGAGGGGGGAAAAAGAATTCTCAATCTGGAAAAGCTATTGCTTCAAATGCCTTTTATTATGTTACTGTTAGCTTTAACGAACATTTGATCTGGAGTTGTTTACTTGTATTTGCTTGTTCAAATTTGAATTGCAAGGCTCCGCAGAGAAACACAGCAAAATGGTCCTATGGAGGGCCAGGAGTTGGGCTGGATGATTCTTGTGGTCCTTTCCAACTCAGCATGTTCTGTGATTCTGTGAAAAATTTCTTTAACATGGATATTGCCTTTTAAAAGCAGAGGAGTTACTGAAGTATCATAAATATGTGTTCCTTAGTCTAAAAATGATTATACGATTTTTTCAAATAAACTGCTCTTCTTATTAATTTCTAGAAGTTTCAAGTTGGAATTCAGAATAATTCAGATCACAAATGTTATTAATCTTTGGGACTTGATTCTGAAAATAGCTATACCTAAAAAGAATTATTTTGTGATATTTGCTTAGAAGAGTTAGTTCTGTTCTTGTGTTGGTGTAGGCACTTGGCCGATAAAATGTAATTAACATTTTAGGAACTTATTTGTAGTATCATATTTTAAAGCACCCTGAAATAGTTTTGTTGTTATTTAAGTTGAAGTGTCTTAAATTTGAAGAAAAAATGAACCTTAGAAGTAGAATTTTCTTCTAGGCTTTAGATGTTCATAATATGCAGTTCTGTAATTGCCATGAAGTAGAAGGAATCAAATCATATAGTTCATGTCTGCCTCATGGGTACAGTATTTGAATATAAAACCTCCTACTAGCTACTAACAAAACTTTTAAATATGCATTGAGCACAAAAAAGAAGAGGTGCTGCTTCAGGTACTGATTGTCTTGAAGATTGTGGTAGGATTTGCATACAAGGTCAGTGTTTGGGAGAGAAGTCTTCAGGTATTTTCCATAACCATATATAGAATGAATTTCTCTAAAAAAGACATCAAGAGGAAAAATGAAAATATATTTCGAATTCTTGTTTGCAAAAATAGAACTAGAACTATGTCAGTAACTAGGATTTCTGTTTGATTCCAAATCACCAAAATATTATGCTTTCTTTTGTTTTAAAGAAACAGATCCTTCAAAAACCAAAACTTTTTTGAACATCAAATATTGGAAAATATTTCAGAAAGCTTGAGAAGGAAAAAAAGGTTTAGTGATTGCATGGGTGATGGTACATCAAATTTGAAAACAGGAGGGCACTAATAGCATGTTACTGTTGGGAAAATAAGAAAGCTCATAGAATTGCAAAGCCTAATGTCAATGGAGACATTTAGCTGGTCTGACATCCTTCTAGTTGTCTCTATTCTAAGCTCAGTAGTCGAAAGGCAACTGTGCTACAGTACAGCCTTCTGAAGAAGCCTGAGAACTATCATCCACATGCACAGCTTTTCCCAGTAGTCATTGACACTCCAATATAAAGAAGGGTGGCACTTCTCATTTGAGTTTGTCTGTCATCAAGGACCAACCATTTGTTCTTGTTACGCATTTTTTCTGCTGGATATATTTATTTCAAATCTGATATATTTCCCTTGTTGGAAGGTACTTACATACCTGCTACAGTCAAGTCTCCTCTCAATTTCACTGTATTGAACTAGAGTTACACATTTCTGATCTAAATCTCATTCTCTGGGTCTCACTATTCAAGCCTGGAATAATTTTATAGCTCTCTTTGCATACTCTGTGCTTTGTCTGTGTCTTTAAAAAATACAGAAAAGATAACTGACTGTTACTGGTGTCATCCATGATCTATGCAGGGGGACTTGTTTTTGCCAACACCACCTCCTAAAAGCTCATAGACAAAATTTGATTTTAGGGTCCCATCTTATTTCTTCAGAGCTTTTAATCTTAGGAAAGCAAAACTCCTTTTCATACACAGGATTTGCAGTTCTTATGTCTAGAATACTTCCTATTTCCAATAGATCTATAATGTGTACACTAACCTGACTACTTGCTTTTCTGTTGAAGTCAGGTTTGTAAGGTAAAATGGTTTACTGCCATGTAACAGTCCTGGAATAATTTGGGTTGGAAGGGACTGTGCTGGTCTTAAGACCAATGTGCTTTATTTTCCCAGTTGTTTTATTTTCTTGCTATATAAACAATATTGTTGACATGGTTGGCCCGAACTCCATTTAAAACCTTAACTGCAATACAGGTAGCAGTAACACCACAAGGAAGGAAGACGAGTGTTAATTTTTGCTCTGTACTTTTACAGAAGGAATTAATTGCATTTGAAGTCTTCAGGTTAAGGGAGATTTCTTAAAATCTGAGGAAGGTACTAGTTTTGAGTTTGTTTTCAGATAGTAAAATCATTGGCTTTGAAAGTTTTCCTGTTAGGAAAGGACTGCAAACACTCTTTCTAGTATAATCTGCTAAAGCTTAGTGACAACGACAAAATTCATTAAGGAGTCTTGTGACTGTTTAGAACAGCTTTTATGTAGCAAGTATATTAATCCTGTGAAAGCCAAATGTAATAAATACTTTCATTTTTTTACAAGATAGCTAGTTTCAGCAGTATAATACATATTTTTTGGTCTACTTTATGATGCCCAAATGACATAAAATAAAGAAAAATAATTACAGAAAATATTTGCTTATATAGTTGCTTATAGCAGGTTTTAGTCTAAGCAGAACTATAGCAATTTACTAGTGAAGTTGTAGAAAAGCTTGCAAGGATAAATAAGTACTTAGAGCATTTATATTTGAGGTAGGAAGAAGTAAGTAATATTGAGGCAAGTGATAGATGTTGAAATTGTTTAGATCTTTATTATGAAGTTAAGGTTGATTTAATACTTTGTGTAGTCTATTGTTTTACTTCTTCTGGCCTCCAGACATGTGCCTGCCCTGTTCTCTGCTGTCTGCTGTGTTCCACTAATCCCTCTCTGGCTTAAACTCCTGTGTCATAGAGCAAATTTCAGTTCTAAGGCTAAATCACACAGGCTCCTCCACTCTTTAAAAACATACTAAAGAAAGAATAAAAATCTTTGCAGCTTTGACTTTTTGGCAATTCTTGTCATTGTGATGAGTTTCTTTTCATTAAGCTACATAATATTTTTGCTATCTCAGTACTACAGATCCTTTCTTGGACTTCAGAGTTTTATTAAGCATATCAGCATTTCCACTGGTAGCTCACCTGGCCATGTCTGTACCGCATAGCAGTCATGGCTCTCTCTGAAGTGGTGAGGTAGCCCATGATGCCATTGGTCCTTCAGTCTTTGGTATAGGACTGAAAGTCTGTGACTGTGCATTTGATGTGTTCCGTATGTCTGTGAAAGGACTTTGATTATATTGACCTGAGTTTTGCTGTGTATTTCTCTTTGCCGTCTTAAAATGCCTTTCAGCATCCTTTGAGTTATGCTTCTGGCACAGCCTTTGTGATTCCAGAAACCTTGCTAAGAATAGCTGGCTAGTAGCAATACTTTCTTAAAAGAAAAACTGGCGTGATATAATACTTACATAACATCATGAACATGACTTACTCTGATGGGAAGTTGTAAATTCATATTAATCCCTTATAAAAATAGCGTATGAATTTTCCTTAGCTTCCCATTAGCTTCCTCATGAGAAAAATCAGCTTGTTAAGGATGCAGGCTGTTACAATCCTTTTGAAAATTTTCTGGTAATTGGCATCATTAGATGTTTGCATTGAAAGATACCTTTCAAAATTACCTTTTAAAATTTGGAAATTGCATTCTAGAGTAAGGAATAGTTTCTTTCATTTAATTCTGTAAACTCATTACAGAGTGAGTAATTTTCTTCACTCAGTAAATTTAGCAATGGTAATTGGACTTTGCCAAACAGGTATTTTACTACACTGGAAACTGGCATTCAAATTGCAAATAAGGAAAAAATGTGAGACTAAGAGGATTCCTGCTATTCTAGGTAGAGAGATTGGTTTTACTCTTCCTGAATTACGAGAGGAAGTAGTTTACAGAAGAAAAGAGCTGAATTACTTCCCTTCTGAAAAAAAAAAAAAAAACCAACAGTATGGCAAGAGTTTTACTTTATTCCTCTGTAGTTACAGACTTTCTTTTTTTCAGGCTGGCTTCCTCAGTTGTATTTTAACCCTTCAGGAAAATTCTAATTTGACATATTGTACATTTACAATACATATTCACCAATGAGCTTGAGAAAAGACTGTGTCTGGGGGAAAAGAAAAAGAATATAAACTAATCCACACTAAAATAAACAATAAACATGTATTAGGAAAGCCATCTGTGTTTCGCCTGCATGAGCCCCTTTCCATGTTGTGCATTGTGGTTTCTATCCATGAAGCCCTTCCCAGGTGAATTTGACTACCTGCACTGGCAGACTCTTCTAGATGTTCCCACAGCTTTCATCTGCTGTGTGTCTCCTACTGCTTGTTTCTTTGATATTTCAGAATCTATGTGGAATAAACATCTTGTGATACTATGAATTTTTTTTTCCTTCCTTTAAATTATCTGTTAAGTAACATCTCTTTTTTCCTGAGAGCACTCAGCCCAGGATACTTAACCCATAATACTGTATTTCTCAGAAACAGCTATTAATACTAGCTTTGAAGGTAGTCCACTTTTAATTCCAACCACAAGGAAAAAATGTAAATAATATGTAGAATACAGTAGTGTTGGGGTAGAGTGGAGGTACCTGACCCCCATGACAGTCCTCTGCAGGGCATGCAAGAAGAGCCGTGGATTTGCTGCACAGCATTCCCAGTGGCTGCAGGTTACTGACTGAGTCATCATCAGTTAATGACATATTCATTTTCACATCTTAAACATCTCCCTCTCTTTTTGACCAGTTTCTTAGTATGTCTTAAAATACTTTTAAGCCATTTCTTTAATAATGAAGTGCGAGTGCTGAATGGGTGTGAATTTTGAGTATTAGCTTTGCCCTTCACCCTGTTAAGTAATCCATCAATTTACTTCCAGTTCATAATTTTTCTCAATTTTTGGCATTTTTTCAATTAGTGTCCTTGGTTCACTCATTTATTCTTGTGTGAGAGAATCTTTTCCTATTTTCCTCTACACTGTGAATTTTGAACTAGGAGGTAGAATTACTGCAGTATTTCTTTTTAGCAGCATAGAACTCACTATTCTTATTAACTCTTCATTAAGTATCTTTATAAATGATGGTACTGTCTTTAACAGCACTTTGAAAGGCCATATTGTTCTTATTAGGTTCTTTCTGCTGTACATTGCAGACACAAAACTATTATCGGAATAGTTTTGTGGTGTTCATTACAAGTTTTTCTCTAATACCTTAATAAATCTTGCAGTTTTCTCTCATGTGTCTTAGGGCATTTCTATGTGTATGTTTTTGTTCAAATACAGATATATTTCCTGGATTTTGTTTTTGTTAGAAATCTAAAAATCTTGGATATCAAACTAAATTATAGCTGCTACAATAAATCTCCTATTCACAAAATGTTCTCATTATCAGGGAATATTCAGAGCACAGTAGAGTCAGTAATCAAATCCTCACCAAAACTAAGTGGCAAAGGAGTAGATTCTGTAGGTGCTTCAGTTATGTAGAGGTTGAATTTATATTATTCAAAGTGTTAAATAAGTGAAAAAGTTTCCTTAGCAGATCATACAAAGATATTTTGTACACAGGTGCACAATCAACACTGTCTGCTGTTAGTGGTTCTATTCTCTATCCATTTTCTGTGAAATAGTTTTGTAGAGGACAGGTCTCAAACAAACTAGTGTTAGGAACAGATTCTGTTTAGGTAACTACTGAAAGCAGGCCAGAATGATGAAAACTCTGAACAGATTGAACATTTTTGAAGTGTATTCCAGTCTTTTAAAATTCTTTTACTGCTAAGCTTCAGGGCTTAAATCAGGAACATCTAATCAAGTGTTATTTTTACTGGATGTGGCTTGGATTAATTTTGTTCCAATAATCAGTAAGAATAATCAGCAAAACACCTTATGCCGCAGATTTGCCTGCCCTTTGGTCTATGTTGAAAATCTGGTAGCATGTCTCATGCACCAGATTGTCTTTCATTTGAAGATTCAAAAGGCAAGAAAAATTAATTGTAAATGTTGTACACTTATCAGATCTTACTTAATTCTCATGTTATTCTTTGATATAATTAAAATTAAGTTCTCAGATTGGCATCTAGTGTTCATCTTGTATTGGTAACACCAATGGCAGTTTTAGTGTTTGCTTCACTTGGTATGACATTGAAGCCATAGGAAACATTCTTACTATTTTTACCTTGGAGGACTATATTTAATGATTGTTTTCCAAATTGAAACAGTTTTCATTTGGATAGTTATTTGAAGTTGGGCATTCCTGTGCAGTATTTGGAAGACTGGACCAGATGAGAGCAGACTATTCCTCTTTCTCACCTATCCTTGAAGGGTCACTGTTGCGTATAATCTGGTCTTCAAGATAAGACCAAAGTAAGGAAGATTATGCTTTTGGTCTTCAGATCTTCAGGATAAGACCAAAGTAAGGAAGATGATACATACAAAATATATTTTTGAGGATCTTAAAGCCAAGAAAAGAGTTTTAATTTGTGCTTGTGGTAATTTTTAAAAGTTGTGCAGCAAGGTGCAAACTTCAACAGATCATTAATTAAATGCAGGTATTGCTGATGTCAAAATCCAGTGCACTCAGGCTAGAAAGGAATGCCTCAAGGCTGAGGCTCTGAAACATTGAAAATGCCTGTTGCAGTTTTACAATTATTTACGTTATGAATGCTATATTTTGCTGCAGCTACAGTTTGTACAGTCTTTGAAAATTAAAAAGTTCCTAAAACAGCAGCAAAAAAGAAAATACAGAAAATCAGTATCATAAGCCCTTGCTTTAATGGGTACCTAGCTTTATATACATCTTTTTTTTTAACATCCTTCTTTTCCATTTGTGTGTATATATATTCTCAAATTACATTTTTGTTTGCATTTTCTCCCATACTCACTGATTTATAGCAGAGTTCTTTCATTCTTAAAATTGAAAAGCTTCTGTATTACATAAATGGAAAAAATAGAAGTAAGATTAATTTTACTGTCTTGATCAAAATACTCAAATATTGGAACTGGACTTGAGATTCTTGCACTTTGTCTAATCACTGGATATTTGTCCATTGCAGCATTAACTCAAAGTTGTATGCATTTTAATTTTAATTTAATTTTGGGCAGCAGTTCCTGCTTTGATTTTGGACATGCTTTGTATCAGTTTTGGGAGGTGAGGTTAAACCTTGAATTCTGCTTTAACTCAAGCAGTAACAAGTTCATTTTGCAGTGAGAATTGTACAGTTCTTTTTCTACAACACTCTTTTCTTCCAGAGAAAACTAATAAATTCTCCCTTTTGACCATTTTGTTCTTATAGGCTGGAATTTATCTGGTAATTTACATGTACATTTGTTTAGCATTTGAACTTAACATTCCATATGCTATGCTGTATTTATATCCAGAGTTTAAAAGGTCTTAAATACAGATGCTGCACAGAGAACCCTCCTACTGATGTGTGTTGCTCAAGTCAGGAGTTCTGCAGAGGAGGGGATTCATTAGGTGGGATTTCATTGCAGGAAAAAAATGAAAAACACGGAAACACTTGAATAGCAAGTGTGGTGGTGTCGTAATAACCTCTTTCCAGCCTTTTCACATATCTGTTACACTGTGATATAAAGGTGTAGATTTAGAAGATCAGTCATTATAGCCCAGAATCCCTTCATCCAGCCTTCCTGGTGATAGTTGCCTCTGAAGCAATGAAATCTTGTGTCTGGTCTTGCACTGTGCATGCTGCAGCATGCCACAGCAAGACAGATGGCATGTTGGTATCAAACAGCTTTTGAGAACTAATTTTCAACTAGTCAACCAGACATTCACAGTCTATCTACCAAATTATAATTAAATGTTCTTCTGGCAGGTGTTCTGAAATGAGGATATAGTTTCATGAGTTACAGCAGTAGGTGAAGGTCCCCTAAAATAGCAGGTCAGGAGGCCCATTGCCATACATGTAGACTGGAAGCAATAAAGCTGCTTTCTGACTAAACATGTACATGGTGGATCTCTTCAGACTTCTGGCAGCACTGCTGATTCATCTCTCCACAGTACCTGTAAGTATGTCTGTGTTCAGCAAACCCTGTGTAATACAGGGTGCCCTTTGTAGTTAAGTATCCATTTGTTACCTTGTTAGCCTCAGGGTCATTTGTTACAGGCACTGCCTTCAAAGCCTATTATTTCAGGTGCAGAAGAAATGTTTACTGGCTGGGGTTAACACACAAAAACCACATTGATTCTTGTGCAGATATTCTGGAGCTATTGCTAGTTGTACTTTTCTGCATGAGGATGCAGTCTCAGCTCTTTGCTAGCTGCCTTGAAAATGGAAAGGAATTGGAAAATCAGCATCAAATTGGATAAATTTTGTCCTGAAATCTTCTGATTTTGCCAAGTCAAAATTAATGTTACACTGCTACTCGTTGCATCTTTTTTCTTGGGAGTTTACACCCAGAAGAAAACCCAGTGGATCTATTTATTATGGACAAGTCTGTGATTGTTTTTGTCAGCCAGTACCAGCCGACCTGCATACAGAGAGGAAATGGTTGGTTAATTGTGTTGACAGTATATGGTAATTCAGAGACAAGCAGCCAAGTTCTCCTGTACGCTGCAAAATATTTCCATGAATGACTCGGGCTAGTGGAGTGGTAAAAGCCCTTGGATACACTTCCAGAAATCTGAGCAGCAGTGTGGATGTAATTACACACAGCAGTGTAGCTGTACACTAGGGATGATGGGAGGCAGGCATGGCAGCTCAGGTGTGATGAAATCATGGTGATGCTTTGAATTCCTTTCATGTATGATGTCAGTGCTCGAATTTCGCAGAGATTTCACGGGATATTCTGAGTTGGAAGGGACCTAGAAGGATCATTGGGTCCAGCTCTTAAGTGAATGGCCCATACAGGGGTTAAACATACAGCTTTGGTGTTATTAGCACATGCTCCAGCCAACTGAGCTAATATCAGTATATCTAGCTTAGAACCAGGATCTTCTAATCCAGCCATAAACAGAGTTTAAATAGGTTTTCAAGCTCATACTTATGGGTAGGAACTTCTGAAAAATGTAAGTACTGCTATTTAGTTGTTAACTCAAAGTTAGTATATTAATAAATACTTCATGCTGATCATCTTTAAATCAACTTTACAATCTGAATGAATGTTTTGTTGTGCATAGGTTTTACCCTGTGAAAATGTTTACCCAACTTCTGTGGTTAAAGAAAAAAAAAATTCTTTCCCTTGCATGTGCATCTCAACTGTCCTAATAGTTATGTCACTTTTTTAGACAATTTAAATTTGTTTCAAGTCAGAAATTATATAGGCAGGTTGTATCTCTTAACTATACAGTGCTTTCATGTTGGTTTTTTTTCTGTGATTTCATATGATTGTTGCTATAATTGCAAAATTTAATAAGTGTGTTCAGAGTGTGGTTTTCAAAACTGAACTCTTTGCCAGTTCCTAAAGCAAGAAGTGATTTCAGAAGTAAGTGACTGTTGTTACAATCACTCCATATCTTTCTTTTTGCTGAATTCCACTATTCAGTTAGTTCATGAGTCAGGATTTTGTGGTATATAATGTAATTTAACTCAGTTATACTTCACCGTGCTAGTTGTCTTTTTAAAAAATCCTCTCCAGAAGTTTCACAGATCTGTTCAGCAATAAAATCTCAGCCTCAGTAGAAATATCTGTGTGTTATAGTTTCAGGGTGTTGTATTTCCAGCAAAATTCTTTTCTATGTGTGACTTCTGCCTTCTTCCTTCTCTTTTTGCTCTGTAGAAACAATTGCTTTTTTCACCTGGCCCAATGTGGTAACTTGCTGCTGCTCCCCAAGAGAAGATCACCTTCTCCAATGTCTTGCTATTACTATAATTGAATTAAACTCAAAGCAGGCATTCTTGAACTAGCTGTGAAGTTTGCTGTTTCTACTCCAAACCTGAAAAGGATCCTCTGCCCTCAAAGTGTATGAGTAGTCTTACTTGGTCTAATAAAAAAAATCATTTTTTCTACAGACCCTAGCTCATCTTCTTTTCTTCAGCCTATCTCTGTGTCTTTTGCTTGCTGATGCTTAGGTCCTAATGAACTTCAGTTTTATTTAGTGCGAGTAGCCTGTAGACCAGAGCTCCCCTGCTAATAATAATTTCCAATGTGTGCTGATAGGCAGTTTTAAGAGGTAGCCCATATTGCTAGATTTAGGTATATGGAGAGAGAACCTGTGTGTCTTCTCATTCTTTGATTACTCGTCTCATAAGTAAATTTGAAGACGAAAGGGATCTATTGATTTCAGTGGTTTCTACAGTGAAATTGAACTTGAACTTGATCCTGTTCTATGTCAAGCTTCCCACTAAGTTAAATATCAGGTTCTTTAATACTGGAGTAAGTTGTTTGCAGTCAAAATTGATAATGACGAATTCATGTTCATTAAGGGAGAGAGAGATATTTTTAATTAGATAGAAGAGAAACAGGAAATTAACAAAAGCTTGTTGGTTTGGTTATTACAGTACAGAGATATGTTGCATCCAAGGGACAGCAAAACAATGTTATCCCAGTTGTGCTGATCTGTACTGGAAGCTGGTGTTCAATTAAACTGCCGTATATTGCATAGGTGTCTTCTGCTTGGGGAGCTTTTATTGTATTTTCCCTCTTTTTTGAACAGAGCAGTTCTACATTTTCTATGTTGACAGCTGTTCATCTGTGGCTATTTCTTAATTTCTTTTCCTGTGGTCAGTTTTTATTTTCTCACTGTACACATAATCCATATGTTCTCTTAAAGCTTATGAACAGTTTGGAGGATATCTGTAGCATAGCTTACTAAAAAGGCTTCTATTAGAATCCATTTATTGCACACATTTTAATATCAGCAGAGAAAAAGAATCCTCTTAAGATTTTTCTATACTTTGAGTTACATTAGTATAATGTCATAGAAGCAAAGTCTATTATCAAAAAACTGTCTTAGTTAAAAGATATTATAATAGGTTGAGTAATTAATTTTATTCTTAACAGCTATTGAAATCTGTCTTTTGCTTTTGAGCACAGTTTGTCATAATCAAAAGATCTTTGCCAGTAGCCTTCTAGAGAGTGAGCATGTTGTTAGGGATTATAATTTTCACTTTACTGCTTTAAAACTGTTTTTTGAATGTAGAGGTAGAATACTTCTGGTTTTTTAATCAAAGTAAGTGTAGAAAGAAAAGGACCTAGAAATGAAACTAAGACAGAAATCCAGTTACTGAATCTTTCAGTTCATCAAACTTTGTTGAAAGTAGATTTTCATATTCTAGTCAGGCTTACTCTTTTGAGATTGCATTCATTTAAAAAATGCAGTGACTTTTCCCTGGCACTCTGTATTTTTCTCGCATTCTTAAAAAGATTATTCTTTTTTTAGAGAAGAAGAGACCTCTTTGTTCCCACAGGCATCAGCAATGATTAAGTCAGTCCAGGAGTCCTTTGTTAAAGCTAAGCAGAGGTTATCTTGTTTTGATTAATAAAACAAGCTTTATTAATTTATTGCTTTAACAAGCAATACTTGCTGTGTTAAAGATTATCTGCTTCAGCTGTTTATCAGCAGGATAAGCAAAGCTATCAATTTCGGCTTTAGGCAACTCTCAAATGAATAGTCTGGGTCCTCATTTTCTTGTATTTTTAGCATTAGCTTGATGTGGTAGAGCACAAAAGCCCAGTACCATTTGCTGCAGCAGCAGCTAATTTTAGTGGGGATTGTATCTTGCCTTAACTGTAAAAAAACTACTGTGATTTTGGTCTGAAAGCAGCTCCATTCTGCAAGTTACTCTAAGGACCTGGCCATACTTTGAAGTGCAGAAAGATACTATCTGTTTCCTGAAGAACATAAACTGACAACACAAAGCTGGAGGATTTGCATATGAGACTGGATCAGGAGTTTTATAGCAGAAGCAGATCCATTCCTGGAGTGAAAAATAGTAGAAGTCTGAAACATACACACACAAAAAGACGGAAAGATAGTCCAGGGGAAAAAATAGCTTAATACAGGCTAAGAGACAGAAAATAGACTTTCATGCAGGGTGTAAATCATGGAGGGTGGTGAAGTTGAGAATAAGGATCCTGGATTTTCTGTGATAAAACACAGAAGATGGGAGTGAGGAAAGATAAGATATCTGAATCTGGAGAGGTAAATTATGCCAACAACCAAGACTTGCAAAGATGTGAATTATTGAAGAATTAAATATTTATAGGTGTAGAAAAAGTCAACAGAAATAAGTTATTCTACTTACTTAAATAAGTTATTTCTACTTCTTCAGTATTTATAGCCATACTTTAGCCATGAGCTGTGTGCCTTCAGATTTCTGTTTAGCCTGTAGTTCCTCTCCTTGGATATCAGCTGCATTTTTGCTGCAGCAGCCTGTTCCATATGCTCTCACATTACAGAGAGAATTTACATAAAGTTCTTCCAGTTTAATGAAGAATTGAGAAATGCTAGTTTGAAATTCAGTGCTTTGAATCAGGAAGTGTTTTATTTATTTTCAATCTTCTTTCAAATCCAGCAATACTAGTGGCTGCTCTTGAGTCATCTTGGCTTAGCTTCCATGAAAAGATTTTCTTTTTGACAGCTTCATTTTTTTGTTGGAGTGAAGCTGGGTTGTGAAGATTTCATTATGAAAGATGATAGTTCCATTAAAGGTAGTTTTGTTAAAGGCATTCAAAATCCCTGCACTAGCTTTCTGCTGGAT
Source organism: Ploceus nigricollis (assembly GCA_013399945.1). Taxonomy (NCBI): domain Eukaryota; kingdom Metazoa; phylum Chordata; class Aves; order Passeriformes; family Ploceidae; genus Ploceus; species Ploceus nigricollis. The sequence continues at coordinate 1,338,677 of VXBC01006029.1, forward strand.
TTGATCAATGGGCAGTCAGTCTAGTGAAATCCAGTTCTAATGAGATATTTATTCCTGGTGGTTTCTGGCAGTATACAGATATGCTTTAGAACCAGCCTTAGCTGTGGTCACTTTGTGGTGTTGAGCCTTGTACTTAGATGTGAGAGGTTGTACTAAGTGGAGCCTGAAGGGTGATTTTACTTAGGCAAGGTAATGTGCAAAGGATAGTGATCAGTGCTCTAGCCTATAGCAAATTCAGTGTCAACTTTTGCCAGATTGTGAGGTCTTTGTGCATAGTGTAGTTGGTACAATGATGGAAGTGAATTACTAGGAATGCACCTTTAAACCTCATCAGCAAGCAGTGCATTGCAGAACAGCTCATCTTCGCTCTTATGTTATCTCTCTTTCATCAGTCACTAGGCACTCCTTATAGAGTTGTATCTTCCTTTCCTGCCATATTGACAGCTATAAGGTGTTTACAACTGTACTTACCAAATAATGTTGGATTTGCAAAGCACCAGTATTGCTGTGGTGTTGCACTGTCCATAGTACTTGCTGTCTGTCCCCTGTGGTACATGATCACCTGCAGCTGAGCCATGATCTGAGTTGTCTGGCCCAGCTGTCCTTTCCTGACTCCTGTGCTTGTTCCAGAGACTGGATGTTTCTGACAGCTACAGCTTTTTACAAGTTGGGATGTGTTAGTTGCCTTTTGGGAGCACATCTTCTGGTGCAGTTTTGTCTGAAAAGAATCCATTTTTTTTGCACTAAGACTAAACTAAAGCACAGTAAGTGAGGATGCTTGGGAGATTCACTTCAGAAGTCCATTTGTGATCTGAAATAAAGGTACAATCTAGACACAACCAAACATCCTCTATTTCAATGGTGAGATACAGGGGAGGCTGGTGCAGGCTGTACTTTCTCTGCCTTGAATGGCAAGGGCTGTCATGCATGCAGAGTCAGTGAGGCATTGTGACTTGTAGGGAGCAAATAGGTGTTGGTGGGTGTTTGTGTCACACCTTCCATATCATCCTCTTCCTGAGATAATGCTGGTTGTGACAGTGACAGTTCAGTCCATATATGTAAAGCATATGTAAATGCATAATCCTTCTAATATAAAATAAACATTGTATTTTGTATTCTTTTTATTTAGGCATAAGCTTGTGCTCTGTTGCGAAGTCAAGAATTGTGCACATGAGCTTTTAGTGCTTTTTATTACGAAACGAAGAGTTCTGTGCAGGTTGAAGCAGGAAACAGAACTGAAGTCTCATGTAGAATTGAAGCAAAGGCAAAGCAAAGAAAGAGAGCCCAGAAGCTCACTGCACTCCACCTGTTGCCCAAACCAGCAGTGACATATCAGTGGTGTTCTTAACTAGCTTTTTGCCCTCAGTCTTTCCTGCAGGTGCTTCAATGACAGGGATTTCTCAGTATCTACAGATACTGTGCAGCACTTCTTCATTATCACCGAAGTTACAAATGTTCCCTGCTATATAACCAAGATACTGCTTGTTGCAAATTAAGCCCATTACTTTTTTTGCTTGCTAGTGTAGACAGAAACAATTTGTCTTTGTTCTTTCAGAAATTTCTTCTGTATTTGAGCATTTCTCAATAGGTTCTGTTAGCCCAAAGACTTTATTTAGGGCTACTGCAATTTATCATTTGACTTTCAGTAGATTGTATTAAGAAAAGCCAATTTTCTGTCTTCTTAACTTCCCTCTGATTAATAATAGTTTGCACAAAATGACTTAGAGTGGAAAACTCATGTAGCATATTTTATGTTTATTGTAAGGGACTGAATTTTAATCAGTAATTATGAACTTGTTTTTTTCTTTCTTAGAGAAAAAAATGTTCACCCTTTATCACATGAGAGCTAATAGATATATTAAAAATATTGGGTAAGAGATAGATCGAGGGCGTAATTCCATTATGTGTGGAAAAAATCTCTGAAGATATTTCATGAAGCAATGCAAAAAAATAAACTCCTTTTTCTGAGAATGATGAAGAGTACATAATATATGGGTATGAATGTTTTTACATTTAAGTAATTATTGAAAAATTGTTCAGAGAACCCATTCTAAACTTATCTAGTAAGAAGACTCACTCACTATTTTGGAATCATTGTGTTGATGTTTCATGCTTCCCACACGATCTTAGAAAGCTTGCCTTCTTCCTTCTTAGGAAAAGTTTTATTTTTCAAGAGATATCACTGCTGGGATATTGTAAAACTACCATGAATGTTTTGTATTAACGGATAAAACATGCATACTCCCAAATATATGCATTTTCTGAGAGGAATGAAAAATATTTTGTAGCCTTGGACATTTGGTTTCACAATGCAGCAAGCTCAGATACAATTTATCTTATAGCAAGTGAATTATGAAGAAAAATGCTGACCCACATGGGTTTTCAATTATCATTATACGTTATTTCTTGTGGGAATTGGGTCTCAGTGCCCCAGTCAAGGCCTCAAACTGCTTTGCACTGTGGCTGTTACATGGGGGCAAAGCAGAGGCACACTCTGCCAGATGACCTTTTTACTTGAGGCTGTGACTAGGCCGTGGGTGCTGGAAGAAGGTGTTTGGATGTTTCTGGAAGCAAGTGTGTTTTGGCAGGTGGCTTTACAATCTCCTGACTCTAGTTGCCCTCTATCTAGCCAACACCAGATATAAAGACACGCAGAAAAACCCCACGTAAAAGAAGGTTGTTTAACGTAGGTTGTTTAAATAGAAAGAAAGTATTTAGAATATAGCTTATTGCTGAGTAAATGAATGAACAGTTTAACAAAACCAAAATACCAAGTTGTCTTGCTTTTGCACAGCACGGTCCAAGAGTTAAAGACCAAGCCTAATGAATTTTTTATTTGTTTTGTTTTAGAGCGCCAAGTGTGTACATCCATGGCTGGCTCCAGCGTCCTTCCCTCCAGCGTGGCCGGTATCAGCAAGGAGCTGATCGAGCTGCAGCACCTCATCCAGTTCCCAGAGGAGGTTGCCAGCATTCTGACCGAGCAGGAGCAGGAGCTCTACCGCAAAGTCTTACCCGTCGACTACCTCTGCTTTCTGACCAGGGATTTGGGTAGTGCTGAGTGTCAAAGCAAGCTGCCATCTATTAAGGCATCCATATCTGCTACTATTCTTTCTTCTCCCAATGGTGAACATAATGCTGTAGAAGATCTTGTGACAAGGTTTAATGAGGTAAAACAAAACTTTTAAATTGCTTTTCATAAGGGTTATTACCTCATGTGTGCGTTAGTTATTTCCTTTATCTCTCCGAGCCGAATTTAGCTGTAACAACAAATTTTTAAAATATAACTTAAGATGACCATTATTTAGCTAAATAACTTGCACTGAATTTAATAGGAGCTATGTGATCAATTTGCTCAGTGAGGTTGGGAAACAGTGGTCTTTTTCTTGCACATTGTAAAGTAAACATGAAGGAAAAAATTACAGGCTTCTAATTCTTCGTATTTATACTGACCGTATGGGGTACAGTTTCAGTCAGTTTATTATTTTGTTTAGGTGCTGGAGTTCTATTTATTTGTTTTGGATTCTTGTGGACTAAGCATGATCTTAGGAGTCAGCACAGAAGTATTATAAACTAGAATTTTCTGTATTTCCTGTAATGTAATTACACTAATCTGCACTATTTATTTAATCACTTTGTGTGTTTTGAGCATTGTTATACAAAGAAGTGTCACTTGGCATGACATTTTCACAAGCCAGATGTTGAGTTCTTTAGTGAGATTTTATTTTATTTTCAGGAAGGTGGTCTTCTGATGAGTTTAATAGAAAATTGATTAAGGATTGAGAAAATGGTAAAAAAAAATTCCCCCAAAACCCCAACCCAAATCAAAATTCAAACCACCTAAATAAAAACTCATGTTTTAGCTGCAGAAACATGGAACAGTTTCTTCTTTTTGGGAGGGGGGTGTGAACTATGTGCAATGTTAGCAGTTAGCAGTTTCTAGAATTGTAGAAGTGGAATATAATGAAGATAAAGTTGACTTAATGCTTTTTTAGTTTGCCATTCACTGCATTCTTATGGTGGGTGAGATGAAAATCGTGCAAGTAGTAAAAAAACCCAGCATAGAATTAAGTAAATGTAGAAGAATGTATATTAACCCCCAGTAAACTTCCTGTGTGCTGGGCAAAGAAGAATCAGGGAGTGAATATTTAGCATGTTTCAAATTGTTCCTTATTCTTGCATGTTACTGAGATTTAGCAACTAAAATAGGGTAAATATACTGGCTTCTCTCACCTCATTCAATTATGGGAACATACATAAAAGTTACAACTACAATATTCAGTCTTTAAACAGAGCCTAAAAATAGTTCAAATTAGCTGCAGTAGCAGTACTCCAGAAGATGCTGTGGCTGGTGTGGCTGGAGAGAACTGTAGGTGCTGACCCTGCTGGGGCCCTCCCTCCTGGGGGGCTTCTCACCGGGCTGAGGCCAAGGAAGACGAGGTGCACTGGCCAAGCTGTGCTACAGCCTGGTGAGGCACAGTGCCAGGGCAGTTTCTCGAGGACATGTGGTCATCAGCTGTACAAATTAGACTGACCACGATTGTGTTCTGACATTGAAGGGTCACAGGATTGAAAAGCAAGTAGGTCCTGAAGAAGTCTTATCAGAAATGACTGGGTCTGTTCCATATCAATGACAATTTTCGCATTAAAGTTGCCTTTTGTTAAGATAGTCAGCATTATCTTTTAGTCTTGGAAGTTTGTGACTTCGCAGTTTTTGTTGTCTAGCGTTCCTTGTTTGGTAATTGTACAGGATAGTTTTTTATATAATTGGAATTAATGCCCAAATATTCAGTGCACAGATTCTTTGGTATTTAGTGCAATAGATTATTTGAAGTATAATCTGGAATACATTTTTAAAACCATAGATGTTATGTGTTTAAATGGAGTTATTATAAAATATTTACTGGTTGTAATAAATCACTGGTTTGCTATATGCTTTATCTTATGGTGGAGTATATCAGTTGCCATAGCCAATCACGAGCGTGAACTCTCAAAATGTCTTTGTTTATAAATGGAAAGAAAATTCTTGTACAAAGAGTCATGATTTTGTTGGCAAAACTCAGTGAGCACTTGCTGATTTTTTTGGCATTCCCTATAGAAATACTGAAGTGTATTTATAATGTGGGAGCCAAAATTACTTTTAGGATGACAGGCTTCTGATACATGATGGGGAAAAACAATTCCATGTCATTTTTCTGTTAAATAATAATTATATTATTTAGAATATTTTTCATAAAGCAGTATACTGCTTTTTACTTTTTAGTGTTTTTTTCTGACAATACATATTAAGGAGGAAGACTCTATAAAACTTGTGTAAAATGACAGTCAATCCTGAAGATTTTGGGCTACTTGCATTCAGTATCACCAGCTATAAATAAAGCCTGTAGTCTTTAAGGTTTGATTAAAAATGTAATTGCATAATAGTGGAGCCTTGGGCACAACACGTACTCATCGGTGGGACACAGCTCATACTTCATGTGCTGCTAATAATATCCAATTGATCTTAGAGTCTCGTCAGAGCAAGACTCTAGACCAAGCTAAAGACAGATATTCTTTCCTGTTACTAAATGTAATTAAAAGCTGATTCTGAATTAGTGGCTAGTGTGGGAGGGTTAGAGTGAAATACAGTAACATCTACCTTTACAAAACTATTGGCTCTAAGTCTCTAAGACTGTGCACTCAATAGTAGTAGTAATATGTTTTTCTGCTTTGATGGAGCTCTGGCTATAAGAAGTTTAGTTTTCAAGGATGTAAAACTGTAGGAAGAAGCTGTTGAGATTCTGCACAGTTAGCAGAGCCCTGGCAGCTGGGAAGTTAGGAAAATGGTACCTAAGTGTGTTTTAAGACCCTAACAACTGTAACACACTTTTTTGCTATCTCTCCTTGTTGTCTACTGTGCCTTTCTCTTCTTGATTTAGTTCTTTTCTCTGGTTCTTGTATGACATGAGTTTACCCTGCTTCTCTGCGTGGAGTGACATGTGCTCCTTCCTCAGTGTCATATGCCACGTTCTTCCTGGGATTCTGTTTCTTTTTCTGTCTCTTTACCCCCCCCAGGCTCTTGCACCTTTATGACTGACTCCTAACCACTCTTCTGCCTGTTACCAGCAAAGTAACCACAGAGACACAGGCACAATGCACATGTTGTAAACATTTATGTGTATGTAAGCATTTAAAATAATTTCAGTCATTGCTTTATATAAACATGAAAAGAGTCTTTTGTAACTTGATGTTTCTGGTTTAGGCTTCAAGTAAAAGAAAACCAATAAAACTTTAAACAAAGTGAAACATTCAATTTTCCATGCTGACATATGCAAACAGAGCAATTGTGGGTTCTTAGATTGAAAGTTGCACCAGACTGGAAGGTCATTCAGACAGCTGACTGAAGTTAGTCCTGCTGCTGAAATGAAAATGCAAAATCAGAAGTCAAATGCATAAGGTGATTTTTTGGAAAGATATGGTTTCCAAAAAATAAGCTAAAAAGGTAAAAAAGTTTGAGCAGTGTTAGTATAGCCCTGCTACTGGAGTGGGTTCATCACTCACTAAATCATTCTTAAAATCAATAAAGTTAATTAAAATATGGTTACTTAGGACACTTAGTGATGTTAGTTTTATTTTTAATGGTTAAATTTTGTAAGGTTTTTTCATTGTTCATTCAAAATAGAAATTTAAACTTCACTAACAAAACAGAGACATATCATTTTACTGAAATAATGGAATGTAAATAAATATTGCAGTCTGTCTCTTAGTTCAGCATTTTTTTGCAATGCCTAAATGGGTTTGCATAATGCTTTTTAAAAGATTGTGTTTGTACAAATATCAAACTCTTTCCAGTCCTTGTTTGGAATAGTGTTTAATCAGATTTAAAATGGTAAATGTTCTCTGTAATGTTATATAATTTCATACAAGCATGTAAAGTAAACCATCTGTTAATAAGATATGCAATTTAAAATATTCAGATATTAAAAATGCATCTGAAAATTATCTTGCATATTATGCCAATAGCCAAAAAAATTTAATAATTAAACCTCAGTGAAACCCATGTAAAAAATTCCAGTTCTGTTTTATACACAGAACTGTGTATAAATATATACACAGATGTTCATCAATATGCACTGACAGGTTTGTGCACATTTAGCAGTGCAGAGGAACTCACTGCAGCCAGCTATTAGTGCTAATGCTGCATACTAAAGGATTAGTATTAGGTCCCTCTAACACCCCCACCCCCTACAGCATACTGCTAGTGTTTTTTAATTAATTGTTTTTAAAGGGAGAAATTGGACTATCCTGATGCACTAAGAATTCTGCTGTTAAACAAAATAATGTTTTTCCCTCTTGCCATGATTGCTGTATGATATCTGATGAAGGTTACTATTCATGTTCTTCAGATTTTATTCAAATTTCTTGATTTTTATCAAACAAAATTACTAAAACCAGAATGACTTGGTTAAATGGGTTATAGATTGCCATGCTTATCCTTTGGATACCTTAAAAATCATCTTCTTCTTTTGTATGCAGAGACTTTTCATACACATACTTTATTTTGTCAGTATTAAAGTTTCTTGCTTTCTTGCTCCAGCGTAGGCAGTATTTAAATCAGCTACAATTTGTTATAGAAAGATATTCATGGCTAATTTATGGTAGGAGTTAAAGAAGGTATGTACGGTAATCTTGCCTTGTGGTAAACCAGAAGATTTTGTTTTACTTGCTAGCAGTAATTGTTAAACTTCAGGCAGGCAGCTGTGTTTGGTAATTTCACCTCTGAAAGCTGCATCTCTCAAGTATTATGAAGTTCCTAAAAATGTAATATAAATATAGAAGACATCATTTCTTCCATGTAGCATCACCCACTGAAGTATGTAGCTTGGGAATTGCTGTAAAAGTTTTACAAACTGAAGTGCTGGCAAAATGAGTGTAAAACACTACAGATGATAAAACACTGCACATTACAACTGGAAAGTGTTAATAATTTCCTTCTTCAAAGCACCACTAGATTTACATTCTCATAAAATATAAGATTAAGTTAATATAATTAACTTAAAAAATAAGTTCATTCCCATTTTAAAAAAATCACATAGTACATTCTCTAGGAGCTATATAGAGGATGGTAAAGAATTTATATAAATATAAATGAATATATATTCATATATATATATGAATTATCATAATCTTGCGTGTTAGAAGACTGAAATAAGAGAATGAGTGAAGAAAATCTATGGCAAATTTAGGGATACAGTTAATAATTCTACATTCATTAAATGCTGTTCCTTCCTGTGTACTACATGGAGCGAGGTTCCCATAGAGTGAATGATAAACAGTCCTGTAGGTTGACAGAGATTTAAGGTCATGTACTGTAACTTGAGGATCAGGTTCCATCAGGAGTGTCTCTTTCGTGTCCTTCATGTTTTATTGGTAAAAGCAGCTGACCCTCAGTAATAAGCTATATCCTGCCCCTGACAAATCGGTAGATTTTTGCCTGCATATAGATTTGACTTGAAAGCAGTGGTAGTTCAATAATTAGGTAATCAAAAACATAGGCTCATTTTACGTTTTTAGTGGCTGATATATATTTCCCATATTTAAAAATAAAAAAAATTAACCCTGAGTAAAAACATGCCTTTCCTAAATGCATTAGCAACAGCTTACCTGAATTTACTTGAAGTCTTTGATCAAAGTAAGATAAGCCAAAAAACTTCTAAAAAAATTAGTTAAATTAGTTATTGAATACGACAGATTTTGGTGCAGTTAAAATAGTAGAGATGATATAAAAAGATCATTTCAGAAAACCTGAAACTGTACAGATATTTTTGTACTACAAATTGTAGTACATATTGCTCAGTATAGCTTGCATTGCCAAGACATCAGATACAGGTCCTGTGTGCTCAGATTCAGATTTGAAGGAGATTCGAATATCTCTTAAACTTTGCAAATGAGGCTACTTCCTATGTATCTAAACTTAATCTGGCTCAGTGTTGTTAGTGCTTCTACTAGGGCATCAGTAAACATTTAAGTCTTATGCAAACATCTGTTTGATTTTGCTTGTTTAGTACTTAATATTAGTGTCCAGTAATCCTGAAAGACACTCATTTTTATCCATCTGAATGAAAAGACTGATGTTATTATCAACTTGTTTAAGTGGATCGTGTGTTAATTTATTACTTTTCTTGTGTCTTGCAATCATGTGGGTTATCGTAACGAAGCCAGGATACATTTTCTCATGCTTTTCAGACTCATCAGCAGTGCAGCGGAAATCTAATTATAGGTTTGCTGTGATGATTTCTGTTCTGAAGGGAGCTTAAAATGAGTTACATAAACAGAACTATGTAAGTCAAGTGTGAAAAAAAAAGTAAACTAAGGAAATAATGATTACTGTGTTGAAACGTAGATTGTGATCTGATGTTAAAGTGCTGTCCAACACAAAAACTTAGTCCAAAAAGTTTTACTGCTCTCTCTGACAAATACTTGCACTGTATTTTGATCTCCTTGGCAAGGCTACTCCTGTGCACTCTTTGGCTGGGATGTGCTGTGTGTGCTCAGGCACTGCCTGAGCCCTGAAGCTCTTGTGCTGATGTCATGGCAGCTTGGTACCAAGGCAGCTGATGGTGCTTCATCCTCAGGTCAGGTGTTCCTAGGCTGTGGTGCAGCTGGGGACGTGTCTCTGCAAGCCAGCCAAGAGGGAAGTGCTGCAAGAGGAGGTGCTGTTCTGTATCCACTTGGCTGGAGTGTCCAGAAGTCAGAGCTTGCCAGGATGGAGCTTCCCTTTGCTCTCTTCCCTCGCTAGAAAACCCCTGGGTTTAGTGACAGAGAAATTGTGCCACATCAAAATACCGTCTGTGCTAATTGCTTGCCAAAGTGGAAAAAATAGGATTCTGAATTCAGCTTCCAGGTGAATTCCATAGCCACGAAGAAATAAGTACCTATATAGTTCTTCTCTGCTTTTCTTTTGTGTGAGGTGCATCTAGCTCAGCTGTACACAAACAGCATCTGAGGAAACCCACTTCTGAACTCCCATTTCAATGGATATTTGATAAGTTTCTTATTTCTTGAATACCATCTGTTCCTGATCTCCAGGAAAAATTAAAATACCAACATTTCTAAAACAGGCATGTTCATTATTTCTCAGGAGTGGTTTATGTCTTTAGATGCTCACTTCTGTCTCCTGATTCTGCCCAATCTGTTATATCTGCCTTTGCCTATTCTATTTTAAAATGAAAAGATTCAGACACTTTTTTTTTCTTGTTTAGTGAAAGATTTTTTAAAATGTTTTCTACTCCTCTGTTGTTGTCCTGCAGGAGGAGTGAGCATGAATTTCATGGTGCCTTTTGTACCCTTCTTTTGCTGTTACACGTTATACAGTGTCTCAAGTCTGCAAAGGCTCACCCATGCTGCCCTTTATAGTTTTTTGTTTGTGTTTACAGATTGTAAAAGTTCATCATGCTGTTTATAGCAGTCTTAAACTCTCTATTAAATAGAATTTCATCAAGTGGCTGCCCTAGTTTAAAGGTTTCCTCTTCATGGAGAGTCTGAAGTCAGCTGTCTTTTTAGACATTCTTTCTCAATTTTGATAGTTTTCTCCTGATCATTACATCTTTACTACCTTAGATTAAACCATATCTGTTTAAAATTATATTATTATTTAAAATTTTTAAAACCATATTAATCAAGTCATTACCACATTTGGTATTTCCTAGCAAACAAATATTAATTTTTTGTGAGATTGCATGTTTAGCAGTTGCATTCCCTAACACAGCCATTTCTGGAAAATTAGAATAATATCCAAAAATAATATGTCACTTTATTCCAGCATACAAAAACAAATCTGTGCCACAGATCTGACTGTTCTGTTTCACAATTTCTGATTTTTAATGGATTTATTTTATTACCTTTTATTCTGGTTTTGCCCTCATTTGACCCCTGTGCCATGCAGTGGCTTGGTGGTTTGTGTTTTCCATACCTTCATGCTCTTCACGTGTTTACTTCTTTGTTGATTGAGTTTTTATATTTTAGAAGTATCTAACTGAACACGTCAAATAAAATTTTAGCTGAATTCAGATTCTCATTCTGAGCTACTGCAGTGGTTAGTGTGCTGCCCCTGATGCACACAACCTATTACAGCATCCCCATAGTCACTGGGGATGTCATAGTCCCCATCCTCACTCCTGAGTATGTCCACAGTGAATGAATCTTCAAGAATTCAAGAAAGTGTGATTTATTTTTTTTTTCTATATAGGGAGTATGACTTTTCTGCTCATATGGACATTTCTCATTTATTGTTCTTGATTGATGTTGCCCTCAGACAGGTTAAACAGTAACTTAGATTCTTTGTAGTCTTTGATTTTCCTCCCTCAGGAGCAGGTGGCTCGGAACACTGAGTCTGTGTAGACTTGCATAAATAGAAGCCCTATATATTTTCAGTGGGGTTATTTTCCTGTTAGTACTAATGCATTTACATTTTATTTCACATGCTTGGTTTTTAAAATAAAAGTCTATGGCCCCTGAGGGGTGAACTAGCGTTTCCTAATTTTATAAGCCTCTCTTCACACTGGTATTGTCTGTAAACACTTGAGTCCTTCAGGACCAAAGAATGGAACACAGTGTCAGTAAACAAATCACGTTTATTGCCTCCTAAGTGTTTACACAATGACAAAAATCAAGCCTCCAGGGAGTCATATTGTAAAAAGAAACAGTTGGTTTAAATTAGTTTTCCATGTGAAATATAGCTACTTTTTATGGATGTTGTGGGAACATAAACTGGAAAGAAAATCTGCACACTGATAAAATGAAGGATTGATTTTTATTTGTTTAAATACAAACAGAATCTTGCACTAAGTTGATTTCTGATTCCAGCATTAATTAATTACCAAAGAGAAGTTGGTAGTATGGCCACACTTTGGAAGATGGGATTTCTTTTTATTTACTTCATTTGTGATCTTGCAAACAGATAATGCAAATTATATTAAATGTTCAGTGAATATAGGAAATTAGCAAAATTATGCATTAAATGCATCTAGTTTTATGAAATTAACCAAAACAAAAAAATTCCAATTTATCAACTTTCACTGTTCATATTGTTAACAAGGGTTATGTGGGGCTGAGATCTATAAGCCATGTTAATGAGAAATTATACTGCAGATCTCTCCAGCAGCTTTAGAAATCAGCGCTAGCTGAAGCTGTCCATTTTCTTCTGTGGCATCAATGCCTATTCAGAATATCTTATATTAAGATACAGTAGTTTTTTGTTTAATAAAAGTTTTTCTAGACTAGTTAATGATTTAACTGTTGTAATGTGAATGTCACCGTGTAGGTTGTGTTTGCAATGCATATGTGATTTGGCTATGAGTGTGTAAGTGGAATTTGACTGATACCCTCCTGATGGAAGAAACCAAACAAACCCGTGTTATCTGTCAAGTATGCATGAATGCTCCAAGGGACATTGCTTTGGCTGACCATACTGTCTGTTTGGTTTTACCAGGTGAGCTCATGGGTTACCTGGCTGATCCTGACTGCGGGTTCTATGGAGGAGAAACGAGAAGTCTTCTCATACTTAGTACATGTGGCAAAATGCTGCTGGAATATGGGCAACTACAATGCTGTAATGGAATTCCTGGCAGGGCTAAGGTACTGGCAACTCTTTTTTTTTAAATGCCTTTTCAGTGATAGATTACATTGCAGCTTCTGTTAAACAGATGTCTCTGGAGAACAATGAAACTAAACAAAAATCCATGGCTAAGCCACATCATCTCATGCTGTGACTTTCTAGTAATCCCTTTTCGAAAAATGAAGCATGCTAAACCATTTCTTTTTTTCTCAAAATGCTCTGAAGACTCCATCCGTTTTCCTGGTGCATGCTGAATATGTTGCATTAGAAAACTTTTTTTTTTTAAACAAAAATTTTTTTAAAATGTAAAAAGATGGGAAAGCAGTTGTGGTTTATCTAATGAGCTACAACTAATGTAACTTGGGGTTGGAGTCTCCAGAATATAAGTGAAACTTGATCATGGTGATGCTCTAAAAGGATCACTCTTAACTGTAAAGAAAGAAACTACACAAAAATGACAAAAAAACCCAAAAAAGACCAAACAGCCAAATCTGTTTTTTAACCCCTCTGATTTACTTATACAGACTGATGTTGGGATCTCATGCTGTCATGGTTTTGTGTAGAAGGACTTGCATTATCTCAAGGAGGAGAGAGAGTAGGGGCTCAAAGACAGCTCATTGTGTACTTTCCTCTGGAATGACAGGTTCCTATAGGGCCAAGGGAGCAGGAAGGCAGTGCCTTAGCAATGGCAGTTCAGAGGGCAGCAAATGACACTGGACAAGGAAGAGCTAAGATCAAGTTTCCCATCTCTTGGCTTTGACCCTTGTTGTGTAACATGTTACACATGTTTGTGTGTTACACATGTTTGTGTAACAAAGCTCTAAAGTGTTTGCATTGCTGTTCTTTGTGGTTTAGTAAGGATCTCATTGAGCTATTTGTTTATGGTTTTGGTATATAAAGCTCTTTTGGAACACTCATAGGCATGGGGAGTATATTTCAGCAGAATACATCCACAATCTCTAAGCCATGTAAATTATGAGGGAAAATGCAAGGCCAATTTAGGGCTTCATTTTGTCTCTAATGCATCTGCACAGCACGGGAGAGGAAGGCTAATGCTGATGAGCAGCATTTCTGGGACAGGGTTGGAAAGTGGGGTTAAGGGCAGTCTACTGTGAGTGTATCTTTGGATCTTTTGGTATGTCTGAGGCCAGGAGTGGGAAGAAAGGCCCACCCCTGTGATTACATAGACATACAGCTCAAAAGGTAAGAGAACTCCCAGAGGTAGTCATAGTCCTTGGAGCTATTTCTGTTGGAAATCAGAATTTCTTTTCAGCTACAGCTCTGCACTGGTGCCTGAGAGCTTGAACATGGTCCTGACTTCCTTATTTCTGTGAAAGTAAATAATTTGTGAGCAAATTGGGGAAGAAATCAATGTAAATTTTAAAAAATAAATTTAATTAAAACACTCCAACTTTTGCTTATTTTATGGATTGTTCATAATATAGCTGAAGGAATTTGTAAGAAACACTCTGATTTATCTTTATGCTGTTTCCTCAATCTTTTCTTATTTCTTTATGGGCCCTTAGAAATTTTACGCAATGACACAATAAAAATGTTAGAAAGCCTACTGGTATGTTTTATGCAGCTGGGCTTTTATTAAAGTGTGAAATACTGCTCCAGTAGATCAGACTGCTTGTTTCTCATTTTTAGTTTTGTTCTTTGATAATTCAAAGGGGGGAATTTTTATGAAAATAATGGTCTTGATTTCATTCATTCATTCATTTCTGAGCAATTATAATTTCCTCTATTACATTTATGCTGCACGTGCTGGATTTGAAGGTAAGTTGTTTAAATTTTTAAAATAAATTTTGTAATCTCTTCTTGCAATAGGTCAAGGAAAGTTTTAAAAATGTGGCAATTTATGGACCAGTCTGATATTGAAACCATGCGAAGTCTGAAGGATGCTATGGCACAACATGAGTCCTCATCTGAATACAGGAAAGTGGTCAACCGGGCACTCAATATTCCAGGCTGTAAAGTTGTTCCTTTCTGTGGTGTATTTTTAAAAGAGCTCTGTGAAGTTTTGGATGGAGCATCAAGCCTCATCAGACTCTGTCCACGATATAACTCCCAGGATGAAACATTAGAGGTAAATGAGACAGATATTCTAAGAGGTTATGTTCTTAGCCAGTGCTTTCTTTTATATAATCTTACACACAGGCATAATCAAATTAAAGTTTCTAAACCAGACTGTTACTAGACTGGTCAGTTACATGGACCTTGATTTAGTTCCCATAGTTCCTTAGCAGTTTAGATTTGGTTGTTTCTACCTAGTTCAATATCAGAGTACTGAGAAATCAGCCTTAGTAATAGAGGATCTTGTTTATACTTTGGATTAAGTAAGTATGTAAAGCCCGAAATGTGTAATTATTTTCTGCTAAATACTCTGACCTTCCACTTAATTCACTGGGGGTTGGAAGTTTGCAGTTTCTTAAAAACAGAATTTAGAAGCTCAGCAGGTCAAGCTTTTCCTCTATGGAAAGAAACTATTCTTAGGAGTTTTATTATTGTAGTTTGAAAAGAAAAATGCCCCTGTTAGATGAAACATTAAAGACTGAGGCTTTTTTTAAGTTTTCAGGAGTTACTTTAACTTGTGTTACTTGATTTATGAAATGATTTGTTCTGTTTTGGGTTGCAAGTAGGCACAAAATCCCATGGGAAGCAATTAGGAAATATACACTAAATATTCTTAATAGTAAAAATTTCTACAGCGAGAAGTAGATGACACAACGTTCTATTTGTAACTATGCTAATCTTTTAGATATCTCTATAGTTTGTTTCAGATTACAGTGGACAAGATAATTTCTTACAACGAGTAGGCCAAGATGGTTTAAATAATCCAGAAAAAGAATCAACAACAAACAATATCTTTCAAACTATCCGGAGCTGCAATCGCAGTTTGGAGTCTGAAGAGGGTGAAGATAATGTCAGTGAGGGGAGCAATTCAAGGAAGAACTCCTTGAAGGACAAAAACCGCTACCAGTAGGTCACATTTTATTTACTATCACCACATCTATATATCATGGATTTAGTCTTTGATTTTCTTTTACCAAGGCTTGCCTTTAGAAATAATAGCAACTTTAACATCTTTCCTTGTATTTATCCATTTCCAGTTCAGAACTTTTCTCCCCTGATACTCAAAATGCTTGGAAACTCTCTGTATAGCTATATTTTCCCTCATGATGTAATTACTTCCTCTTATGATAAGGGTAAATCCTTTTTGTCTTACACAGAGAGCTTTAAAAATCCACAGTTACAATTACAATTTTGATCTCTAGTGACAGGAATAGCACCAGGACATATTTGTTATCAGAGCTCAGAACATTATATTCTACATGCTCAGGCAGTGTTCTAGCCCCTTCAAAAAAGGTTATTTATTATCCTTCAAAAGACTTCTGCTTTTAAGGACATGTTACTTTGAAGCGTTTCAGTTTTGTCCAGGAAACATTCATGGGTAAGTACATATTTTGAATTTTCAGGTTGCTGTAGTCCTGCTATTTTGCAAAGAAGTTTACTTCATTGAACTCTGTGTAAAAAAAGCCCAGTGTTCAGTAATCTGATTCCACTCTTGAAGACTGTACTAGTCACCAGCAGGAAATACAGCAAATGCAAAGTTTAGGACATCACATGATCTTCTAGAATGTTGCTTTGCAGAGAAGTTTCATTGCAAAGCCATAGGTGGGTCAGGTCAGCTTTCAACTAAGTAACTGTGTTAGACTAACTTCAAATTAAGTGGCAGAACTTTACTGCTCTGAGGTGAAGCACTGTGAAATTACATGAGGGCTTGCATAAATACATGCTTAAGTCACTGCTTGAGTTATTTTACTGATAATGTGTGTCAGAAATATCAATAAGTTCAGAGCTATCCAACTTACTTCAGCTACTTAAACATTAAATCTAATAAGTGACTGCCTGAGAGGCAACTGCTATCTTCCTGTTTAAAATGCATTTTTTTCATTAACATGTAATTCTAAATTTCATTTCAAATAAATAATCATTATTTCCTGAAAGAATGGTTTCTAATAGACTTATTCACATCTGGCTTTAGTTGCTTCTGGGAAGTGGTGCACTAGATTAAGCCAAGAAAGACAGAACCACTTCTCTGCCCACGTATGCTATCTCTTGACTTACTTCAAGTAATACTTTCAAGTACTAGTACTTTCTTTCAGGAGTTATTTTTTGTTAATTAATATGCTTTAAAATCAACTTGCAAATCACAGTTCAAATGGCAAATAAGCGAGGCGTATAAACACTTAACTTGGATGAACAAAATAGAAATTAAATGGAGTTCCTTTTTTATGTCTTTATGAAATAATTTCTTGGTAAATTACTTATGCTTTATTCATAAATGTAATCTAGTGAGTTGCACTCCAAACTAAAGTAGGAATTCAGTTTTTTGAAAAAGCCAGTATGAATCTGAAACGAAAATTTAAACTTTAAATGACCAAAACTGCTGATAGGTAATTAAAGTTGTGTTTCCTGGTTCAGGCTACTAACTACTTACTCAGTTATGAATGTCTGTACTTCTGATGCAGTAAATACTGATTTTAACAGTAAAATACTTGTAGGAGAATAGTTCTGAAAGTACTGATTTAACTCTCACAGGCTTTGGAAATTCCTTATTCACTTGCCATGTCTTTCCTGGGCATGCAGAGAACTGGATGAGACACAGGAGCAAATTGCTGGAGGCAGAAGTGCCATGTTCTGTTGTACTTGTATGGAGGCTGTGTTTGGTTTATTTTTATTCCTATGGGCAGCTAAAGGGTTCTAAGGAAGAAATTTAGTCCTCTTTCTTGTAAGACCTGTCATATTTGCATAAAGTGTTATAAAATCCAAATTATATCATAATTATGCATTATCTGATAATTGTAGCATTGTGATCATAAAGGCAGAAAAATTCACTGCATAACATGTTTCTCATTACTTTATAATTGTAAAAAAGATTTTCAATTAGTTTTTCTTTTGATGATTTGGATTAGTATTGTGGAACATGAAGGCACCAAAGCTGGTAGGTTAATTTGATTTGAAGAAAATGAAAGGCATCTAATAAAATCAGTGGGCAGTGGGTATAATTACTTTCCTAGTTGCGTTAGCAAATAAGCTCATCACTCTGTAGTCAGTGACCCATCTAATTGCCCTGGATTTCTGTACATGCCAGACAAATATCAAACATTAATCTTTCTTAGAACTCTGTTCTGATGATTAATAAATTTTAAAAAAATAAAGGTATGCAGGAAAATGAAAAAAAACCAACCAAATTTGAAATAGAATTTTTATGGAATTGTTAATTATTGGGTGACCTATGAAGATACTCCTTACTTTGAATCATTGCTTCATTAGCCTGATCTTATCTTCATTTTTAAACTTTTCCAATTATAGTAAATAACATATAAAATAATAGGGGAAAGCCTCAATTTTTTTTTTCTTTTTGTATAGCTTGCAATTTTCTCCTCTAAAACTGCAATCTGTGTCACTGTTTCCTTTATCTTTTCATTTCCTTGCCTCTCAGGGCAGCACATGTAACGAAAGCCCCTGGCCCAGCCCAGGCTCTGTAAGTGCTCTCAGTAATTGGCAGCGGTGTCGCTTTTGGCAGCCCGTGTCAGAGGCTCCATTTCTGTGTGTGGTTACGTGTATGTGCTTGGCTTACCTGCTTCTTGTACATTTTAATCTGCAGCCTGCAACATGTGAAACAAGGCATAAACAAAGCTCTGCTATTTCTGTCTCTGCTGTGATAGACTCCTCCAGCCATGCACAGCTACTTTCTGAATACATGTTATAGCATTTTTACAGAGACTTGTTTGATTGTTTTGAGGGCAGAGGGGAGAAAGAGCTGCTTCAGTTGTTTGCTTCATTTTAAAATGTAATTTTATATAATACAGATAAATATTTCAATTTACATGTGTCTAGTAAGAATCTAGTAAGACAATTTATATCAGCTCAGTTAAAATGCATGACCTTTATTTGTAGGAATATTTCTTAAAGAAACAAAGCTACACTTAAGACCGATGCAGTTCTTTTGTCAGTCTCTTCACCACAAGCAATAAAACCTAAACCTATTTCCCACTTCTTTATAAATTTGGTGAAGAGACAGAGATCTCACCCATTAATAAATTCATAGAGGAATCATTGCTGTGTAGAATAAGGGAAAACTTCAGATTAATTTGTCATCCAGGTAGAGGAGAGTTTGAGGAAAAGCTGGTGGTCGTCTGTGCTGTTTAGCACTGGGGGAGGCAGTGTATGTGACTTGGAAATACAAAATGAGTCATCTTTGGCTTAGTTGGTAAGTAAGGGGCAGGAACTGGGAGTACTGTGGTGCTAGGAAGAGGAAGCAAAGAGGGTACAAGATATCTTGATAGGATATGTAGAGGAAGATGGTTTGTATTTTTTGCCTGGATATCCTTAGGAAAATGTGCTTCATTAGTTCTGTTGTACACAGAACAGTTTGTCTTTGTTTGTGTTCACTGAAGCACCCAAATATTGAGCATTTGTGCTTTCATACATGTTAGAAGCTTCTGCAGGGAAGACATTTCATTTTAACTGCTTCTTCTGTTAGCTCAGTATTGTTGCTCTGTATTTACTGTTTCTAATTTTGGCAAAATATGTCAGAAATGTTGGTTGCTGCATACAAATTTTACGTTAATATTTTCCTTAAGTAATATAAAATTTCTTATGGAAAGTATCTGATAAAATTCTTTGTACATTCTTATGAGGAAGGTATGTATTTTAACCAGTATTTTACTAGTGTTAATCAGAATATTATATAATGTGAAAGGTCTGCACATTAAATCAGTAATAGAAGAGAGATTAGAAGTCCTGTCTGAAATACACTATATCCTACTAACATTTTCCCCATATGGCACT
Organism: Ploceus nigricollis; assembly: GCA_013399945.1. Lineage (NCBI taxonomy): Eukaryota > Metazoa > Chordata > Aves > Passeriformes > Ploceidae > Ploceus > Ploceus nigricollis. The sequence continues at coordinate 1,358,130 of VXBC01006029.1, forward strand.
TAATATTTCAGCTGAAGCAATCTTACACAGCAGATTTAGAAACTGGTATCACTTGGCCTTAAGAACCAATCAGACAATTTTTATTATTAATGCAAAGTTTGGAAAGTTCTAGGAAAATACAATCATATTGTTTCAGGAGTTATAAGTAATTGTCGCGGCATCTCTTAATTGATGCAAAATTGCAATAACATAAATTGTAATACTTCAAAAACTACACAAGTTCCTGTAAGTCCCAATTATATAGTGATGATAGTATTCCAGTTATTTAAACTGCAGCAGAAAAAATATTCATCAAGCATCGCGTAAATCAGCACATGTATCGCTAAATATAAGTCTCTCATCTTTGCTCACATGCAGATTTCTCATCGGAGATCTTTCAGATTCTGAAAGTGACATATTTGAGCAGTTGAAAGAATGGGACACAAGTTCAACGGAAGAGCAGCAAAAGGCTTTCTGCCATGGGATAGAACTCATTCCCTGGTATGTGTTGTCCATCAGGGCTGACGTCCATCAGTTCATGCAGCATGGGGCAACCGTCATTCATTATGACCAGGACACACATCTCTCAGCTCGTTGCTTTCTTCAGCTCCAGCCTGACAATAGTACTTTGACTTGGACAAAACCCACAACAGTTTGCCCTGCAAATGCTAAGGCAAAATTGAGTGTGCTGGGCAATACTGCTGAGCTTGGTAAATACCAGTTTCTTGGTAATACTGGACTGGTGGAAGGCTTTTTGGACTTGTTTTCAGCCAAGGCTGTATATATGGGACACTCGGGCATTGATATGCACACTGTGTGTGTTCAAAATAAGCTTTGCAATATGTCCCTTGAAGAAAACGGTATAACACTACTTTATGGACTTCAGACTACTGATAATAAGTTGCTGCACTTTGTTGCTCCAAAATACACTGCCAGAATGCTGTATGATGGATTGCTGGAATTGACTAAAGCTGTAAGAAAAATGAGGAGATTCCCTGATCAAAGACTACAGTGGCTACGGAAACAGTATGTCAGCCTTTACCAGGTAAACGATGCTGTGATTCTCTATGCAAAAGTTCAAAGATATCAACAGTTCAATGTAATGCAATTAGTATCCATCATAAGTAAGATTAGATTAAAGATTAACACTAAATCTCCAATTTTGTAACATGGGTTAAGCAGCAAGATCTGATTCTCCACAGAAGGTTATGTCAAACCTTGCAAGTTTTCAATACACTGAGGTTAAATTCTTTTTTTCTTGCAAAGCTCTTCATATGTTTGGAGTTTAGGAATAAGTATTTTATTAAAGAAAAAAGCAATGACTGTACTTAGGATGGGCACCAAAATAATGAGTGGTAATAGGGCCAAAAACATGCCCAAAGCAGCAAACAAAATAGCCTGGGGAATTCATTCAGTAATCGAAAATTGTCTCCTCTTGATGTTTCTTTCATTGGTTCCTCAGAGATCTATATTATTGCTTTAAAAATGTGTCCTTATTCTCCTTGTTTCGTTAACGCTGAGAATCTTTGTAGGAGGATGGAAGGTTTGAAGGCCCAACCTTGGCTCAGGCTGTTGAGCTCTTTGGAGGCAGACGATGGAGTGCAAGAAGCACAGGCACGGGATCTCTCACCAAAAGCACTGAGAAGCCCAATGTGCAGAGAAACAACACTCTGGGAATCAGCACAGCTAAGAAAAAGAAGAAAGTACTCATCAGGGTAGAATATTTTGTTATTTGTGTGTTTTGTTTCCTTGCAGTCCCTGTGTAGCTGTGTTCTGAACCAGAGAAAAGAAGTTAGATGATGATGATTTTAAAACTGTTTATTGTCGCTTCAGGTTTGAGGATTATTGTTTTCCAATAGTTTGTTCTTTTCTCATGCTTGCAGCATTGTTAGGACGTGTAGGTGCCAGGGCTAGCAGAATGGGACAGAATCTTCTTGCAACCTTTAGGTGCTACCTCAGTATAAAGATAAAATACGGGTGTTGATAAAAAATTTAACATGCAAAGTGATGTCTGGAGGTTGGCGTAATTTTTTTTAATCCTTTTTGTTTTCATGTTTCGAAAAACACTACCATAGTTATTCCACATTGCATTAGCACCCATTTTATCTTGTGTGGGTGACAGAAACATGACCTAGTCTGGCAGTCTCCTCTCTTTTCCTGGACAAAAGTGCTTTCAACAGTAGGCAGGAGAGAGGAAAATGCAGGACTAGCACCTCTACACTACCCACATTTTCTAGCGGGAAGGTAGAAAGATTCTCAAATTCCAAGATCCATCCTCTTTAGGGCTCCAGTGCAGCAGTGAAATAGTGTAAAACCAGCTGCAACATTCTAGAGAGGCACAATCATTGTCATCTTCTGTGTGATGTCAACCTGAGGTAACACCTAATGGTCCCATGCTATGTATCTGTTTAAGTTGTCTCTTTTCTACTGTTACTGGCTTCACAGGAGTCTGTTTCATAAGGAATAGCTGATTTATCTCATGGTTTTGTTACAGGTTGTACTGAAATGAAATGGAAATAGTGGGTTTGAGATGTTTATTATGATGCTCATTATTTGTAGGGTGAAAGTGGAGAGGCCACTGATGATGAAATGGCAACTCGGAAGGCAAAAAGCTGTAAGGAATATCGTAATAGAAGTGGTTCAGATCCTCAAGATATTGATGAACACGAAGAACCAGGTAAATATATTGCTTCAGTACTTAAAAGTCTATCAGGGTCTTGCTCAAAGCCTTTTTATGCACACATTTTTTGTAGTGTTAAAAATAAACTTATAAAGCTACTTTTGCAGTTGAAACTCCAAATCTGTGAACTCTGAAATTAATTTCTTTAGTTGTTCGTGATTGTTCTTTCATTTAGTTTCAGTGGCATCCCCTTTCTATTCAGATAAAATACATTCGTAAATGCTGTTCAATACATATTTTTTGACTGTTTTGGGACAAAGCTAGAATCCTGCTAGTGTCTTACTATGTCTTAATGAATTTCATATAGGTCTCCTGGACAAAAGTATTTTTATTGTTGATAGGTGTTGCAATTGTGATGAAAACTTTTGTTTTCTCCTTAGATCAAAATATTATTATTAATGCTTCTCCATCTAACAACCTGCCATCAAGAAGAGCTCACTCTCTGACAGCATCTGGATCTCCCAACTTAGGAGCTACATCATCTTCACCAGCAAGACCAGTCTCCTCTCCTGTAATATCATCAAGCAAAAGTCAGTCTAGGTAAGGGCAAAATCCATGCTTTGATTTAAAAAGAAAAGAAGCTACTATTACTTATTTATTATCTAATGTGGGGTTGTTGCCCAACTGGCAAAATCTGACAAAAACAGCACCAGAAATTATATTAGCCTTCTTGTAGACATCTAAAACACATTGTAGAAGAACATAAGACATTTAAGCTGAAATGCCATGAATCTGAGGATGGCTTTGTAGGAAGTCCCTGAGCAGCATGCTTCAGTTTATACCTGTTACAGAAGCAGATTGGAGTGCTGTTCAAAAGCTACACAAATACAGAGTTTAACTCTTTCTCCAAATCTCCTCCAAAACATGGTTATAGGCATTTTCTGTATAGTAAAAATCAACAAAAAATGTTATAGATGTGTGAACTGAAGTTCTGAGGTTTTCTCAGCACAAATAATTTATACCTGAGGGAGTAATAACCTTTGCTGACATTTCTGGTGATGACTGTAGGGATGTGGACAGTACTTTATGACATACGAGAAGGCAGTCTCAACAGAGGCTTTCCAGTGCTCTTCTGAAGAAGGAATGCTGAAATATCATTATGAGTATGAATCTTGGGGGTTCCAGGAGAGCAACAGTAAACAATGGAAGAGATTACTGCTGCTGACAGAACATTATATTTGTAGAGACATGTTTTGTGCAATGGTTTCGGTTGTGTATTTCTTGGGAATTGTATTTATACTTAAAATAGTTGGATTTAGCAACAGGTGCGAGTAGTAGAGTCACCTGTGAACATGTGTGGTTGGGTTAACACTGCTTTGTGAGCTTCTGTGTTCCTCTTTTTTTTTCACTGTCATTCACAAACTTGGATTTGTCTTGGTAAGCAAAATTTTTTTTTTGTAAGGGTCAGAACAGCTTTCTTTTATATTGAACTGAAGAAATACTGCTCTACAATCTCTGGAAAATTATTCTGTGTTTTACTTTTATGCCAAAATAGTTGTTATCTCTAAATTAGATTAAAAGGTTCAATGGAGAACTTGCATTCCCTGGAAGAGGACAGCTAATGTTCCTTTAAAGCCTCTCAGGCCTGGGTTTCTGCATGGATCTGTGTGTAGCTAAGTACTGTGGACCTCCCCCAGTTATCACAGGTTTTCCCTGGCAAAGTTGTCTGGCACCTCCACAGCATCTCTTTGCAGAGCAGTCCCAAGTTTGCTATGACCCTTCGTGATAGAACTTGCTCAGGATGTACCTTATGGCTGTTTCATCTGTCCTGAAGGAGTCTTCCTCAGAACAGATTTACATGTTTTGCCCATTATCTTGACCCAGTTTTCATGAGCCATTAAGAAATTTGGAGCACTGGAGAGAGTTTTATTCTGAACACAGGTAGCTTGCAGCTGCTTTTGTCATTCCTTCAAAGCAGATGGGCATCCAATGAATTTCCAAGTTCCTTGGAAATCTAGTGCCACTTGTAAGGTGGAGGAAGCAGGAGGATGGTTGATAAGGCTACTGGGACACGGAGCACAGGATATGGAAAACTAGAGATGTGGGCTTTTTTGGGAAGGGAGAGTAGACCTCCTCGCTCAGCAGTCAATCCAGACTGCTACTAATTGCAATTTTGGTTGTTGGTGACGGTCGAGTTTTCCTGGGGGTTTTGGCTTTTTTTTTTTTAATCTTGTGTTTTTATTGATTTCCCATTACTCTGGAAGATAATCTTTAGTGATCAGATGGGGTGAAATGGTTAGCATTTTCTTCTGCTCCTGGTCTCCCATTTGGTACTCTGCAGTTCCAATCTGCCTTCTGGAATCTAGAGGCTTTCCTCATCATGGTTTATTTTTCCTGTCTTATAAAAATGCTGGGAATTATTTTAGCTAAAAAAGTTTTATGCAGTATGTCAGTACTTTCCATAGTGATGTCAAACAAATCGAATATTATCAACTAAAGTCGATGGTATTTTTTAATACTTTTAAATCACATTTTATTTTCAATTGCATGCATCCATCCCATGCCAGGAGTAAACTCAGGAATCTGGTCCAGCCTATTTGTGTAGAAAGTCACCTGCTTGCAGGCATGTCCTTAGGAATACTGGACAACAAGCTGGTCCTGTTTTTCCATCACAGCTCTCTGAACTATTTGTACTGAGCCTGATGGCAAAATTCATAGAAGAATGGATCTGTATATTTGAACATTACAGAGCAATAAAATCTGACAAGTGGTGTGGTATTTTGAAGGAAATACTGAATACTGTAACTTGTGCAGTTAATTATGGTTCAAACTAGATAGTTCTTGATATTTGTGTTGCTGCTTAGATCCTGCCCTTTTCAGGATGCTGTTGCTGGCAGATCCCATTCCTGTAATGTGTGTTCATTGGTGCTTAGGCCCAGGAAGGGGCTCAAGAGCTCAGCCCCTCATTGCAAGTTACTCCATGTAGTTCACTAAGGACTTGTTCATACTGCTCAAGTAAGGCCTAACTGTACTTACTAGAGTGAAGCCTAAAGATTTTGGGATGTGACTTTTGGAAATGTGCTGGTTCTACTTCAAAAATGTTGTTCAGCTGCACAACTTAGATTAATGATTGCAGTTACAGAACAATCTATTTTATTATTTCATCTTCAATGAACCTTATACACAGCCTGCATTACAAGAGTACTGGCATTGTTTTCTTTAAAGGGAAAATAAGTGCTTTCATTTGTGTCATGTGCATCAGGTCTTTTTCCACATGAAAGTTTTAAATCGCATGATATACACTATTTATTCTGATAAAGTTTGCAGTTGTCTTGAAGAAAAAAAATAGCTGCTATAAACCAAGAAGGTAAAAAACATCATTATGCATCTTATAAGATGGTGCTTTATTTGCTTCTTCCAGATATTGGTAATAAATGCATTAAGGAGAGCACAAATGAACTGTTAATACACTAACGCATAATATTTCAGTTAAGTAGAAGTTTAATGTAACCAAACTACAGCAGTCTTTTTTTAATTTAGCACATGGAGCAGCAGTAGCTGGCATGGCCGTGTCAAAGGAGGAATGAAGGGATTTCAGAACTTCATGGTGTCTGATAGTAACATGACTTTTGTGGAATTTGTAGAGCTCTTCAAATCTTTCAGGTAAAAGATTTTTTTTTTTGGTACTAATTTCATTCATCCAAGTTTATAAATGAGCAAAAACTGAACTTTTCTGCTCTTTTTGCAGTGTCCGTAGCCGCAAGGATCTGAAAGACCTTTTTGATGTTTATGCTGTGCCTTGCAATCGATCTGGCTTAGAGCCTGCTCCACTTTATACTAATTTGAAGATTGATGAAAATAGCAGTGGATTCCAGCCTGATTTAGGTTTGTTAAAGAGAAAAATGCAATTGTTAAACTGCTGAGCAGCTTCAGTTATTTGCCTTAATAAAATGTGTCTCAGTCAGTCTCCTTATCAGTTACAAGTTTAAGTAGAGGACTGCTGCCATGCCTGCACTAATACCTAGTTAGCAGGATATAAGACAAAAATGAAGGGAAGGAAAAGTATTCCAGCTTTCCATTAGCCAGATATATTTGTAACTGGTAATAGCAGAGGAATAAAACTTGTTGCTCAATGGCTGAGCCCAGGGATCTGTACAGGTTGCAGGAGCCCTGGAAGGGCTAGAACACTGAGCAAATATAGGGAGGAGAAATGAGGAGGCTGTGCCCTGTGTCCCATTTGGCTGTTTTTTTCTTATCTACTTTCCTAGTGGATCTGCTTTATGTGGGATAAAGGGGAAGGAAGCCTCTGTCCCCCTTTACATTCCTCAGTTACCATAATCTAAGTCTGGGACTTTGGCCACGTGTAAAGAAAACAGTTTTTCTGCCAAGCAGCTTGTGGGGAGGGTGCAGAACAGTTGGCATATGAAACTGGAAGATAAAGGGTGATTGAACAGGAAGGGTGTGGGGTTGCCCACAGTGAAGGAAAGGCTTTGAGGCTGTTTGTGGTGGTGAGAGGGAGCAGGAGAGTCCTGGGTGTGTAGGAGGCTGTCGATCCATGTTAAAGGTTCCAGGATTTTGTTCATAGTAATTAGACACCTGTAGTCAGCTCACATGCATGCTTAATGCTCTCTCTTTTATTAGTGGGTAGAAACAAGATGATTTTGTTCTAATATACTGTGTCAGTGCTAAAACACCCAGTGAGATACTTGTGTGTATTGTGTACTAGATTATATTCTATACAGGATATGTAATAATATGTAATACACATAATTGTTTAGCTTATATTTTTATTTCCTCATTTTTCTTTTAAGATTTGTTGACTAGAAATGTTTCAGACCTTGGTTTGTTCATTAAGAGCAGGCAGCAGCTATCAGAGAACCAGAGGCAAATATCTGATGCTATTGCTGCTGCCAGCATCGTAACCAATGGCACTGGAGTTGAAAGCACATCGCTGGGAGTATTTGGAGTAGGAATCCAGCAGCTGAACGACTTCCTAGTGAATTGTCAAGGAGAACACTGCACCTATGATGAAATCCTCAGTATTATCCAGGTCTGTAATACAAATATCTTGCATTTCCTTTTTACTAGAACTCCTGTTACTTCCATTTTCCCCATTAACGTTGTGTGTTGTTCAGAATAGCATCTCTGTGGGTCTCTCCTTTCACACTGATATTGTCTCTACAGTTTACTTGAATTTAAAATTTAATACTGTCTTTATTTTGGGCCAGAAAATTGTATAGGTGTCCATAAATATATCCATTAAAAAAATGAAAATAAATAGTTTTATTAGCAATGTGTACTTTAGCAGGGAAGGGATGTCACCACCTAAGAAAAGTGTTCATTACAATTCTTTTATTTTTTCTTTGTCTGGGACCACATTTGATTCAGCATAATCTTACTTTGCAGCTTTAAAAAGCACCATTTCCACATATTTTTGTTTTATTGTAAAAAAATTTTCCAGAGCAAACATGGCCATTTTATTCCCTTATGTACCATGGCTGAAGATTTTAGAAAATGTGTAGAAAAATTTTTATTCCTCCAAATTTCTACATGCACAATTAATATACTCCAAAACTCGTTTAACAGTTAACAAAGACTAAAAACTATATATAACTATCAACACGTAAGATAGAATAGAATTGCAGAGTTTAAAAGACAGAAATTCTAAAGAAACTTCACGTTTCGAATACCACAAGTCTTGTTGAGATGGTGGTATGTTGTGTTTAAGCATACTAGATAGGAGTAGGACACCTGATCATAAATCTTTCTTAATTTCAATTTAATTGCTGTCTCAGCTTTCAACAGGAGGTTGGATTAGGTGATCTCCCAACATCCCTTTCAGCCTGAATGGTTCTTTGATTTATGATTATGATTTTAGTATGTTTGTGTAGTGAGTTGTAAAACACAGTTTGCAGGCACCTGATTACTTTATCCACAAAAAGACTGTGTTTAAATACTAACTGTTTAGTGCTATGAACAGACTACATATAAAAACATGACAAAGACATGTTTCTATGTTTCTAAGAATTGTTATTATATATATCTTTGATTTCTTCCTCCTCATAGAAATTTGAACCTAGTGTGAACATGTGCCAGCAGGGGCTGCTATCTTTTGAAGGATTTGCAAGGTAATAACTTACGTACTCATTTATATATATATATANAAAATTATACCAGTGTATTGATGTTTCTTGGAGAGTCACAAAATGCTCATCACAGCATAAAATTTCCTCACATCTTCTCATTTCTAGATTTTTGATGGATAAAGACAACTTTGCCTCCAAAAATGATGAATCACAGGAGAATGCTGAGGACTTGCACTTTCCTCTGTCATATTACTACATAGAATCCTCACACAATACTTACCTTACTGGCCATCAGCTTAAAGGGGAGTCCTCAGTGGAGCTCTACAGCCAGGTATGCAGGATTGGATTGTTGTGTAGCTTTCAACATGAACTTGTTTGTTTTACTGGCAAGTTTCAGGAACATGACCTTTTTGCTTTGAAAATCTAAATGTCCTAAACCCCTGCTTGCAAAATGTTGGAAAACATGATGTGTGGGAAAGCTGCCTGTAAGCACAGTTGTGCTCAAATGCCTTTTCTAAAGCAAAAAAACGGGTTTAGTTTGAGATTCATAGCATTTAGACACCAGTCGGTCTGACCCAACCTACTAAAATTAGACTTTCCCACAGGAAAGACTGATCTAATATTTTAGTTCATTCAGATGTCAGAAACACTACTGAGATACTGTACATTGCACTGCAAAGACAAATTTCAAATAGAACTATAACTTCTAAAAATGTTACTTCTAGGAATATTACACAGTTTTTAGACTTTATGCCGGATTGATGCTGATGAGGGAAGGAACAATTTCTCCCTTGGGCTTTCAGTTCTGTATTTGTGTGTGTGTATGTATATATATATTTGTATGTTTGTGTGTTTACAAAACGCTGGAGAAAGCATCAAACTGTACAAACACAGTAGTGTTTTCATTATGCTGAGAGTTAATGTCTCACCACTGAGAATGGACTCATCTGGTGTCCCGTGTGCTCCTTCACCTGGGGCTGTAGACAGTGAGGTGAGACTGTGTTAGGAAATCCTGAATAACACAAATGCACTGAGTAATGCAATTGCAAGATTCCTGTAGTAGCACTGCACAGTGATCTTAGTATTGTGTTGGTAATAGATGGCAAGTTGATAGAGATCAACTGCCTTCAAAGTTTGCATGATTAAGAAAAGCTTCCTGTCCCTCAAGTACTTGTTGCCAGCTGAAGGGGCACTTTGTTCTGGCTCAGCATGTCTGGCTCTCACAGAAGTGGTGGAGTACCAGCTATGGACACAACTGTCTGAAATCACATTTTTCAGGTTTTGAGTAGAAGTAATTTTTTCTTTGTTCATGAATGGTTTTGCTGGAAATGGTTTTAATATTTGAGATATTTCTATTCAGTAAAATATTAACTTGTAGTACAGATGTCAGGCATGCTAAATACTGATCACAATAATGAGCTGGGCTACCAAAAGATGGGTTAGCTCATCTCTTCCTTCATCCTTCCTCTTTGCTTCCTTCATTGGTTTTTCTAGCAATGGCTTTCTAAAATAAATAAATGAATAATTAAAAATTGGTGAATGAATTGATGGCTGTAAATAGCTTAATATATTTAAGATGGCCTGGCAGATTTCCATTTTAACTATCCTCAGAGAAGTTTTTTAAGACTTCATTTTCAGACTACCTTTTATTTATAAAACCAACAGTAACAAAAAAACCCAGCAAACAAACTGCAGGTGCATAAGCTGTCATAGGAGCAACCTGAAATAAATTGCCATGTTACTTTATAGCTGTTTTTGCAGGTAGAAATATGGGAAGGTCTCTCTCTCTCAGAAAATTAAGCTGTACAATAAGAACTGCCTTCTGCAAACAGATTCCATGAGTCCTGTAAGATACCATGAATTTCAAAGCTTTATGGTAATTCTCCCAAGAACATACATGCTTTGCCTAATTTTCCCAGTCTTCTTCAATGGGAACTAAGGAATTCAGTTAAGGAATGCAAGTAGCTGGAGACTGTACATTCCATGGGCTGTTCACTTCACAGAGATTGCTCTTTCCAGCGATTTTGCTGATTCACTGGGCTTTCATTCAGCTCTGCAATGTCTGTCTTCTGCTTTGATGGCATGATACTGTGGCTTAGATGTGCTTACACTGTTCAATTGTGTTACAGGTTCTTTTACAAGGCTGCAGAAGTGTAGAATTGGATTGCTGGGATGGTGATGATGGGATGCCTATCATTTATCATGGGCACACTCTTACTACAAAGATCTCTTTTAAGGTATGCTGGTAATTGCACGTAGAACCAAAAAAAATAGAGAAGTTATTTTTTCTGTAACGAAGGGGAAAAAAAATTGCCTACTAGAAAAATATAAATTCTAATGGGCTAAATTCTAGCAGACTATAAACTATAGATTATGTCAGACATTAAATTCTCAGCGGTAAATATGCTTTCAAGTTAGTTTTTATAGCTTATGTAGTGTAATTTTCTGTCTTTTTGTTGGTACCTAAGTAACAAAAGTAGGTGTTACCACTTGTATTGTAACAAGATGCCAGCTTGCTTTGAAAGCACACAGTGGCTTCCTTCTTACAGAGGAAAGCAGATGTCTTCCCTCTCAGCTAGCAGTAAGTTAACTGAGAGCTGCAGAATGCTGCCATGTTCTTTCAATGGGCTCCCTCTCTCTGGCAGGAGGTGGTCGAAGCCATCGATCGCAACGCGTTCATCACCTCCGACATGCCGGTCATCATCTCCATAGAAAACCACTGCTCGCTGCCCCAGCAGCGCAAGATGGCTGAGATTTTCAAGGTAGGCCATCAATTCAATTATTCCAAGCACGTGCCCTGGGATTTCCCATAATACATCACCTGTTCTTGATATTTCAGAATGTATTTGGAGATAAGTTGGTGACAAAGTTTTTATTTGAGAGTGACTTTTCTGATGATCCCATGCTGCCTTCCCCTGGCCAACTGAAAAGAAAAATCTTGCTTAAAAACAAGAAGCTGAAAGCCCATCAAACACCAGTGGATATATTGAAACAAAAGGTATAGTCATTCCTTAACAGCAAGCAGCGAGACCCAACTTTTGTTAGAAATAGTTCATTTGTGTTTGAGATTTTTGCTAATTCCAATGTACAGCAGAATAATCTAATGCACATTCATGCTTGGATAACTCATGGTGGATTGCAGTGCTTTCAAATAAGTAGACAACACATATAGTAAATTATAGCTACAGCTTAACTAAATTTTAGTGTATATTAATTTTATAAAACTTCATAATATTATGATTAACACCATATGCCCTGTGTGACAAACATAAATTAATCTTTTTCTCTGAGGTTTTAACATTTACTATTCATGTTTATTGAGAAGTAGTGATATGCATTGAGTATGCGTGTATATTTACAGTATGTAATAATTTTTGGTAGACTTCTGCTTTGTTTCTTTTTTCAAATTCACGCCAGTCAAATACTCAATTTTTATTGACTTTTTGTGGGAGACTGCTACTCAAATAGTGTTTATTCCCATGTGAGAATTTTTTTGATTTCTAAAATTTAGTGCTGCATCTCAGGTAGCCTCAATCTAATAATGTTTATGGTTAGTCAGCAGTTCAGTTGAATCCTTGAAAACGAATTGCCATTACTCAAAATGTAAACACAATTGCATTAGACTTAAATTCTTGTTATCAGAAGAGTAAATCACATTGATCATACCAGTATATGGATATTCTCCATCTTTTGAAAAAGTATTTAACTGTTTCTGAAACAGCATATCTCAGACTGGGAAAAAAGCAGTCTTGAATGATGTGCAACTTGGATGTTTTCCCATAATTAATTAGGTTTCATATCTTACTAAGTGTTTTTCTTGCAATTCGAGTTCTCTTTACGTTCAAACCCCTAAAGTGATATTTTAGCTTGATCTTAACATTCCTACTTATTTTTCAATATATTCAGTGCTTTCATTTAAACAAAACAAGATACAAACAGTGATGAAAACTCTTTTTCTCTTTAAAAGTACTTAGCAATGATGTAGTAAGTGTTTCTGTTGTTGTAGGCTCACCAGCTGGCACATTTGCAAGCACAGGCTAGCAATGGTGCTACCAACCCCACACCTACCAATGAAGAGGAAGAAGATGAAGAGGATGAATATGACTATGACTATGAATCTCTCTCTGATGGTAACTATATTTATTTCTTTGTTTGTTTGTTACAGTGCTTTTGTTAGAACTGTAGTAATAAGACATGAATATTCTAGTTCAGGAATGAGCTGGGTAAGAAGTGTCCTTGCACAAGTCTGAAAAGGCTGAAATTCTTCAGCTGGTAGAGAAGAGGACTGAGGGGTGAGTTGGAAGCAGGCTTACTAAGTCATGAAGTGGTGGATTAAGGGAAGCACAGAATGTTACTCGTTAGACTAGCAGGTGCTCAGTAAAACAAGTGGAAGTTCAGTCTAAAACAAGTAAAATATTTGTTTGTGCAGCTGGTAGTAAACTTCTGGAATGTGCTGCCATGGGAAATTGCAGGGCCAAATGGCATCAGAATATGAAAAAAAAAGGATTGGACAAAATAATGAAGAGCTTTATAAGCAATTGTTATTGATAGCAGTATGTGGTCCAACATCCCATTATTCAGCGATTGTGGTTGTTGGGGTGGTGATTAGTGGCTGGTTGCTCTGTTGCCACTATCAGAAAGAGAATACTGGGCTAGATGGGCAACTGGTCTGACACAGCTGGGGATGCTCTCCTGAGTGAACAGTGAAGTACTTCATTCACTGCACTTTTCATTCTGGTGGGGACCCATTTAAGTTCTAGGTGCCATGTTCAGAGAAGATGTAAGGCTCAAGCATGTCCTGCAGCACAGGACTTCTTTCCAGGTGGTCTCTTGTTTACATTACTTGCTTCTGTGTTTAGTGATTTTAAAAATAGTCACAAAATTAACAAATGCAGTTCAAGACTTGATACTGCTTGTGGAATAGCAATGTTATTTATGAGTTTGATATCAATGCTGCCTTCAGTTGCATTTTGCCTGAAAGTTGGCCTAGCTGGCTACTTGAGCATACTCTGTGAGGAACAGGGTGGAGATGCTGTAGATGTAAATTGCTGTGAAAACTCAATCTTTGGCAACAGACTTGCCAAGAAAATTTTGCAAACTGATTGCAGTAAGTAACTTTTTGGCACTGTTCTAGTTAAGAGGAAGTTTGAAAAATCTGAAGCCAGCAAGAAACATTTACACCTTCCAGTATATGAAGAAATCTGCAGCATGGTTTACTACTGTATTACAATGATTATTCTTTGTAATAATAATAATTGAAGTCTTTAATTATCTTAATATTTTGTTAAAACTAATCTAAATGATGGTCTGTAAACTTTCTAAGAAATTCAGTGTTATTTTTCTTACTGATACATTTTTTTGCGTAAGGCTAATAATTTTAGAACTGACACTTTTCATTTCTATGGCTCTAAATCTTAATTCCCTTTACTCTTATTCCCTCTCTGACTCGTTTCCCTGTAGCTGATGTCCTTAATGCTTCTCCTGCTCCTAACAGCCAGGAAGGTAAAAGCCACTTGGTTGAGCATTTTAACTGCATGAAATCAGCACTGCATTTTCAGCCTGTTCAATGTGACAGTGTGAATATATAGTTTCTACTTCATATTATAAATGCAAGCAGTGATTCTTATATGGCATTGTTAACTGGTCAGGAACTGTTAGAAGCCTGCATGTGTGACACCTGTTATGCATAAAAAGAATATGGTCAAAGCATCAGGAATATCAGGAATAAATTGAAACCATTCCTTTTGTGACAACTGTGACATTTTGATCCAGAAAGACCACATCACTATTAGGCATACTGTTCTCTGAAAAATACATAGTTTTGAAGAGGTGTTTCTATAGATGTAAAAAATACTTGTGCATGGTGAAAGTAAGGAGAGGAAAGCCAAAACTTGCCGTACAAAATGTGTACAGCATTTGTTTGATGGGGTTAATTGTACTTGGACTTTGGCATTTGTTTGTCATTCAGGAATATCAATTGTTTTCAGATGGCAAACAATTCATTAGATGGTTTGGTTTTAAAGATCTTCTGAGCACAAAAGGATGGGCTTTAAAGGAAAGGCAGTGTCTTAACCAAACCCAAGCATTAAATTTTTAAATAGAAGGTAACTACTAGAGGATGATGCTCTGACCAGTAAATGCAGTATTTTAGCATCTAATTATTCATATAAGATTCACAACACTGTCCACAAATATTGTTAATTCAAATTAAATTTCCAGTTGAAATTGTTTGGCTTTATGTTTATTAAAATCCCATTAATTTTTAGATAATATTCTTGAAGATCGACCTGAGAATAAATTATCAAGTGATAAACTGCAGTTTGAATATAATGAAGAGACTGCCAAACGACTAAAGAAGGCTGACTGTCCTACTTACAATAATAAAGGAAAGGTAGTTCTGCTTTTTCCCCTCTTTCTTCTCAGCTGCACTTTTATATATAACCAGATTCAAAAGGATTTGGACAGTTTAGGTAACTGAGACATCAGATAGCAAATGCACTTTAATGAAGAGAAACAATAGAAAGCATGGAAAGACACTAGAGAAAATAGCCTAAGTAGAACAAATGCTCAACATACTGTTCAAGAAAAGTCCTCAGAGGTTATAGTATATATAGGCTGCTTGGCTGAAAATTAATATTGATGGAACTGATGATTTCATCTGAATCTTCAGCATCTTTATGCTTCAAAATAATTTTAAAATACTGCACTATGATATCAGATAATCACAGCACCTCTTATTAAATCATCTGAAAAAAGAGCCAGTGTATTACTGTTTAGTGTATTCTTCTCAACATGGATGTGTTTTGTCTAAATATTTGTAGAACTGACTCTGAATAAGGCCTTTACACAGTACTGCAGAATCAGTAACAGGTATTGATCAGAAATGTACACATGGGAGGGAGATTTGTTAGGTGAGAACAGAAACCCATATAGAAAGAAAGAGATAAAATATTTCAAAGATATATTTCAAAGAAATATTTCAAAATATTTCAAAGTAAGATATGCAAGAACTCTTCTACATTCAGTAATATTATTAAATGTTCTTGGTGTTGTCACTCAGGTTTACGATATGGAGCTGGGTGAAGAATTCTATCTTCCACAAAATAAGAAGGAAAGCAGACAAATAGCCCCAGAGCTATCAGATCTTGTCATTTACTGTCAAGCTGTAAAGTTCCCGGGTAAGTACACTGCCCTCTTTTATTGCTTTAAGCTTTCTAATTCTTGGAGACATTATGTTTATGTTTTGAATTAGCTTGAAGTAGTCAAGGAGGTTCGTTCTTCATGATTTGGTAGTCTTCATAACAGCAGCTCCTGGCTGAGAAGTAGTGTTCATAAATTATGTGAATACATACTGTTTGTCATATTAAAATGTTTACAAAAGTGAAATTTGCCAGTCTTCACAACTTAGACAACTGCTTCACTGCCAAATGCCAGATGACAGAAAGCTTTATCTTAAGAGCTCTAAGTTTCCATGTAAGGACCTACTGAATTAAGAAGGAAAATACTCTTAAGGCCTTGAAGGTAGAGTGTGTCACATTTCTTTAAGTGACCTCTGTTTAGTGTGTTTCACCTTTGCCTACAGCTGCATTTTCTGTTCTTTCCCAAGTGGACAGGAGAGAAGCCATTTGCAGGGGTAAAGCACCTTTTCATAGGGTGGGTGAAGGCATCTGCTTGCACAGTCTCGCTCAGTCTTCATGGAAGCAGTTATGGAAATCAGAGAATCTTCTTCTGTACAGTAGGAAGAATAACTTCTGCAGAGAAAAGGAGAGGGAGTAACTGAAGAGATCACTGATAGGCACTTGTTCAGTACTGAAATATGAGGTTGGGTATATTTTGGCTCATACTATGTACATAAATACTTTAAAATTGAGAATTTATTGTTTATTGATATATTTAATGTTTTGAATGAAAAATCTGCTCTGTAGTGGAATGGCTCTCTGTGGAAAAGTTAACAATTCTGCCAAATCATGATCTTACACAAACAGAACTATAATCAGATTAGAGAAGCTAACCAAACATAAAATAGTGTCAAATAGGCAAGATAAACATGCTGAAAAATTGACAGACATTCTTTTATAATCTTTTATAACTTTAAAAATTTTAGGTGTCACTTGTAAAAATAATGACTTCTAAAAATCCAAATCTGATACTCTTTTTAATGAAATCTGCAATGAGATATCTTTCAAGTAAAATATTTTCTTTTAAAGAAAGATATTCAAGATTAAATGGGGATAGTTTGGGTTGTTCCAAGCATTTTGACACATAAAAAATTCTGATGTTCTAAGAAAACTTTGAAATATTTAATTTTTAATGTAATACAAGTTATTAAAGAAATACCCGCTTTCCTTCTCAGATTTCTTCCTCTTGCTTTAAAGGGATCATAAATAGAACAGTTGAGAAGATTATCTTTTCACAGATGAACACATAAAGCTGTAGAAATTACTTTTCCAACAAACTTTGTTTCCTTTGAGACAAATACAGCCTCCTCTGAGGGAATGTAGGCTTCCATGGCCACCATGGCACTGATTGGATTGCTGTGCTCAGCCAGAGTGCACACATGTGGTGCAGTGCCCTACCCAGTATTGCCCATTAATGATGGGAACAGGGCTGCTAGATCCATGACTATGTAGCTCTAGTGCCTGTGTTCCTAACCAACTCAGAAAATGCAGGAGTTTTGGAAATAGGGAGGGCAGAATTCATGTCAGTGTCTGATCAATGGTGTAAATACTTTATTTCTTCTGCCTTCATATAATTTTGTTCTGTGTTTACACTTGCCTACATCCCTGAATGTTAATTACTGGTTTGTGACTATAAAAAAGCACAAGGACCATAAAGTTCATTTACCCTAACCTGCTGGGTAACACAGACTTCCCTAAATGTTCCCTGGTCAAAACAGAATTTATCATGTGGAGAAAACAACATTTCTTGTTTATAAAACCTCTGGTAAGAAGGGACCCACCACGGCTCTTATTGTTTCTGTGCTCTTTGACCTTACAGTCCTTGCTTAACTTGAATTCCAATGTGTTGGATATCATTGCACCATTATCTGAGAAGCTGGAGGTCTGTTCTGGGGGTCACCCAAGCTGAGGGCAGTGGAGCACCCCTGAGCACTGCTACTGGCACATGGCTCATCACCTTGGTGCTGAGATCCTTACACAATGAGTAGAGAAACTGAGTACATACAAGCAGGATTTGCACAATCAAGTGAAGGGAGCAGGGAGTCACCTGCACCCACCAGCATGAAATTCAGTCACCTTCTCCATCATATCAGATTATCTGCCCCTATAGTACAAGAAATTAAAGTGAACATAAAAAGGAGCACCCTGAATATAAAAATGCTGTAAATTCCCTTTTAAGGTCTGCAAACCTGCGGACTTTCTGTTGGTCTGAAACACATGGTGAGAAGGTGGCAATTACAGTTGCCACCTATTGCAATTACAATTTACACCTATTATGTTAGTATGGTGAAAAAGAGAAGGGTAGGGAAGCTTGCAATCCTCTGGATTAAGTCTAGAAGCAGTAAAGCACTGTGCTTATATCTAAAACATGAAATGGGCACAAAATTCTGTAACTCGAAGAACATGGCACAGGGGTTGTAGGGAAACACAAAACATTTACTCTGACACTGTTGTAGTACAATAGGATTTATGTACAGTATGGTGGGATCTAAGCTGATCCTACTTAGACCAGAGAGTTGGACCAGATGAGTTCCATATCCTTGTCAACCTCTATTATTTTGTGATTTGATGATTCTATGAATTGGTAAAGCTATATTTTGAAGTCAAGTTTAAATTGGAGTGAAAAATGGAGCTTGTCTGGGGGAAGAGATGTGTAACATGCAAAGCATGAAAGACTGAAAGGAAGCTGCCAGCTGCAGTGTACGCTGTGGCCATCACACTGGGTTGTCAGCCCTAGGGCTCTGCACTGCACTCTGGTGATTTAGGAGGTTAGTTTGTTTCCTCAGTGACTGTCTCCACAACAGGATTTTGAAACTGGATCTTACTTGCCAAATCCATTTGATCCATTGAAAACTGGGTTTAAATAGTGCTGTGCACACAGTGCATAACTCCTCATTCTTCTAGTCAATTCATATTCCTTGATCCCAGTTTCTACCATCTTCTGTGGTTTATGTGTATGCTTTGGCCCAAAGAGACAATACATCTCCAGCGTGGAAAACATTTATGTACGTTCTGAATATTATTAACCCAAGCAGTTCCATTGAAACTGTGTGCATAATTTTAGTAAGTACATGTACACATGCCATAAAGATTGAGAGCTGAAAATTTGCAGCTGTGGGCAGACTTCAATCTGAAGAAGAGGCCAATGTATCCTCTGTGTGATTTACATTTGTATTTGAAATATTAGTATTAAATCCAGAACTGTCTTTAGGCAGGTGTGAATTGATGTGAATTAATGTGGGATGTTTTAGGAGTCACAGTTAGGCATGTAACAGTGTATTTGCTTTGTTACATTCTATATCACAAATACATCTTGGGTTTCTAAGAGCGTCCCACAGCTCACGGCTGTGGGTGTCAGAATAATTATTGTGCACTTTAATTTTGATCTGCTTTGTGCCCTCTCCAAGCCAACAGAAAGAAATTTACCTTAACTGGGATTAAGTCTGTTTACTTCACCAAGATTCAGGTCATGACTTTTAATGATTATGTTTCTAGAATGCACAAGTTTGAATAATAGCTATACTAGGGCTTTCCAGCTCTACTCCTAGTACGTATTGGCCATTAAATATGTACTGGATTTTGCATATCTAACTGTATTTACCAACACTGAAGTACAAATAAACAGAAGAAGATGACTCTGAAAACATTTTGAAGTTAAACTGTTTAACCAACAGCATTTGGACATATGATATGACATGACATGACATGACATTATATCTTAAAATCATAATCTTGCATTTATTTATGTGGGTATCATAACCTAGATGAATTCCATGATATTCACTACTGTACAGATTTATTGTTTCTGTAGAAAAGATTTTTATTTTTTAAAATTATTTCTAGGATGAATACATTGGGACTGTTACTGCAGATTTTTTTTAGTATCAGTTTGGACCATTTAGTAATTTGAGAGATAGCCTTTACCTTCATCAAGCCAAAAAGTAAAATGGAGAAAAGTTATATCACAGAGAGAGAATTGTATATTGTATTGTTTCATATGGGTTTCTATATACATTATATAAATGCCTACATATATGCATTATATATAAACCCATACATACTATATACATATATAAAAGTGTGTATATATTTAAAGATGTTGAAATTAAATTGTGGAGAAAAATGCACTGCTTGTCCTGTGTGCTATATAACAGGAGTATTCATGCCTTCAAAATAATGTAAAATATGGTGGAAAATGTCATGCCCTCATGGTCATGTTTTTTGGCTCATTTATTTTACATTTATGGGAACAGGCTTGTCAACTCTAAACCCATCTGGCTCTAGCAGAGGAAAAGAAAGAAAAAGCAGGAAGTCCATTTTTGGCAACAATCCTGGCAGGCTGAGCCCTGGGGAGTCAGCTGCTCTTGCCAAAGCATCTGGAAAAGGTAAAGTTAGCATCTTCTTTCACCAGTCATGTGGAATGACACTGTAATCCAACACATGTACCAGACCAAGTTGTTAAAGATCAAATACTTTGCAATGTGTAAAACATTAAACTTTGGAATGGCTTTTCGTTAGCACAGCAGCTATTACAGTACCACTATTACAACTGAAGTGGTGAGTGTGGAATATTAGGATTACTTGATCAGAAATATGATTACCCTAATTCATAAACAATTCAAAACTAATGTACATTTTAAGTATCTTAAAGTTTATATTTTTAAAGATATAAGGGAATATTTTCAAGTATAAATGAAAGCCAGGACTGTTGGGATGGTCCAGAAAAGAATTTTTATTGTCTGAAATAGAACTCAGCGCCCTAAAATTCAGCCAAGTCCAAACGTGTAATTATGCAAATTAGACTCTGCAGGTGATTCAGTTTGTGAACCTGGAAATTGTGCCTTTGCCTATGAACAGATGTAAAGAAATACAAAGAAAGTACAAGAAAGGTTCTGGAGTAGGAATAAGACCCAGATCCCCTGCCTTTCAAGTGATTGCCATAAAGAGATATTTTGAACTCATTTTCTGGCTCAGGGAGGGTTGTATTTCTTGCAGCCCAAGGGCATGACTGCAGCAGACAGGAGAGATTTCCTTCTAGAGGCCAGTGTCCTAAAAGTGAAGAAGTGTGGTGCCTAATTCTAAAGCATATAAGTATTTTGCTGCCTTTTTCCCCTAACTTTTGCAGTCTCTGTAGACTGTCTGTTTGGAAAATTAGCAGATGGCTTTCAGTCTTGCCTCTCTTCCTCATGTAAAATGTATAAATGAGAAGAAGGGAATTTTATTCCTTAATTTATTCAGGCAAATGCCAATTAGGTATATATTTATGAAAGTGCTTGTTAGCACATCTAATCATGGTATTATTTCAATACTTGGATGTTGTGTTTCCTCTCAAGGATTGTTCTTACTGTGTGAGAAGGACTGTGACGCTTGCCCTGAGTAGTGTCATTTTCCAGGATCACTTTTTCTACCATAACCAAAGCACACAGACATACTCCACTAGAAAACATTGCATTTTTGGAGCCTTTGGACCTGCAGCTGTACTTTGAGGGCACTGTTTATTTTCCAGGTCCTTTTGATGCGATGCGGCAGACCTGGGAAGATCCTTGCTCTCCTTACAACTCTCCAGCCTCCCTCAGTGCCATCATAAGGACTCCCAAGTGCTATCACATCTCGTCCCTGAACGAGAACGCTGCCAAGCGGCTCTGCAGGCGCTATTCCCAGAAGCTGATCCAGCACACCACCTGCCAGCTCCTGAGGACCTACCCCGCTGCCACACGCATCGACTCCTCCAATCCCCACCCCCTGATCTTCTGGCTCCACGGTGTGCAGCTCGTGGCTCTGAACTACCAAACAGATGGTAAGACTACACAAACCCAGGGTTTAATATGTTGGAAATGTGATAGGAGGTCTTAAGTAATGAATTTGTATTTTCCCTGTTTACTTTTCCCTGCTCTCCCGAGGGGACCTTCCCGTATCTGCACCCCAGCCACAAGCAGGTTCATAGCACAACAGTCTGGTCCTTGAGAGCAGCGACCTCAGAGTCCAGGAGCTTTATGCCAATGCACCAGGTTCCCTGATAACCCAGAAGTGCCTGGACAGCAACACTTCCATTTTTATATTTATTTTATTGCTGAAGGTTGTTTTTTTTTCTCCCAGTTCAAGTAACTGTTACCCCTTTCTGATAATTCCAAGCATAAAAAGGTACTGAAGTATTTTTCACTTGGAAGTGCTGCTTTGGATGCTGGTTTAATGTTGATCATTTTTTGAATATTTGCTATCCTATCTTGTGTTCCTTCACATTTTCATGGGGGATCCATTAGGTCATCTGCAGTGCTCTTTCATTATGCAGTTCAGCGCACATTCCTAGAAATTTCCCAGAGAACTGTTGTAGGCAAGCCCTACAGTTCAATAAAGACAATGGAAAGGAAAAGAATGAACTGTTCTTAGAGTTTTGTGTAATAGAAAACTTTTGGATAGATTGGACACATAAATCACAGATAGTTCTGAAAACCAGGAATAGTACCTAACTAAAATAATTTTTAAAAAGATACTTCAAACATGACTTTGTCTTCACTGTTACAGTTTTTCCACTGTACCATTGCTCTCTGTCAGTTTTGGCTGCCTTAATTTCGCAGATCTTCCTCTGCAACTCAATGCAGCAATGTTTGAGGCTAATGGTGGCTGTGGATATGTTCTGAAACCTCCGGTTCTGTGGGATAAAAACTGTTCAATGTACCAGCATTTTTGTCCATTGGAAAGAGACCTTGATAATAAGGAGCCAGCTATATATTCTTTAACAGTAAGTACATGAAAAGGGAATTTTCGTACAGGCAAACAGATAGAAGTAGACAATATGCAACTACAGTCTTTAACCAGCATTACAGTCACACTTCTAAATTAAAAGACTGAATCTTTAAATGTTGCTTCCAAAGGTCAGCCTAACTAACAGAAATTGGAGAGGAAAGGAACAAAGACTTGTCTTTATTTTATTGTATTGGCTGATTTGTATCCATAGTTATTTGCCCTGTTTCCTTCACAGTATTTGTTGAAACTCAGTCCTGAAAGCATTTTCCCTGGGACTACACAACTGTGTAAAATTACACATGTGCCTTGATGTTCTATACATTTGTGAACACTTGAAAAGCTGCACAAAAAGCCATTATGAAAAGCTGTACTGAATCTTGAAAAAATAATTTTTTGTAACTTCTATAACAAGATATATAATTCATGGATTTGTGGCCAAAAAAATGTACTCTCAGAAGCTAGTTCTTTCCAGGAAATGTGTCAGAAAAGTGAAATTGGTAAGAATCAGAATTTTCCCAGCTGTAGTAATTGCACACTTAATTCTTGTGTTGTGTATGCCAAAGCAAGCCAGAGCTCAATGCCATCACCCCAGAGTAATGGAGAAGAAAGTGTGATCCTTTTTGACTGCATTACTGGTACATTCATTCTGGATTAATGTTCAGATGCCTTGAACAGTTGTATAGAGTATTTTTGCAGAGGAAAGATACCATAGCAGTAGTGTTGGGGGTGGGACGGTTGAGGGAGCTCTGCTTTTGAACTTACTGCCCTGGCAATCACAAAAGTGAGTGTTGCAATTAATTCAGCACGTTAACAAACTGTGCTTAGGGGTGTGCTGACCAGTATTTAGCTCAGGAGCATGACAGCATAGGGATTACTCCATTAATTGTTCTCTGTGCTCCTCGGCTTCAGATTGTGTCTGGCCAGAACGTTTGCCCCAGCAACAGCACGGGCAGCCCCTGCATCGAGATCGACGTGCTGGGGATGCCCCTGGACAGCTGCCACTTCCGCACAAAGCCCATCCACCGCAACACTCTCAACCCCATGTGGAACGAGCAGTTCCTTTTCCGGGTTCACTTCGAAGATTTGGTCTTTCTCCGCTTTGCGGTTGTTGAAAATAACTGTTCAGCTGTAACAGCTCAGAGGATCATTCCCCTAAAAGCGCTGAAGAGAGGTACGGTATAGCTCATGGTGGCACCCTAAGCCAAAATGGTCCAGCAGATTCCTGGGTTGAATCCTTCCAGAGGGAAATTTTTAATCAGTTGCATTTTTCTAGAGGAGACAGGGAGCAAATACCAGACAGCACACCACAGCCTGGCAGTGCAATGCTGATCTAAGACTCCCAGGGAGCTGGCAGCCGCCCCAGTGGCTTGTGAAAAGTCCAATCCTGTGCTGTTGTGGAGGCAGGGCCATGTGGTACACCTGCTCCTGAGGCTGTGTTCACCAGGGGACTGGCTGCTCCCTTAGAAAGCTTGGAGTGGTTTCACTCCTGCCTTGTCCTTTGCCCAAGAAAACTGCTGCAACAGCTGATCACTGTGCAGAGGGGAATTGCACTTCTCACAGCCACGGCTGGAGGGGAGTCGAAGAAAGGATGGAAAAAAGTGATATCAGGAAACATCACTAATTGTGTAACACCTGGGGGAGAGAGTATCCATGTTTCCAGTAGCTCTTTTACATTTGCTTTGTGCCACTTTAATGTCACACAACTGTCTGGGTTGGCATGTGAGGAGATTTGGCCATACACATGCATTTTCCAATGAGAATTTGACCTTGCTTCATTCATGTTCTGATATTTAGATATTTTATGTATGACTATATTGAATATTATGATAAAACAAAGGCAGGTTGCTCTATGAGCCACTCAGCAGCAGGATTTGTGTTACCCTGTTGTACAGAGTGTTAATGCAGTGTTATTAGAGTGCTTCAAATCCTACCTGTGGGGCAAAGTGTAGCTATAAATACAGCAAATTTGAGTTTTCCATTTATGAGACTTGTGCGCTAGGATGTGGCAAAGTATTTACAGAAGGATTTTTCCTCTTTAGGCTACAGACATGTCCAGCTCCATAACCTACACAATGAAACATTAGAAATTTCCAGTTTGTTCATAAACAGTCGGAGAATGGAAGAAAGTCCCTCTGGAAACAGTCTGCCTGCATCTATGGTAGTTTATTTTTTGTCTGTGTGTGTGAATTACCTGTATTCTTGGTTAAATCACTACTATGATGTGAAGATTTATAGGGACAGAGTGTTCAAAGATGTTAGCCCTCAAACCTACACATTCTTCAGACATACCTTGATGCCTACTTTTTTTCTTTTTTGCTTTGGTGGAAGTAAGGTTATCTCACCTGGATAAAACTGTGGGAAGGTAAATTTTTTCGAAGTCTGGCTCCTCTGCTGTGTTTAGGTATAGAACAAGAAATGTGCTCCTCGACTGAGGGAATGTGGATGAGCAGTCAGGTTCAGCGCAGCCTCATGCATTCCTTTGTCCATGAATTGTAAGCAAAGCATTTGAGACCAAAAAAAACCAAAAAGGAAGATGCAAATTGCAAACAATTTTAAAATAATGAGAGTAAAATTGATTTCTGTTATCGGAAAAGATGAACTCTGCAGTTCCATAAATACATACAGATTTATATATGTGTGTGCACGTCCATATGTTTATATGTGCAAATATGTATACATATGTACAGGTATCTGTATATCTAAAAATATGCATGCATAGATGTTTTTGTTTAAAAGCCCTTACTGTTAGGTTACCTGGGTTACTCGTGTTTTGGCAACTTTAAACATGTATTTTATCATTTTGCTGACTTGTAAAGTGTTAGATAAAACCTTCTGAGCTCCTGTGTGTGCAGCAGATGTGTTGCAGATATTACCTCCTGTTAATACATGCCAAACTTGTATCTTGGTGAATTACTAGGGTAGAAAGGAAGAACAAATAGTTTGGAGGTTAAAACAAAGCTATAGCTTTTCATCCAGTAATCTGTTTGCTGAATCCAAATATCTGAGATCAGCTAGAACAGGGAATGAGTGATGGAGGTTGGCCCTTTGTCCAGTGGTAGTTTATTTATTCCCACTGGAAAATTTCCTTTTTCTCTTCAGCTTCAAGATACAATGGAGGCTTTTGGAGGGTTTGTTGGGGGTTTTTTAGATGTCTCGATCCGTAGTGTAAGGAAGAGCCATGTATGAACTGAACAGCTTTGCTTTGTCAAGGCCCTCACAACTTGTGTGCACAGTTTCTTTAAGCAACCTAGAAATAACATGCCTATGTAAAAATGTCCAGTAACCTGTTGACTGTTGTCTGAACAGTTGTTCAGCCTGGGAGAAAGGAAAGCTGCCATGACTTACAAAGTGACAGTTCATGGAATTCCAGGCCCAGAGCCTTTCACTGTTTTCAGTGTAAATGCGGGGACCACGGCTGCACAGCTGCTCCATCAGGTGAGCTTCCTGCTAAATTGCAGACTCTTCATTGCCAGAATCCACACTAACATCCTGCTGGACCTCTGTCTCCCTGCACTTCTCACACACAGGGTCATTGTAGTTCATTCATCATAGCAAGGAGTGCTGTTAGAAATGCATTGCTGTGGAATTAATTACACAGCAAACACAGAATATAATCAGTGGAATTTTCCCAGTCTTGGCTTCAGATAATGGGTTTATAATCTTAGAACATATTCCCTATTAGTATTTTAATATTTGGGCATATGCAGATGAGAAAAACAATCTGTATAGTCAATGGGTGCAGTGGGTTCTCCTTACAACAAAGGCAAACATTTCTGCACAATTCCTTGAACTGAAGCACCGTAGGAACAGAGAGTAAAAGTTAGAGGGCTAAGTTCATGAGTAGAAAAACCAGTTAACTCAGCAGGGATTGTTATTCTAGCAGTGGGAAAAGACTGTACTGTCCTGGGATTATGAATAAATTTTCTGGCCAGCCAAAAAGGACCGAAATAAGCTTAAATAGTACTGCCTTGTCTGGAATAGTTGAACTGCTTGGCTGGGCTAAAGAGAACATGACATTACCCTCGAGTAAAATATCTGAATAATAAATAGCACATCAGAAATCCTGCCTGCACTGTCAGAATAGTTACTGATTCTTAAAGCTTCCTTATTCATTCTCATTTATAACTACTAATTATGCAGTGTTTATATTTAGCATTCTAATTGTTGTGTGTTGTCTGTCTTAGATCTTGGCTACCATAAAAGGCACCGAGTCATGCGCTGCAGACTATTTTCTGATGGAAGAGAAAAGTTTTATATCAAAAGAAAAGAGTGAATGCAGAAAACCACCATTCCAGAGAGTGATTGGTCCTGAAGAAGGGCTAGTGCAGCTTTTAAACAGTTGGTTCCCAGAAGAAGGATATGTTGGAAGAATTATCTTTAAAACTCGAGAGGAAGTAAGTCTGTTTTAGATAAATTATTATTTACAAAAGTAGCTAAAAATAGTTCTTAGGACCATGAAACAAAGCAGTATTTGTTTCACTACTTGGTGAGTAATGTCAATGCTGTGTGCATTATTTAAAAACAAACTTAACTCTTGAGTGAGAAGCACAACTGGACTTTATACACATGTGTGACACCAACTGGACCTCCCTCAGCTCCAGTATCAACTGTGTAGTGTTCATTCATTATGGCTCAGTCACCAGTTCAGTGACTCTGTTTGGAGTGATAGTTGTAATTTAATGCAAATCTAGATTATGCCATGATAGGAAATTAATATAAAGATAATAGTTAATACCAAAGGATCATAGACAGCAGAACTCCAGAAAACCACCATCAATTTAGATGGCAGCAACTTATCATCTGTCTAGAAAGATGAGAAATAATTTTAATATTAAAGAATAAGTCTAAAAGCCCCAAAGAATTATTAAATTATCAATTATAGGCTAAAATAATGAAATAGGTGATCTCTTTTAATTTAAAGGGAGAAGATTATTTCATTTTACACTATGAGCAAAGCATCTACAGCTTAAAATATGCTAGTGCTCAGGCTTGTGAGAGAGAGACAAAAAAAGCAGGAGAAAGACACTTAATGATCCCATTTTCAGAGGCACTTTGGTCAGTTAGGGAAATAAAAACACTTTCTTAGTACACAGATTTTACATATAAATATATATATGCTCTGGTATACTTTAAACTGAAAAAAATGTATTTTTGCTTATTTTGACAGAACTTTTGATAACGCTTCAATTTGACAAATTGCTATTATTTTACACAAGTCCACATTTTGGTTTCCTTTACATCTACTATTTGGAACAAAAATGAAAAGGTAGAAATTAGTTTGTGGAAATAGTAGCCTACTGAATTCCACTGACTGCAGCACTGCCTCTGTCAGTGTATGCTGCCACATGTGTCCTGCCAAGCCCCGTTCCTTCAGAAAATGGGTACAAATCTGCCTTAGCACATATGAAAATTATGCTGTTGTTCTGTCCTCTTATGTGAGTACCTCAAAGCATTATCCACAATTTTGAGCCTTTCTGCAGACAGCAGCACCTCAGAGCTTGGAGCTAGAAATGAAGCTGCAAATCTGACTGCAAAAACAAGGAGTTGGTCCAGTGATGGGGTGCAATACACAGTCCATATTTACAGCTTATGAATCCAAGCTGTGTTCCAAGTGTTCCAAGGCTTTGGACTTTAGTGCAGGGACAGGAAAGAAAAGAATTCTTTCCACTACCTCCCATCATACTGGCACCATTACATGAGAAAACATCATTTTGTATATATAAGGGAAGGATTTAAGGGACCATTTTTGTGAAATATGATGCTATGCAAACATCTCCATTCCTCACCTACTATGAAAGGTATTTCAAATGTCAATTTTAGAAAACATGTGTATTTACTAACATTATTATTACTTATTATTAGCAATAGTGGCTTGTCAAAACTCTCTTAAAATGCATTTAACAAAATGGAGCTGAGGCAACCGCAGTCTCCAATTTCCATGTAATAAAACCCTTGTGTGACCACCAGCTATTAGTTACCTCTCTTAAGTAAATGAATTTGTCTGTCATTTTCTCTGTAGAATTTAAATGAGAGAAATGTCTTTCAAGAAGCAAAGGAAGAAGCAGCCATCAGCTCTGAGGATGACAGCTTCTTTGTTCAGGTACATGATGTCTCCCCAGAGCAACCACGCACTGTGATCAAAGCTCCACGCCTCAGCACGGCTCAGGATGTCATACAGCAGGTAAGGGTGTATGCCCACCTCAAAATGTGGGCTGGAAGTTGGTTTCAAACAAGCTAAGGTGGGATTTGTTCTCAGTACTAGCTGAAGAATCAGTTTAGTAACCTGAATCTGAGGGAATGCCTTGTTTTTTGTTTTGTTTTTCTGCATTTAAACAGACTCTCTGCAAAGCCAAATACTCCTACAGCATTTTGAGCAATCCAAACCCAAGTGATTATGTGCTCTTGGAAGAGGTGACTAAAGAGCCAGCAAACAAAAAGTCTTCAACATCTAAACCATCTCAGAGGATTCTCTCTGATCAAGAGTGTGTGTTTCAGGCCCAAAGCAAGTGGAAGGGAGCAGGAAAATTTATCCTTAAGCTCAAAGAACAGGTTCAGGTAAAAGATGCAATACTTTGCAGCAGATGTTATCGATAGTGTGTGATCAGCTTAATGGGAACCTGCTTTCTATGCAAGGGAGACACAACTGGCATGAAGGCAGGTGGAGAGGACAGACTACAGCAAAAAGCAGATTTCTTCTTTCCTCTGAACCTCCCTTACTTATTCCTTTGCAAAACTGCATCAGTTACATTCAGCAATACGATTCCCTCACAGCCTGCAAATCCAGAGCAACCTTTATCTGCTGCCAGCTTTCTGTTTCTCAAAACCTTCTGGCTGTGCATGCCATGTTCCCTGTCATAATAAAGGACCATTCAAATGGGCAGAACTTAAAAGCTGCTGGAATAAAGTCCCCTTTATTCCTGGCCAGTGAAAAAGTTGTTCTGTTGCTTTATCTCAGGCTTTAAAAAATGGCAGGAATGAAGTACATGCCTGCTGGAAGAAGGAGCTGTGTTCTCCTTTCCAGCAAACACCACCAATCCACAGCTGCTGTTGCTTTAAAGTAACTGTATTATAAGCACAGATTACCAAATTTGCTAAACATATCTTTAACAATGCATAATTTTTAATTAATTTATTCAGAACAATCAGAAGGAAGTGCCTGGAATGAAAGCACAGCCGTACTGAATTCCTAAAGGGAGGCCTGCTCAGCAGTATGTCAGGTGTTTTCATATTCATTCCTTATTTCCCAGCGAACAAGCAGCTGTTAAACCACCTCTATGATCTTCTTTAATTTTTACAGGCAGCACGAGATGACAAGAGAAAAGGCATCTCCTTCACCAGTGAACTGAAGAAACTGACCAAGTCAAGTAAGCAGTACCGGGGCTTCGTGTCGCCCGTGCTGCACGTCCTGTCGGACAGTCCCCAGGGCAGGGACGAGAGAGCCGCCTGTGCCTTGGCCTTCAGTGATATCATGGAATAGTCCCGGCTGCTGCCACGGCAAGGCCTGCTCAGGTATGAGACACCGACCCCAGCACTGAGCAGGCTTTCAGTGCAGCATGCACAGAGGATTCCTGCTTCCAAGCTGTAGCTGAGCAAACCAAGTGAGGTACAAGGACTGACAGAATGATCCATAAAAGCCTCATACACTGCTGTGCACAGGCACGATGACATCAGGAAAGTCTCCAAGTGAACCAGAATGGTGGAGTTTCACTCCCTTTCTCTATCCATTTAATCCAAAATGTTGCATCCCAGTTGATTTTGCATTTTTATCAACAATTGTGCTTAAATTTTGCTCTGGGCCACGGGAAATGGAAGTGAGCAGTAGAGCTTTTATTGTTTTTTGTTATGTCCAGAAAATAAAATCATCAGGATTGGTGATCTCTTTTTTAGCTAGAACAAGTTTATAGTGTTAATTTCTGTCTGTGGAAATTTTGCCAGAAATGTTTAAACATTTACACTATCCTTTCTGTATCTCTTCAATTTCTTCCATCTTGCTTGACTTCAAACAACTGAAATACACAACCAAGACTGTCCCATTTATATGGAGATAGTAAGTGCCACTTGCCCAGCACTGTACACTAAGCAGACACTTGCACAGTGCTACTACAGCACTGTGACAGCAGCTGGGAAGTTGCAGCTCATTGCAAATGAAGAAGAAATCTTTTTCAGTGTTGATAATCCCACCTCACAAATGGCCAATTTAAGATAACATTTTTTTCTCTGTATACATCTACTTATTAAAGAATTATTTGACATGCACTGTAATGCTGCTGCTAAGTCACTAAATTAACAGAATTTAAGCACTTTTCATTTGCAAGGTATTTTAAATAGGAAGGGACTAATTTGATAGCTTATTTCTAGGCTGCTATAAACCCCCTAATGCATTTAAGCAATCTGAATTCAAGGAAAGCAAAGTAAATTATGGGAAAATCAGAGTCACTTTCCCTCCTCTGCATTTGGTTGGGTTTTTGTTTTGCTGGGGTTTTGTTTTGTTGTGTTTTCTTGGGTTTTTTTCCCTTTTTTTTTCTGAAACCTAAATGTGGAATTTACATGACTGAATCCTTCTGCAGTGCCTTTGAAGGATCCTGCTGCGGACTGAACTGGTCAGAATTGTGTGCCCTGTGCTACAGATGCTTAATCCAGGCAATGCTGCTGGATTAACATCCAGACTCTGGGAATCCCAAATGGGATACTGTAGATGGGAAAGATGCCTGTCAGCTCTCAGAAGATTCCTCTCTTCCTGTTTCTTCACATCTGCAGATTCTCCATAGGCGGATGGAGAAGTTTTCTTGGACTGTATGTTGTAAACAAACATGTGTCATCACCCTCCCCTTTTTAAACAAAGGATAATTTTAGCTTGTTGCCTCTAAGGAATCTGAAGGCAGAGAACCAGAGTGGTCTTTTATGTGTATTATATTAAAATAACGCACTTTTACCTGACGATTACTGTTAAACACTGTGCTAAGTGATTGTAAAGAGATTTAAATATACTGTAACTTCCTCTGCATATCTGTTTAACTTCGGTGAATATACACGAAACACTCAAAATTATTTATGGTTTATCTACCTTAAAAAATAATGTACAATAGCTGAGTACACCTTACTGGTAATGAGACCTTGGCAAGGAACAACATTTTCTTCTTATAAATTTTAGTTTTCCAGGCTTGTGTTTAAAGAAAGAATATTTATGATCATGTTTTAAAGTACATGCCATTGTATAGTATATTTATCATATACTACTTTTTAGAAAATGCAGATTTTTTTTATCTTTCTCTGGATTTAGAGGAAAAAAATATTAGAACTTTTCTAGTTCTTTCTTTTCGGCACAAGATGTTTAATACCCAGTACTGACCAAATTCAAAACAATGCATTGATAAGTGTAATTAACATTTCAAAATTTTGAATTCAAACCACATTTTTCCATGTAGTCAGGAACTGTCTTTTTACTTGTCTGTTAAACCCAGAGAGTATAAAGAACTTTACACTATAACTCTCGACAAATCTGTTTACATAGAAACACTGTTGTGAAGTTTTACGTGTGCTGAATTCATCTTTTGTTATCTAAGTTAGTTATGGTCGTCTCTTTTTTTTTCCCTCCATGGGAGTTACTGATGTGTTTAGTTATTTTAAAAAATCCATTACAGGGGCACAAATTAAACAACTGCTGCCATCAGCCATCCCTTTGATCTCCCACAAGAAAGGTGTCTGTGGGGAACAAACTACTCTGCACATGTTTTTGTTTCACTAAAGCAAACCCTAAATAAAGGAAAGAAGTTACAGGCAGTAGTCTCATGACAGCTAATGCCCCCACCATGAATAAGAAAGTGAAATTGAAGAAACCAAAGTTATTAACTGGCATATAAACAAGCAGACAGAACCTGCATTCTATCACCAGAAACTATGAAGTCTTTCACTATACACTACAGAAAATGCCTATAAAGTAGCCATCTACCAAAGCAAAAAAGTGCCCTCTTGAGGTCACTTCCAGCTTTCAGAAAAAATAACCACAGGCATACAAAAAAGTCAAATTTCTCAGTGGCATATCCTCACAGAGGCCATGCACTTCCCACTGCTCATCTTTCACAAAAGTAAAGTTTTGGACTTATGTACCAAAGCAGCATTTTGCAAATCAGCAACATGACCCAACTCAAGCCCCAAGCCAGCTCAGCCTGTCACTCATTACCAGTTCCAACAGTAGCAGCCCCTGTGAGGGACATGTGCTCCCTCCCCACCCTGCCCAAGGCACCCTGAGCCCAAGCAAAATGTTAAGAAGTGACAACTTACACATAGTTCTATGCACAGTTTGCTTTGGAAGACTTTGGAATTACTGGGAAATACATCAACCTGCTGCACAATTCAATTAATGCAACGGTTTTTTTAAATGTTAGCTTCATTCTCTCTGTTATTTTAAAACAGTAGCAGTTTGATGTCACTGAGAAATTTTTACTTTTGGTGTTTTTATGGCATTTTAAAAACAACGCTTAATGTCCTGTAGTTTGCCCTTACCTGTTTAGCTTTTTCCTTTTTGTTGGTGTGGTTTTTTTGGGTTTTGGGGGGTTTTTTATCTTTAGCAGCTCTGAAAATTCTTAATATTGTCTGTAGTATCACAGTAGGTTGGCAGACACCCTTGCTAATTAGTTGGATTCAGCACAGAAGTTCTTATACCCATGTTGTCATCCACTAGTGCTTTTCTGTCACATAGATATAAAAACAAAAACAAAAAAAAATCATGGGGAAGCAAAGGGAACATCAGTAGTCATGTCATATTGTGCACCACAGGCCTAACACTAGCCTGAAGTCTTGTGGACATTTAAAATCAGCAGTTTTCTACTATTTCTGCTAACACAATTTTTCTAGCTGTGGGATTAGCTTATTAATATAATAGCCTCATCATCAATCACAGTCAAAACCCTCCTTTATCTGCTGTTTATCACAGTGAAAGAGAACAGCAAACTATCTGGCTTTTTATTTAAAAACCCTAACTTCATAGGCCTATAGACATCTGGAACTGTGTAAGGCTAATGAACCTGTTCCAGTATTTTCATTAAAGTACATGCATCACTTAAAGTTTAGGTATTGGTAAATATCCAGGTAAACTTTTCTTGGTGAAACATGATACACTTTGGGGTGAATTTGGGAAAGAACAGCAGTGCCCTTCCTCTTGCTGGTTCCAAGTAGTGGAAATACAATACCACTTGAAGCATTAAAGAGCAAGGGGGAGTTGTTAACTTTTGTGAAAGCCCAGTTAAAGAGCTTTCATGTGCTAAGTTGTTATGCTAATAGGAATGTTTATTCTGTTTAGCCACATATTTTATTTCTGCAGGAATCTGTCCACACATTCCTATGACAAAACTGACAAAATAACTTTGTCCTTTTCCATGCTTTTGGCTGAGTATGGACATCAATTAGGAAAATACATTCATTTTTACATTACAAACTATTTACAGGAAGCTGCTTCCAGGATAAAGTTTGAAAGAAAGGAATGTAAATAATCAACATCTTCCAGAAACATGCAGTCTCTGAGCAGTAGCAGGCCTTGCACTGCACACTTTTCAGGTGGAAACCTCTTGCTTCTCCTGCTTTGTTGCCTATTGGCAAAAACACAAAAGTATTTTATTCTGTACTATTTAAAAACTGCTACTTTTCTACCAATTTCTTACCTTTTCCCTGTGCAGCACATGGTGCTTGCAGTGTGTGACTGTAAGGGCCAAAAGCTGGGCAGTCCCAGCTCCTGTGTGCGTGCAGAGCTCTCTGCTTGTAGGAACTGGGGCACTCCAGGAGCTGCTTCCTCTACCGCCCAAAGGGCTTCCTGGTTCTGTCTTACTGACCCCAGGAAGAGCAGTCAGAACACTAAAAAATACTATCTCAGTTTTTGGTTTTTTAAGCCTAGTGACACCTAGTAATATTTGTAAGCAAGGAAAAAAGTGAGGTGTCTGAATAGCTGCTTTTAGAAAGGTGTCTGCTTCTTGAACTCACAGGCTTTTGAGAATTAAACACTTCAAAATGGAAATATCCAAATATTTCAAGAACATTTTCTCTTCCATTCATAGTTTATTTTCAAAAAGAGAAAACCTTGCTAGTAGCTTTACAGGCTAAGTCTGCAGCTTCTGAAACTCAGCTGTCTGTTCTGCTCATCAAATGCTTCAATTAACATTTGGTTTATTAATCACTGTCTGTTACTATTCCACTATAAAACTCAGTTTACTTTTAGGGTAGCCCACTAAATATACCAATGGTGGCAGTTTTTTCCTGTCTGTGATAAATATTTTGTAAATTAAATAGTGATAGACATTTGGTAGAGTTAGCAAATTAAACACAAAAATAAATAGCAGCAAATAGATTTTGCTCCAATAGATGTGTAAGCTCTTTCAGAGTGACTTGTACTGCCTCTTCAAGAATGTCAAAATATTCTGACAATGCAACATCACTATGTGCCAGTTTTTATATGTTTGGAAACTATGTAAAATGAACAATTTTAAAAGTGACTTTTCCACCTGGTCTGTTTTCTCTCTGCTGACTTGAATAAACTGTATTTGTATATGTTGTAAAAAAATAAATGGTTTAAGATGTTGAATCTTTGTTTTTGCCTTCCTGAACTGACAAAGGTACTGACAAATGGCCCCCTTGGAATGTTGCAGAATTTTAATCACATATGTATTTGCAAACACTTAACAACTAAACTAAAAAGAACTACTCAAAATGAATGGGAATGACAGCCTAAGCAGACAGAAATGTGTATAACCACCAGTATTATGCATGCAGGTTTGTGGTCCACATAGTAAATATAATACATAGGTATTTTATATGCATAATACAATACATAGGTATTTTCTAATCCCTTAATACACAGATGTCTGTTCTAAAAATGTTTGTAAATTTATGTTTAATTACTTGGAAGTTGGTGAACTAGTGCGATCAATACTGAAAACATATTAAAAGAGAAATAAATTACTTGTAAAACTATCTAAGAACTATAAATCAGGACAAAGGACTAAATACCCTAGAGAAAATAAGATATTTTCTGACTTAAAGGAAAGGTTTGTAAAACTTACACACATACCATTATCACATCACAGATTAAGCACTACAGAAGTGCATTAGCTGTCAGCCAGGGACAGCCCACTACATTCCCCCGAACAATGGAATTCACATAAAGACAATACTCACCTTTAAATTATTTCATATATTTCACCTGCTCTTTGCAAAGCCAGCAGGCAGCTGAAAATGGATTAAAAAACAATCAGACAGTAAATAATATTTGGAGAATGTGGAGAGAATTACCTACCAAAAAAAAAAAACCAAACCAACAAACATTCTTACCTTGTATTTGTCCAGTATTCTTGACAGCAATGCTTTATTGAAGACACTGCAGTAGAGCATTCAATCATGATGATAGCTTAGAAATGAAATTCAGTATTCTTAATTTGCCAATGTCAAGATTCATCAGAGGGGAAAAAAACCACCAAATTTAAAATCATTTCAAGATGAGAATAAATGGTTAGAAGACATTAGAAGAAAAACAGGAAAAATACAATACATATTCCAAATGTCTAGGTAACTTAGACATCAAAAAGTCAATATTATGTTAACATTTTCAAAATATTTATTAAGTTATCAACACAACGCAGTGAGTTCGCAGAAACATGTATGTCTATATTCTGTTGTAAAAATCAGAAAAATACATAAACAAAAATACAATTGTGCATGGTTGCAAACAATTCTTAAATTACTTGGGTTTGTATATTTTTAAAACACTGACATGACAGTTCATTGTGATTCCCCAGCCCCCTGAACAGGGACTTGGTGGTTAGGGGGACAGGCCTGTAACTGTGTGAAACACTGCTGTTACATTTTCGTGTGTTTCTATATTCACACGAAAGCCTACTTGTCTTCCTTTTATGATGACTGGTGATTTCTTTCAGCCAACCTTTCTCCATAATTAAGAATCCAAGTGAACTTGATTGATAGGTACATTTATGCCAAGGATGATTCCTTCAAGTGCTTAGCAAAATCCAAGGGTTTGTGAGCAACAGTCTCACTGATGTGTTGTTGAAGCTCTTTGTTTAGTTCTTCATCCACAAATGAATCCATTTGCAAGAAAGTATCCTGAAAATTACAAAATATGAGTTGTGTTACTAAACAAGGCCATGTTTTCCATGCCTACCTTAGTTTAGCACTCTTCTTTCTCTCCCATGGTCCCAGTTATCTAGACCAGACGTGTTCAACTGGCAAGCACTGTGTCAGGCACTCCTTCAATAAGCTCGTGGGTTTGGTGAGGCTTTTCTGGTTTGTGGTAAGCTGGGCTTTAGGAGATTACCTACTACACACAGCCATGGCTTCCAGCTCTGGGTGGGGGGGGTTCACACACTGCCTCCTGTTCAACACACCTTACAAATACAAATCAAGCACAGTTTGGTGACATCAACACCTCTGACCAAAAGACAACAATGCTCACAGCACAGGTTGTGAGTCAGAAAGGAATCCCCTGACCCTTCTGCCTCCAGCCACACCTGGAGCCCTGCATTTTCCTGGTGCTCAAATGAAGAATGATGATCATGCACATGATTTAAACTTCCCTTAAAGTCTTAAAATTTCCAGAGCCAAGTACTTTGTGCACTCATGGAGAAATGAGAGCCTCTCTTTAGTGGTGCACAGGGCTCCAGTTCAGAGCTTCTGTCAAGAGTAGGGAGATGCTGACAGACTGGCAGCCTGGCACACAAAGGACATGCAGAACACCGAGGGTAAAACTCAGATAACTGCCAAAATTTGTTAAATGATCCAAACAACCACAGAGTAGGCAAGACCCCAAGGTAATCTTCCCACTTAGGTCCATTATAGCCCTATAGTCACTTTGTGATCTTGCTGTTCCATTGTTTCTGCTCCCTAAAAGAGCTTGTGCATTTCCTTATTCAACCCTTATTTCTCTCCCATCTGCTGTCCTCAGCCTTGCTCTGTCGGAGCTGCTCATGTAACTCCCTAGTAGGACACATATATCAAGGAGTCATTATAAAACAACTAAGTTAAGTACAAACACATTTTCAGAAGTTGCTTCTCTAAAATTGAAAAAAACATTGTGCTCTCAAGGCTTCAACTGACATTACTGAGTTACAAAGTGGAGCACTGAAAGGGTTAATAGGTTATAATGTCTGCATTAGAAAAAAGGAAAATTACCACTTTTTAAAGGACACACCACTAACTGAACATTTAATGGAGGCTGGCATCTGGAACACATCCAGCACTGAGGATGAAACTCTTCCCCCATTTCTCCTCTTCTTACATGAACTCTTTGTTCCCCCCAAATTTCCACTTTAAAGCTGTAGTGAGACTAACAGGGATCAGTATCCCTCAACACACTGAATCAAATGCTCTGGAAATCCAGCTGTCTTGGCAACTACCCACCCTGGGGAAAGAGCTGGCTTTTTATTATTGCTTTTTGAACAAACATTAGTTCATCATTACAGAAAAGAGCCAAGAAATCTGCACTGAACCACTGCAAAGTGCAAAATAACAGCTACCGTATTAATCTTGCTATGTTAACTGATGCTGTGGGAGGTAGGACTATTTATACTGCTTTTCTCCTGCCTTATACTCAGTCCTGTCTTATCCCAGTTTAAAAAATGTACTTGATGCAAAAAGTACAGAAACCAGAAAGCCACACCGAGTGTGCCAATGCCTGGGCACTGCATAGTGAGCCACCAGATACAGGTTTTATTGATGTGTCACATGGTTAAAAAAGGACACAGAGCAATGAGAACAGTACCTTTCTTCTGGGTGTAACTAATGCAACAGGAGGATTAAAGGTCATTCCTTTCATACAGTATGTCTCAAAAAGTTCTGTAGCAGACCTACAGTAAATAAACAGTGAAAGAAAAATGGCATTAGATAAATACAACATCAGCTGATCTATCACCAATCCAAGAGCAGCATCTCACACAAACCCCACTCTCCCCCTCCATCATACTTTAGGAGAACTCCTCAGAGTAATGAGCATCACCTGGAGAAGATCAGGAGCCAATGGCTGGGAAATAATGCAAGTCAAATTAAGTAAAATGTGTCTAAATACACACAAGGAAACTGTTGTCTTCCCAGAGCTCTGATCTGTACATACTTGAAAAAGGTGGGGGGGAAAGATAGGTAAAGATGGTCTAGCTGACACAATCTGCCAGAATTTCCAACAGCTCCTTGCCAAAGGGTTTTATGAAAATAAACATCCATGGGAGAACAGGGAGGACCGTCACAGAAAAAACTGATTAAAAGATAGGAAACAGAGGACAGGAGTCTATGGTCATTTTCTGCAATGGCAGGAAGAAACTGGATTTCCACAAGGTTTTTTCCAGGACCTGTGCTTTCCATCATGCTCCAAAAAGAGTTGGAGAACACCTAGTTATTTGTAGTAATAAGAATGAGCTACCTATAGAGAATTGCAGACTGACTGTATGAGATGATCAATAAAGTGGCAAATGAAATTTAGTGTTGGAAAATGCAACTCTACATAAAAACAGTAGGCTCTGAGCAGACCACTATCACTTAGAAAAAAAAATATCTTCTTGTTATGACAGATACTTTTATGGCATTGTGACTTTAGTGCTATTTGGAGTTGAAAAGACAGAACACAACAGAAATTAGTTACATCATAAATCCATAGATCATCCACATCTCAAATATTGCAACTGAGTCTCCAATTACATCTTGAAATGCTTAAATTGGTAAAGGTTCAGGAACATGCAATAAAGTGTATGGAAAATAAGGAATAGCTCCTGTGTGAGGTGGATGGATCCCTCCATCCAGCAGAGACAGTAGATGGAGGTATATATGACTGAGGTCTGCCAAGTCCTGTGAGGCACAGAAAGAGCAATCGAGCAGGCTGCGCACTTCAGCTCCCAGAGCAAGAACCAGGGGCAGTTGAATGAAGCAAACTGGCACCAGGTTCAAAACAAAAGAAAGCAGATCTTACCATAAGGAGCTGTGGACTCACAGAACCCTTACCAAAAAATGCTGCATTTGCAGAATGTGTGCTCTGATTCAAGGGACATTGAACAGTTTTGAAAAGAACTCCATGGAGAGAGGTACTAACAGAAAATGGTATCACGTTCAGGAAATCCACCAGGCTGAAACCTGTCAGAGGCCTGCTCAGAGCATGTTTCACGTGTATGTTTTGGTTTTACTTTTCACAAGGAACCTACTGCCAGCCACTGCCAAAGACAGGATGCTGAATTAGATCTTAGTCAGAGCCTGGATGGCTGTTCTCATGTTTTAACCTACTACAGATGTTACACTGCAACTTGGGTTCTAGTTTCCACTGGACAGCCCCAGTTCAGTGATCCTGATCCATATTCAGATCAGGGCTGCTGCTGAAGGTATTTTGCTCCCAGGGAAGAAAACACACTGCACTTTGAGATGTTTACCCCTGTCACAGCCTCGCCACAAGTCTCAAAGGGAAAAGAAAGGAAAAGGAAAAAAAAATAGGAAAAAAAAAAAAAAAAGGCAGCCAGCATTCTGCATTCTGTACTGGCAGAAGAAAAAAGAGAGTTTAAAGATCAGAGTCTTTAATTATTTTTAGGAATTCCTTTAGTATAGTATAAGCAACAGCTTCCTTTCAGGGCCTATTATAAAAAAAGGAACTCTTTGATAACTCACCTTTGGCTCAAATCAAGTGGAAGAGCTCCTGAGCCTTCAGTTGGAGCTCCAGCAATAAGGTGAGATGCAAATTTCTGCACTGTTGGATGATAATGTCTCTGAAAGAAAGGAAGAATGAAGGCAGTAGACAGACAGTAAGGGACAATGTATTTATCTATAGAATCTCATGTTTATTTCCAATTCATAAGATGGAAGGTGTGCTTCTGTCTTAGAAACTGAGTACCTTAAAATCAGTCAGTTTGTGGGATTAATGTCATGCATTTATTCCCTCATATCATGCTGTGAGCGTGACTCTCCCCAGTTTGATAATTCCTACTCCCAGAAAACAGGGACAAAGGGCAGAGAAAGCCCTCTCCAAACCCTGACTGGAATGACAGATCAAGGTGTCAGTTCCTCTTGGAAAAAGGGCTGGACTGCAAGGGAACTTAACAGATCTAAAAAATCTCCAAAGGAATCTAATAAGGCAACCTGCAGTATGAACCAGTGTGGTATTATAATAAGGGATGTGTAACATCCCCTTTTGAGCTCATCCTTCCATACTGCTGTGCTGGTCTTCCACTCTGTTGGAATAGCCTCATATGGGCCAAGATTTGATAGATAAGCCTGAAGACCTCTGCTCTCCATTTGTGTAAAGCACCTAAACATTTGAGCATCTGTTTACTGCTGTTACTTCCCAAATCCCTGAGTTACTCACAAACCTGCAGTAAATGCAGCTCCCACAGTGCTGTGTTCTGGGCATTGCAATGCTCTGGTTCATCTAATTCTGGGAGATAAACTCCACTGCCTTGAGATTCGTTGTCTAGTAAGAGGTCCATCCTTGGGAATGTCTACAACACAAAAAAACAGAAACTGAGTTGTTTATATTACCCACGCAATTATAAAATGGTTGAGTCAGTTTCAGGATTCATTCCACTTCAGTCCGTTTCAGCAGCATTTAAACATATTCTGTTTTCATCATTCTTGTTAAAGATGCTTTAAAAAATTTTGCACAAAACCATTCTAACAAAAAATTCCATAGCCTTTAGCCAGTAAGCTAAAAATTTGAACAAGTAAAACTTACTTGCATGAATACCCTGTTTGTTGCCAAGATCCCGACACTGGAATTTGGAAGTACATGAAGAGCAAGGATGGAAAGTCGTTTTAGGAAAGCAAGAGCTCGTTGCTGGGAGACTTGCTTTCTCCTCTTGGCAAACATGACATCCAGGCACTGCAGCACAATCCCTATGTCCTCGTTGGTGCCACCTCAAAAGCAGAATTTCATACAAAGAGTAAAGAACCACTTCATGGACATATATTGTGTACCCTGCTACGGGCTGGACACTGGAACTGAGAACAGCATGAAAGCTGGGAGGCTCAGGTACCTCTCATGTGATACAGACATTAAGCATCCACCCTTTTTTGGTCAAAATAGTCCAACTTTGAACAGAAAAAATGTACCATTGTTTCTGTGCACCCTTCTAAGAAAATACTTGTTCCATCAAAAGTATCTAATCATTAAACACTGTTTATTAGTGTTATAAACAATGCTTATTAGCATTAAGCTACTGTTTTAATCCTAAATGCATTCATTGTATCATTTTCTATAAATTATTAAAAAGCGTAAAGATCTAGTCTTTTACCCATCCAGAACAGCAGAAGGTTTATTCTCAATAGTTTGTTTCTAGTGAATCCACATTTCTGAAGTTAATCAAAATTATGTTAATTTCAAATTTTATAAATCTCTTTTTTAATCAATTATTCAACTTCTCAGAATTAGTGGAAAATTTAGATTAGACCATAAAAATGTTATCATTATAAAGATCAGAAATATATACTAGAAAATTTTAAAAAGCAAAATTTAAATTTAAAGTATTTTTAGAATTATATTGGAAAAATCAGGTGTTTCTTCTTTATTGGAGAGAGAATTAGAGAAGAAATACAAGAATTTTTAAATTGCAACTGAAAGAAATAATTATAAGGAAGTAAAAAAACTGAGGACAGACTAAATGCTTATCCAAGATCAAATATTTGGCATTTCCTAATGAAATTACATTATTAGAACCTGTTACCATGTATTGGAATAATAATTCAAATATCTGTATTGCAGTAATGCAACGTGCAACTCAAGAAAAAAAAGTAGGTTAAACCAGGCAGTAATCTTCTCAGAAATCAGGTTCTCTTAAAAAAGTGTAGTTTATTAATGCTACATAAAGGCTTTGATTGCAAGGAAACAGAATAAACATTATTATCTAGGTGAACAGTGAAAATAGGAATCTGGAATTACCTGCATGTAGGCTGAACAGTGTCTTGTACAGATGTGTGTAAAATTTCATTGGATCAATGTTAAGAACATCACCTATAAACATAATCCCAAATAAACACATTTACTCCATTTATTTATCAGGCAATATTAAACAAAAGTTTGTTTTTAAAAATCTCCTACCTTGACCAGAGAGTATATGAAAAGCACTGAGAATGCAATGAAGACTCTCACGATAGCTTAAATCCTAAGAATACAAAACTGATTAAGTACCCAAAAGAAAGTAATTTTAAGAAAACTGTAATAAAATTCAACTTACCCCAGATGCAATAAGAGAATGAAGGACAATCAATAGGTCATCAAAAAATTCCACATTTATGAGATGAGCAAACCTGCAATCAAAGAGATTTTAATTTTTAAATTATAGACATTATCTGTAAACTCTGTTCAAAGTGTTCTGAATTGCCAAGATCCACACCTTAAAAGCAGGCTAAATCAAATGCTGGACATTTACTGTCTTCACAGGAAAGAATAATTCAGCCCCCAACATGCTAATCATGACTTTTCTAGAGCATTAAAGACATGCTTGTGTCCTTTAGCAATCAATCAGACAAAATAATGGAATCACATCACCCCCTGTAGCACTTGCACCACATTAATTCTATCATGTGAAATTTCAAATCACAATGAAATGGTTTTGGAAATAGCAGAAAACTTCAGCAGAGAAATAAGAATTTCAACTAATTTGTCAGGGACTGTCTTTTCTCACTGCTTAAATCCCTTTCAGAGACAAAAATTTCTTTAGTGCTTTATGTCTTTTCCAACACACACAAAAGAAAGTAGTCAGTTCTTACTTTGCAAGACCTTCTAGCACAGCTGGCAAAAGTGGAGACTTCTGAGCTTTCTTCAAGATCCTGAAGTAAGTTACAAATACAATATTCAAGGTCTCTGTGTGCTAAAGGAAAGAAAATGTTAATCATGTGAAATAGACATTTCTATTTCACTTAAACTCAACTGAAATGCTTTTTTCTCTGTCCAAGCCTGCACTCAGGCCTTCCCAACCAGTCCTGGCCCTGCCATCTCTGCTCTTATGCTGAAAAGCTCAAGTCCTCCAGTGCTCTCCTGCTCCTGGCTCTCTCCTGGCTACAGCCACACTCCTTCTCTGCCTAAAGGCCACTCTGAGAGGCTGTA
Source organism: Ploceus nigricollis (assembly GCA_013399945.1). Lineage (NCBI taxonomy): Eukaryota > Metazoa > Chordata > Aves > Passeriformes > Ploceidae > Ploceus > Ploceus nigricollis. The sequence goes on from VXBC01006029.1 coordinate 1,401,801, forward strand.
ACACCCCCTACACAGTGTCCTATAGAAGAGGGCACCTGGAGGACATTTGTCAATGGATTCAATACCATTTTGAGCAGACAGCATGAAGGGAATAGGAATGGCTACATTGGCCTTCCTGGCTAAACTGAGAGTTTAGTTTACTAAAACCTAGATCTCTGTCACAGGCAAAGTATTAGCTGACAGCATGATCTAGAGATGTGGAATGCTACCAGGTTGAGATGGAGGGAAGACACTTAGTTACAAAAGGGTTAGGAGCTGCCACTCTGCTAAAATAGGGAAATAATGTCTACATTATTTACCAACTTCAGTTTCTTTTCTTTACTTTCTGATGCTTCTGCTTCCAGGAGTTCTCGTTCCAGTTTCTCTTCTGCTTTCTTCCACTGAAAATATACAGTTGATTTTAAGATAACAGATCCAATGTTTCCAACCAGTCTGGATATCCAGGTTGAAAAGATACTCAAAGAATAAATTTTCCATGCTTGGTGAGTTGCTTATGTCACCCTGTGATTCTACAGGGTAACCCTTGTTCTATCAGAAATAACCAATCAAAAGCATTATCAACACAGGAAAGAGGAAAAAATAGGAAGATAATTAAATTCCCTCTAGAACCTCATAAATTTTCAAGTACAATGCAAAAACTGATCACTGATGCTGAGAGTTAACAATGGCAACAGCAGATGTGAAATCATTGCTGGAACAAATTGCTACATAAAGTAACAGAAGTAGAGCATGAGAAAGCACATGTTATACCTTTCTTTGCATTCTGGAAAGATTTTTTCTTTTCTCTTTGTAAGTCATGAACTTTTTCTTTGGTGCAATGTCTTCAGAATCTTTTTGTAATTCTACTTCCTTAATTCTTAAGTGAAGAAATACTTTTAACACCTGTTGTAAAATAAAATAAATACAAGGAAAGGTCATCTACAACCTGACAGGAACTAAGGGTAAGAAATCCTGAATTCCATTCCAGCTAGTGGGCTTTGCTGGTCAAAGGTTCTTCTGCTTACTCCCCTCCTGTTCCTTCACACCTGTATTTCTTGATCCCTGCTCCCAGTTCCTTCCCCAGCACTGTCCATTTCTATCCATTCTTCCATTTGCCTCTCACTTCAAGTCTCCCTGCCTGACTTAAGCCATGTCTCTGGCAGAATCTGATCTCTACCTCCCAGTTTCCTTCCCTTGCCCCATACCTGTCTAACTCTCTGGCTCGGCCTAATCCTGAACTGTCTGTGGTTTGACAGAGTGAGGAAATTCTGCTTGCCTGTAGCCAGCAGCTGCAGTAACTTTAACATTTGGGGATTTTTGACACTTTGAAGAATATTGTGAGGTACAACAGAAAGACTCTTACCTCAGGTCTGACATCGTAATTTCTACCCCTCACAAGGCCAGAAATTACTTTAACTACACCAAGTGAAGCATAGCCCAACTTGTCCTGTTTAAAGAGCTTCTTAACCGCCTCAACACACAGTTCCGAAATCTGAAAAGCAAAACACAGAAATTGCTCTGTAAAGCCAAGTCCACAACAACAGCTAGTAACAGACAATACTCATGGTATTTACTAATTATAAAGTGCACACAGCCAGTAAAACAGTGAACAGATACAGCCAAAAGATGTGATATTGTGGAATAAAGCTCAGAAATAATTATTTTTCACACAAAACAAGAACTCTCTCTCTAATCAGAAAATCACTTACCATTTTTGATGGATCATTCATGAGTGGAACAATGAGAACAATGATGTTATTGTGGAAGTTGAAGTGGGGTAGGGCCACAAGCAGCTCACACAGACACTTCACTGCTACCTCTGCTAGACCTTTATATGCCTTTAATGAGATGACATTGCTTTTCTTCAATTTCCTTTGCTTCCAATCTGCACAAAATATTATTTTTAGTGATTACTCTTCAGAATTATGGTGATCTTATAAATATTTAAATTTTTAGTGATTGCAGGCATACTTCATGCAAGTGCTATCTCAAAGACAGAAGGTACCATTCATTCAGCAGAGGGAAACTGCTGCAAACTATTTTGCGTTTACTAGGAAAAATGACAAGTGTTAACTGTACCTTTAATTGTTTGCTCCAGATTTTCCAAGTAATATTTATACTGGCTTACAAGGCCTTCTTCAAATTCCCTCAGTTTCTGTGTTTCTTTTTTAACCTGTAAACATAATTGAAATGAGATTTTATTTGGAGAGCTAAATACGGAAATTAGCCAACAGCGAAAAAAAAAATTTAAACCAAATATCAGATATCTAAGTAGTTTTTTCTTCTAGACAGACATTCATAGAAATGTATTAAAAATAAAACATATCTGCATTTTTCTACAATGTGTTCAGAGGGCTTTTTCCAACTAGGCCTATTTCATTTATAGAGCTTGAAGTAACGCTATCAACTAGATGTTATTTTAAAACCATGACTCTAAACTGCACTAAACCTATGTCCAAAAAACCTTTTAAAAATTGGTTTAAAACAAGCTACTCTGCATCTGTTCAGCAAATTGTTGAACACATTTCAAAGAAATCTATGCCAGTTAAGTGACAACATTGCATAATCTGCTTTCTTTCTAACTCTCTATAGTGCAGGACCATATTCCAAGATTCATGAGGAAAGTCACCCAGGTTTGGTATACTATTTTCAGACTACTTTTCCCCTCCATTACCATCTGCATGTCACCTACTTATTGAAGGAAGTATGTAAGAATGTAATGCTCAAAACCAAAACCTCTCTTCCTGAAAGTGTCACAGCTTTAGAGCTTCCACAAGTATTTGTGTATTTGTCCCCTTTGCTCAAAACCAAAAATTCATATTAAACAAATCAGTCTTAGTATCTGGCATAGCTGAAAACATTCTTAAATGCTTACATACACTATAAATAGATTTGATATTTCACCTTGGTAGCCTTTTCTGCTTCGGTCAGAGGCCGAATTTTGTATGAAGGTGCAATATCTTTGAATATCTCCATCAAAGACACCATGACCAGCTTCCTAACAATCACAGCCACGTTTGGATCCTGTTCCATCAGCATGGCACGCAGCTCCTTCAGCTTCTTAATCTGATTGAAGAAAATAGGCAGACATCAGATGAAAATCAACTGCAAACCAAGGGACAAGTACACCATACATTAACTCAGCAGTTACTCGGACTCTACTTAGCACTGCATAAAGAGCCAGGAAATGATAGATATCCCAACAAAAATTTAGTCGCAGGAATGTTCAAAATATCCTGCTATTACAAACTTGCACAGAATTACAGAAAATTATTAGTATATCCTGAAGCATTGAGAACTGAATCAGAACCCTGAAATCAGAGCTTACATAAGGGTCATGCTTAAGGAACAAGAAAAATAACGGAAGTGACACAACACTGACCTTTTCCCTGTTCTAGTCATATATTCTTGTGCTTTTGCTACTGTTTGCTCAATCAGATCTTTGTTTCTTGACTTAGTGAACAACACACACACTTGTACATGCAGGTTAAGTGAATGTACCTACATTGCTGTCTGGCTCTGAGAGAATGGCAGATGCTAAGGCAGCTATGTGCATCTTCCTCTCCTGTAGCTTTTGTCTCCTTTGAGCAGCCATTTCCTCAGGAGTGAGAACAGGCAGGGGTTCCTCATTAAAGTCTGGCACAGATGTGAGAGTTAGAAAAGAGGGGAAGTCACTTAAAATACCATGTTGCAGATACTGCATTTCAAACAGGTAAGGCCACACAAGAAGAGAGACTAACACAAGAAGTTCCACAGTCAAAGATACTTTAAGAATGACTTTGCTAGATCTCATATTAACCCACAGATTCATTTTTGCTCCACTTCAAAATCTTTTGCTTGCAAAAAGAAGTGGACTAAATGTTTTTTAATCTGCCCATGGTGTTCTCCGAGTACAGTGGGAACATATGAACTCAACATATTACCCCAACCACACCAAGAAACTGCAGTGCTCTGCAATTTATTCACCATTCACTTTTTCATTATTCACCATCCACTTTTTCTCTTAAAAATACAATTGTTTTTGGTTGTGTTTGCTGAGTATTATTTTGCTACAAGTATCTCCTTCCTCAACTTCAGACTATATTTAGCCAGTAAGGATGCAGAAGTCACAAAGTTACTTGAAAATGACCATTAACTCGATAGCCAACTGCAAATGAAAATCACAGTTTCCTGGTATTGATGTCTTAAGTAAAAAATTTTAAAGACAAAGACAGACACTTAAAGCCTACAAAAGTCTGTGTCCTGAACTGCATTTCAAAATGATCTCAGAGTATTCAAAATAGAACCACACAGATATTCTTTATGTAAGACCAATATTTCCTTCTTACTAGCAAATATGACACAAAGGATAAAAGGAACTTCATGCAAGCAGCAGTTCTAGGTGAAAAATCAAAATGATTTTGAAGAAAGAGAATCTGAAGCCAGCCATTCCTGAGATTCTAACAGGTAAGAGTGCAAGCTTTGAATAATGGTTATGCTTTTGTGGCAACATGGTAACGAACATATTCAAAAACATGCTGAACAAAATACACTTCAATTGCAAACTTCCTTGGGGAACAGCAAAATACTTTTCAGGTATGTAAGTGATTTGGAAAAAAAACCCAACAGAAAGCAAACAAAATGTTTTATTACCCTCTGCTTCCTCCATATCTTCTGTGTCCTCTCCTTCATCATGTGCAACATTGAGAACTGCAAAAACAGAGTATCTAGCGTCAAGCACATAATAACCACTGTGAAATTTTAAACAAATAAATTATACACTTGGCTACTATACCACTTCCAGAATCTGTGTCTTACCTGGCTTTTCCACAGCTTGAGGAATTATGCCACTCTTGTCTTTGATGGGGAGCAGATGGATGAGTTCTTTTTCTGGCTCTGTTTGCAAACGTCTTGGCACCTTCTCATATTTCTCAATCACACTTTCATGTTTCCTTTTTTTGACGTGAACAGGTTCACTGAAAAATACGAGGCAAACTAAATGAACCAGCCATGTAATTAGACAAGAGCCATTCCTGACCAGCTGGATTAAGTGTCTGCCTCTCACCCAGGCCAGGGTGCTGTTTCACTTGTCCTTCCTTCCCTTCTGTGCTCCCCCACAGCAGAGCAGCTGCCCTGGCAGGGCTGAGACCTGTTAAACCATCCCAAGCAGTCCTGCCATGAAGGATGCTCCACCACCAACCAGCAGGACTAGGATCCTCTCACTGGACAACCACTCCAGAGCCTTCATTAACATGTCTCACAGCCTCTCTCCCCCTCACTGTGTCTTGACCTTCCAGGTGAGGCTTAACCAGGACATGACAATGAGTAGGTCAGTGACCACTTTTACCTACCCTACTCCATGGCTGTTTTCACCACTATTACTATCACTTTTCTACTCTGCCCACTGGCAAAGCCTGTGTCACACACCTCTCTCCAATGACAACAGCAATAACACAGCATGGTGTGGCACCCTCCACAGGTATGCTCCTGAGCTACATGTAAGTGCACAAGAGGGTAAGTATTTAGTCTGTGCTAATATGAGCACACGACTTGTAAGTGCTGTAATATCTGACAAGTTTTTATTTAAGACAGATTGTAGCTGTTCTCCAATTTAAGGGAACACTATGAAAGGAGCTAAAAGCCCATAACAGTAAAACAGGTAAAAGAACAACAACCTCCACTGTTTTCCTACCAATCTAAAAACATTCTGGCATCATAGATACATAGAACTACATTTTGCAAAATATCTCTAAATAAAACCACACAATAAATGTTCAGTTTTGCAAGATTTTAAACTTATGTCACATCCAGTTAATCCAGTTCATTTGGGGAAAGGGGAAGGTTTAAAACAAAAATCTCCTAATTCAAGAACTTGCAGTGTGGCTACAAGAGACAATGCAGCACAACTGCAACTTTGTACATAAAAGCCATTTACGCCTTTCCTTCAAAACTACACTAAATTATTACTAAGCAGAATCAGCATTAACAAATTAAAACCACCCTACAGCAGCATAGCGAGTCTTTTCACATCCATCAAAAAACAAGCTAAGATTTTCAAACAATCATGTAACCAGATAACTCTGTAGAAGTGTATTTGTAAACACTATTCTACAACTAGGAGCACTACCTTTTTACATATGTCACTGTGAACTCTACCCACTGCCTTGGTCCACAGAATTGGTAACAAATTTTTGTATGAATGTTTTGGTGTTGCGTGTGTTTACAGACATGGCTTACAGAACCCTTTTTATTTTTTTCCAGCAATTTGCAGTGCAGTATGTATAGTGGTCCATAGTCCAGGGAATGTCCTGAACACTCTATATAGAAAAAAAGACTCTGTTTACCGATTAAAGCATTTCTTTTATTTGAGGGATGCTTCTCATCTCACATGCAGGGACCTCCCAGGAGGGAACACTGCAGAAACAGTGACCCTGAAGATCAGGCAGAGCAACTGAATGCCCTGATACACATTGATACATGAATACTGAAGTACTGACAGGCTGAGGAAACACTAAACCAGAGCTGCAAAGAAACACCAGACTTGAAAGAGACCTCCTGATAAATGCATTACTTTACATATTAATTACATATTAACCACACAAGGCTGAATTAGTATGAAAAGAAGACATTGCAACTCACTTAGAAGAAAGATCTCTGGTTAAAAAGGATGCTTTTTGGGCCAGATCCTCCATTAATTTTAAGTCATCTTCATCCATCATGTCCAGTGGAAGAGCATCTTCTTCTTCTTCTTTTTCTTCCCATTTTTTAGCTATTTTAGAAGATGATGTTTACAGATTAAGATCCCATATGTATAGTCACCCTTGAAAACCTAACCCTGCCTACACTTTTGAGACCATTTTAAGCCTTACTTCTACCTGGAGCTACTGACCTTTATGCATGTGGGTTTTGTTATCCCAGAAAATTGCCCCTTTACTATGATATCCAATAATAATCAGTGCAAACACATTCCTACCATCTTTTACTGACAGTTTTAGGTGCCAGAATGGCCACATTTTGTATTTTTCACAAATCTTCCATTCTTTAAACAGGAACAGCAACTATTTGTATACAGAAAATGAAGTGTTGTTTTCTCCAATTTTACAACAGGAAGCAGCAGGATATTCAGTAACCCCCATACCTCAGCAAACACTTACCAACTTGTTTCTTCTTGCATTCGTCCAATGGAAAAGGCTTTCTAGAAACAGCATCTCTGACAGCCTCCCTTAGCTTCTTTTGTTCTTTACGATACTTCTTAGCAGCACTCTTCTGCTTGTACTGTTTATTCTTTAATTTATTGTCAAGTTTTATTTGACTAGTTCTCAGTAACTTGCGAAAACTTGGAACTCGCTTTGTGTTTTTTCTCTAGAAAACAAACAGAAAGCTACAAGTCACCAACATGTTAACAGTCTTTGTAAAATTTATTCCACTGTTTAAGATCTCTGAGTTCCTATTTCTATTAGGACTGAACAATATGTTTCTTGCCAGCAGTATCATCAATTAGCCTCAAATTTACACAACTGTGTTACACCTTTGAGAAGAGAGCACTGTGACAAATGTTCTACAGAAACATTCTCTGACAACTTTTTTATTAAACCCTATGTCCATCACTTTTAGACACTCAAGGTATGGTACACAGCTTGTTAGGGCGCAGTTCTTTGTGCGCTCCCAAGCACTCTGTTCTCTTCTCAAATGTCTAAGGCCACAGCCTCGGGCAAATGTCCTCCTGCAGGACACCTCCCCAAGCTGAGCTTTGGCTTTCTCCTGCCTGAAACTCTCCCTGAGCAGCAGCTGCAAGGACCTGGCGAGGCTGCCTGCTGCAAGGCTCACAACAGCAGCTGTACCACAACAGGGTTACGGGAGCCGGAGCTCGGGGAGGCACCGTGGGCTGAGAAACCGGGCTCGGGGAAAACCTGGAGACTCGGGTCAATATACATGGCCCGTGCCAAACCTGCAAAACACTTCCAAGGCTGCTCGGGATGGGAATGGACACGGCAGGGACGACCTTACGAGGGGCATGGGAAGGCAAGGCTGTGCAGAGAAACTGGGCATCGAAGCGCTGTTAGGGATGCTGTGTCCCTTTACAAAGGGGACAAGTGGCTGGATCAGTGTGAGGTTCCCGGAATCCTTAGCTCAGTTGGTTGGAGCATGGTGCTAATAACAGCAAGATTGTGGGATCACTCCCTGTACGGGCCGGTCACCGAGGAGTTAGGCTCCACGATCCTTGCGGGCCCCTTCCAACTGAGAACATGCCGTGAATCTGTGAATCCGGAATTTTTGTCAGCTCAACTTTAGCTTCCCTNGCGGCGCGGGCCGGCCCGGCGCGGCCACAGCGTCCCCTGGCGGCGGAGGCCAAAGACGCCCCCGGTGTCCGAGCACCGCCCACAGGGAGCGGCCCGGCCGGCGGCAGGCCCAGAGCAAGGGGAAAGAAGCACTGCCCGCAGCTGCTGTAAGTTTTATTTACACAGGAATTGTTACTAGTGGTCTTAAAGGAAGGCTTGATCCTTCTATTTACAGTTATATACAGATTTATAGTTGAAAAGTAAGAAAACTGTACAAGATAACACAAAAATATAAGACAAATTGGATCCAATTAAAGTAGTGAATACATAAGTTAAGAAAAATCGGACATTTACATTTCAAATTGTAATGTTATGAGTAGCATATATGTAGATTTTAACCAGATAGCAACGCAAGTTACACCACACTAAATCTTTACCCCGATTATGCAGACTCTGCTTTTAAAACACCAGACAACTGGAAGCCTCCTGCACTTAAAAATACATAATGGTAATTCTTACTTGATTTCCAGAGGGACCAGTTACAAAAACCCACATGTAAGGAATTTATTTACATTAAGTATTAGCAAAAAATGGATCAAGAGAGTGCAAGTGTTCCTCACCTGCAGTGCTATCCATTTTAAATTTCTGTCCCCTACAACCACAGGTTGTTGTACAGCATCTTCAATAACAGGAAATGTTTGAAAATATTTGCTGTGACACATAGAGCATGACCTTATGTCTCACAGTTAAAAGATGTTAAAGAATTATCACTAAACCAGATGTTTTTTGGATTTCAGTATTGCACACTAATAAAAAGACTGTTTCAAAAACAATTCTGTGTCTGCATTATTTCCAAGTGTTAAAAGTGGCTGCTTCTTTGAGAACACAAAAGCCTTTAGATAGCCTTGTCATTTTCTAGTGTTCACCATTACATACAAGTATTTTTAGTTGGAAATGGCTCAACAGTATAAAACTTCTGGTGGCAAAACACTTTCACAGAATACCCACTCCATTTACTCCACAATCAATACACCAAAACAAATGCTTAAACACCGCTTGCTTTGAAAGCTGTACAGTGAAAATAGCAGCCTTGCTCTTACAACTGTTTAAAATTTAGATTATTTTTGCTCTAGGTTTGGGCACAATATGTCTACAGTTCCTGAGTTAATTACATTTGCCCAGACTGAAGAATGAAGCTGCAACTTAAAAAAAAAAAACAAACAAGTAAATAAGACAATACTCCTTTCCATATCTTAACCACCTTGCACATAAACATACCAAACCACCTTATTTGGTCCTCAATACTTGCAAATTGTTAATTTTGGAGGTAATGTTTGTACCAAAGCATTTGGTTTGGATAGCAGTTTTGGGGCCTTAAGATTTAGCATTTCCCTCATCCCCTCCAAAAAGTGCCTTTGTGGTATTTTTAAAAACAGTTATGCCTCAAAAATTTGTTTAAAGTACCAACAGAAGTTACTACAAATGTTTATTGCATTGAGCTGATTCTTTTAAAGTATTAAATATGAACTCCCCGCTTCTCAGTTTCATAGGTTTTAGTATTCTGTGTGAAATCAGATCTTCCCACGGCAAAAACTAATACTGGCAAAAGGGTGAAGATTTCATCAGTTCGTTTCTCCACTGAGAGCTGTGTCTTTTTTCCATCTCATTTTCACATTTTCCATAGTGCTTTTTCCACATAGAAGTGATGTGAAGACTTCTTTGTCACCGAGTGGTTTTTCACATTTCCAATAGACCTCAGCATTAGCTTTTCGGTGCTGGGCTATGGTTCTTGTCCCCTTCTTTGTTGTCCTTCATCAGTGAGGCAAACACCTGGAAAAGTAAATTATTTAATGAATATGAAGACTGCCAGTGTTATAATAATATCAATATTAACCACCACAATATTAGCATTGAAATTAATTTCTAGAGTGAGACACTAGAAAGGAAGTGCCCATTGCTCAGGAGTCAGACAAGCAGCTTAAATAATCATGAAGAGAGGTACCCCATATACTCATGTGCTGACATGTCAGATTTGATATCTATCTCCAAGAAACTCACCTGTGCCCATTTTTTGTTACTATTCTGCATCTGAATAGCTGCAATACAACTAAAAAGCTTTTCTGATGTAATATCTTCTGGAAGTTTTGTTAGAAACTGTGCTATATGAATAAAATCCATCTGTAGGAGAATATCTTCATATAACCGAAGGATTCCTAATCCTGTCCTAAACAAAAATTCTTCTCCATCTCTACAGAAAACATCCCAGACACGACAGGCCAGATCAAGTGGTAATGACTTGCTGTAGAGTGTAAAAATCCTACAAATGGGTCAAAAACAAAAAGGAAAAGTTATAACTTATTTCAGAAAAATGAAAAGACAACTTCCTTTAAACCTCAGTTACATTAGTTCAGAGTAAGCAGATGACAAGTTATTTTATACACTCTTTTTTCTTTTTCCCCTATTTCAATGATCCACAAGTCTCCAGTTCTTGAAGTCAGAACTTGTACTCTGAAACCCATCTCTTTTGATGCCACAGGAAGTCCTCTATTTGAATGCCATCTCCTTTAGAAAGCTCTGGCTAAAGAAGTGACAAATCTCTTCATACTCAAACAGAGTATTATACACACATAAGAACTTAAGCAACAAAGATCACAACTGTGTAACTTAACCTTTCCCATTTAAGTCATACAGTTTAACAGCTCTGTTCATCATTTGTTTCCTAAAGTAAATCTAAAGCCACAACTAATCTCAATAGAGGGCTGCATCCCACTAATGTACTAATGATAAATCAATAGCTACATTTCTGTGATACATTTTCAAATTTTTCACATTAAAATCACAAAACTCTAATAATAATTTGAGATAAAGCTCATCCTTATCCACACAAACAGATACTCTGTTTTTGACAGCACTACCATACATCAAGGGTGCCTGCACTACTACCTTCCATTACAGACACACACAGTTTGCTACTCTCTGCTTTAGAACATTCCTTACTTCAAATTGTTCACTGCATTTTCAAATTTATCCCTTTTCAAACCAGGTCTTAAATTTCATCCTCCTTCCACTTTAAAGTCTCTATTCCTATAGTCATGCTTCCTTCAGTAGCTGACTATGCTCATTTCATCAAGTCACTTACAATCACAGTACACCATATTACTACTACTAGCCTCCTCTCCCCTACTTATGTCACACAACTGCAGCAACAAGAAAATGAACACACAGAACTCCTGTTTGTCTCATTTTTTAACTGAATACATCCCTTTTAATAAAGCTTGAAACCTGCCAGAGGAACTGCAAATACACAAAACAGTTCATGACTTCACAAGACCTACTAAATGCCTTTTTTATGCTTTATTTCCAGTGTTGAAAGACCTATGGCAAAATAGAAAGTGTTCCAACAGTTCTAAGGTTAGGTTTTCTATGTTCTATGAACTCACCAGTCTATCAAATATATGTCTGGAGTAAGACTGTATGATTTGAAATGAAGAAACAATTTAGGAAGATTTTCTTCAAAAAATACTTCAAAGGCTGCAAAGTATTTCAGCATCTGTAGGGATAGTAAAGCATATCATAAGCAGTCATCAAAAGAATGTTTGGTTGTAAACCAACACAAACCCCACCAAGAACTGATGTCAACACAGCACAATGTGACTCCTCAGGCTAAGTAAAATGATTAAATGTTTCTAGAGGAGAAATCAAAACATAAGAATGAGCTTTATGGATTAGTACCTGGTATTCTCAGTTTTGTAATTACAGGTTAAAGTTCTCCATTATTCAATAGGACAAAAGGAAGTCATCAATAAAACAACTATGCTTCAAGTCAAAAGAACGTTAAGGTCCAAAACCAGAAAACTCTGTGCATACCATGCTGTGATCCACACGGAAAAAGGCCAGCTGGCATGGCTTGTTTAGAAGGTTAGCAAAGGCAATGAAAGCATCTGCCTCTTCCAGATTGAGAATGAGCACAGCAGCAATGAAGGACATCCCTTGTACCTTCAAGTGGGAAAAGCATCAGGCAAATAAAGGTGAGTAGGTTCAGTAGATCTTACATCTTTGGAAATGGAAATATTTACAGTTTGCAATTTATCAAGTACTATTGCATAACATTTCCAGATGAATAGAAACAACGTGGATAAATTATTTTTATGCATGCAATCAATTTGATTTTGGCAGTTCAGACGCTCTGGGAGGTCTCATGATCACAAGTCCTCAGAACTTGAAATACGAGAAAGTTAAAACCACACAGAGTGAATGCAGAGCTCATGAGAGAAAAAACCTAGCCTCAAGTTCATTGTTAAACTATGGGAAAAGCAGTCATGGAGAAAAACTTCACATATGGGACAGTTTAGACCCAGACAGATACATTGGAACTGAGACAAACTTCTGTTTCAGAACAGTCAATACATGTCTTTCCACTTGCCAAACTGTAATTTTTCACGTATATAAAATTATTTCTAGGTGGTTAGCTGCAATGCAAGTTTACATTTTTCCACCATTATTCTCCCAAAAACACTTTAGCCTGCAATAAAAGTAAAGAGCATGATTCTAAGTGATGATCTGAATACCCATTATGCTAACAATAACTTTACCAATTTCAATTGCAATCATTTTTATTCCACTGTCTCTAAGCATTCAGGCTGCCTGTTCTCATTAAAAAAAACCACACAGTCAGCATTTTAACCAGCTAGGGAAAAGAGTATTGATATGCATCAGAAACAGTCGATCAGCTTTCCATTTCTGGGGGATAAATAGGTGTGGAAATAAGATTACATTACATTTACTGCCAAATTAACATTAAAAAATGTGATAAGAAATATCAAGACTAGCTATATTTCTAATGGAAAAGACAAGATTTATCCACAAAAAATTAGTTATTTGCCTTCTGAAACTCCACCCTGGGAACAAGCAGTCTCAGAACCAGCAGAGTTTGTAATCTCACTTAAAAAATATGGGAGACTCTCCAAAAATGAGGTCACAGATGACAGAATTCAGGCCTAAAAACATTTGAACATGAAAAACCAACTAGTTATTTATGCAGAGTCCCAAGCATATCTGATTTAGAGAGGAAGACACACCCTGTGCTAAATAATGCTTTGTTGCATGGATGAGACTTAAAACTTTTCAAGTGTTTTTGAGCCCCAAAGCATTAGAGCTTGTGAAAGACGTTCCTAGATATCCCCAGGAACAAAGACAAAAAAAAACCCTTTTCTTCATTATTGTTCATTATTTAAATGCTTCTGCAAGATAACACCATTCAGAGAGATGTTAGAGATGTTTAGTTGGTTTGTTCAGGGGTTTTTGACAGTTTTTTTAATGGGGTTTTTTTTGCTTGTTTTTAAAAACAGTAATGTTTGCTGAAAACTGTCTTATCTTCACTGAACTCAGAGGGAGTGATTCTTCTGTGTCAGCAAGACACTAAGAAGGAATTTCTAGATTTTAGGATGTGCAGTAGTGAAGCAGGGAGTATCACTATGGAAATGGCAACAGGAGAAGCAACAGTAAGACAGAACAAGTGAGGTGCTCACTGGAAGTCCACTAACACCTTATGGGTTTTTTCCCTGTGGATACTCTGTCAGAACCATAATGTCTTATGAACACACCCATTTAAAATTTTCCATGCAATCCAGATACTCAACACTGACATTCAGTACATTTTCAGCTATTTAATTGTCTCTAAGAACTACCATCACTGCATCATTGTGACTGCTATGAAATAATTGCCCAAGTTTAATTATTTTTTAAGTGCTGGTAGCATAGCGTTTAGAACACCTATTTATTCAATATACTTTAATACATGACATCTTAAGCTTATTTGTCATGTTAGAAACATTTTACAGTAAATACTTACATATCCCACGTCTGGTCTGTAACATGTATACGCTCCTAAAACACTATGCAGGAGATCATGATAAGGACCACCCTAATAGGAGGAGAGGGTAGAAGGAGAAAAGAAATATTTCCTTTCAAAAAAATACAGGAAAGGAACAAGCTGGTATTTTAAGATGCAACTAAGCCAGTGAATTGTTGCTTTATTCATATCTAAAGTAATACCATTTTTTACTCCAAGCATTACCACAAGTGCTTTTGAGATGTTAAAAGAAAAGTAACAATAATCCTATGAAATAATTCAGCAGAAATCAGTACATAACAGAAAATGAGGATATCTGGTACAGATTCAAGGTTGGTCTTTCCTTTTCAGAGACAATGGATATTTTAATTCTCAGTAGCACAAGTTACTGTATAACGATATTGCATCTTATTTTATATACATGTATGTGCATATTATAGCTATATAAAAATCATAAAGCCTGAAAAGGTGTACCAGAATGCATCAAGATTTCTGTAGCAGTGAAAATACTTTCATTTTTGCCTGTAGTTTCATAATTAATAGGAATTAATAGGAATCAATTCATTAATAGAAATCTCATACAATTTTTCAAGGAGAAAAAAAAACTCACAGTCCATCACTAAGTGTCTCTACTTTATTCTCATTTAAAAACATTTAAGAAGACCAAACAACTTCTAAAAACTATTCCATATTTGGCCAGTTATGTTTCTTGTTTAACTATTCAGAATTTTAAAGTTGTCATAACTAAAGTTAAAGGCATCTCACCTTCTGGAAAATATACAGGGATGGAAATGTGCGTGATATATCCAACTTAATTAGCTCCAGACTGGCCTCACGATCAGCAACAGATGCACCTGCATCTGCAAGCAAAACCAACACTTATTAAAGCTGATAAATTCTACAAACTTCAGAACAAAACTCCTGTAGGCACATAAAGACAAGGAAGATGGTAGCATTCATCCAAGAACTTCCAGAAGAAATTCTGCTAGCCCTTGAATTATCTCTGTCCAATCCTCTCCATAGGGACATGATAAAAACACTAGAGATAATGTGGGACAAAAGACAGGTAAAAGACTTGGGGGAAAGGCTCTTTCAGAGGGCTTAAATCAGACAAGATTTCCAACTGGAAAGCAAAGATGACAATTTGATGAACAGGCTAAACAGAACCTGCTCTGCTGAAGCTTGGAAAGCAGCATTTCATTCCAATCTTCCTAAAACTATCATAGTTGGTCTTCCAGACTTTGGTACCAAAGATTAGTAATAAGCACTGTCAGCTTGCTTGCTTTTCAGAGATGAAAATTCTATCACTCTTCAGTTTTCCCTTATTACTCCATTTCCCAGGACATCTGGCACAATTAAAACAGCTCCTTCTCCCTTCATTCCCATCTAGAACTATTACCTCTCAAAAAAACAGATTACCTAAGCTTTCCCCCAAAGACAGCCCACACCCCCCACAACAAAAGAACAAGCAAACCACCACTCCACAGACCAAGGGGCATTGCAAACATGTTTTGCAAGGATAAGCATATTTACAGTCATGTACACATGGAATTTTTTTATAAATTGTTTGTCTCAAGACAACCTTCAGATGAGTCACAGGGCTATCCCTAAGGAAGATCCAAATAATTTACAGTCAGAGTACGCAATTAGTCAGGACTGGCTATGGCAAAGCACAAACAACTAAAGTAATGGAAAAGACACTATCACAGGGCAGCATTTTAAAAATTATCAGTCAACAGCACAAAGAGTTAAGCTTTATAACAAGGAGACATCCAACATTAAAAACATCACTGATACTATTTTTAACAGAAAGAACATCCACAGGAGACAGCAATATGCCAGTGGAAAAACTGCATTCAACAAAAGAGTGCTAACATCCCCACTTAGCAGATTAGGAAGGAAAGGCCATCTGGGCAGGCAAGGAAATACAAGTGGGATCTGAAATGTGTCATGTTTTGTATTTTTCACCTCTCAGTTTCAGAACCAAAAAATAGAGGATATTCTTTTTTCTTTCCCAAAATCATGGAAGTGATACCAACTGAGAACCCATCGAAGAAGAGCTAAGCAAGAGCATGTATTGTAATGGAGTTTCCTATTTCTTCTTTTAGTATTTCATCTAATATTTTCATGAGAGCTGAGTCTTTTATACAGTAAGTACTGCCAAACCCCTCGCTTGCTGACTTGTTATAAGACAGCAAACATTTAAGTAGGGAATGACTGTGAGAACTTTTAACAAGTATTCTTAATGCTGAAATTGCAGAGGAACTTGTGAGACTTCCTGGGTTTGTAAAAGTGAATAGGAGGTTGTTGAGCACTCAGGAGATCTCACCTTCTATGTCATTCTCAGAACTTGTCTCACTGAAGCTTTTCCATCGTTCCTTAGCTCTTGACAAGAAGATTTCATAAAGTTCTGCAAGAAACCAAAACAAAACCAATTACCAAAAAGGAAGAGTTAAGAAAAGCACCCATACAAGACAAAAGCATGCTAAACATTCTTGGCTTTGGTTACTTGGTTTCACCACTGGGGGCAGGACAAGAGTCTATTAGATGGTTACCACTATACACAGTTTTATAGTGTGCACTGTGTTGTACTTTCTGCTGTGAACATGCAAATTATTACAGGGAAATCATGCCTTACATAATTCAGACTTGTGAATGAATCGTGAATGAATTTTTGTGAATGAAATGCTTACAATTAATCCATTATTAGTTATAAAATAAAGCAATTCCCCTTTTCACCCGCTTAAGAAAGCAAAGCTACAAATTCTCAGTTTTAAACATAAAAATTATTTTCTGGGGGGAAGCACTGCCTTAATTCTTAAAATACCAAATGTTTTTGTAAGCAGGTTTTGAATCTTGTTTCCATAATTAATGAGGCTACAATGTCTAATTGTAAAACACAACTGTTCCTAACCTTGCAAAATATATTTCTTCAGAAAGAAATATACCCTGATTTATATATATATATATATGTATATTTAACAAAAGTTTACATCTTTCTTTGAAAATAATCAACTTAATTTAGCATTAGCATGTGATCTGTTAGGAACATACCAGGAGTGATGTTTAATTCATTTCCCACAGCTAGACTCCAAACCTTCCCACGTACACTTGGGGGCAATCCCTGCCACCATAGCTCCCGAACTCTTCGGGTAGCACGCCTAATACATAGAAACACGGAGAAGAAAAGAAAAAAAGGCACATATTGCACATCTTGTTTTCTAAAATCACTGGGCAATTTACAAGCAAAATAATATACTGTCTACCAAATCAATATTCAATGATCTCTGTTGATGCTAAAGCCCCATTAAAAACGCCCAAACATTCAGCTCCCAGAAAGCACATTTCATGTTGCTCTGTAATGACCTCACACTATATCATGGCAACAAAAACTGACTTCTTGACAACACAGAAAAGGAAAATAAGGTATGTGGGTCCTCAGTTTCCAGAGGAGAAACAAGCCACGCTTGCCTCATTTATACAGCAGAACTTTACTTACATGCCTTCCCAGTTAGGTAGTATTTCATTGACCCAAATCACCATAGCACTAGCGATATTCTCTTCTTGCTTGAAACGCTCTCTCATTATTTTTTTCCTTTTATGTGCTTCTTTAATTTCTGTTAGGCACAACATGTTAATAATTCTGTATTAGTGTATACAAATTATTAGGTAAGTTATTCAGCTACTACCCAAGTATTTAGATGTCTAAAAGACTGAGGGTAAATTACAGTTGCATATACTATTTCTGTGGATTGTAGGTGTATTTTTCTGGACATTTTTTAATTTAAGCTAAGTTGTTCAAATACAATGATTTAGACAAGCAAAAATCAGGCTAGAAAACTCAGATAATTCTCTTCTGCAGTACACAGGATAACTAATAAGCAAGCACATCATCAGCGCTCTTTTCCCACTCATGATTTTCATACCGTATTTTATCTGAGCTTTATTTATTCATTAGACTAATCAGCAATATTTATGGATAATTTTACTATTTAAAAGTGCAATTCTACATCCGTTTTAAAATTATTCAAATTTTACTGAAGCTTCCACCTAAAAGGGTTCTGTATTTTCTTTTCTGGAAACAGGACTTAAAGACCTAAGACAAAGTCACAATGCTGAACAAGAGAACAATGTCCTGCCTTCTGTTAAAAAAAGATCTTTTGCAGATTCCTCTTATCAAAAAGGCTAAAAGAAGGACAGATCAGTGCTCTCCTGACATCACTTAGAACCACTGTGAAATTGCAAGACATTGTCTATTTAAGCATGCTTTGGTCACATCAAGAGAGTAAACATGCCCTCCCTGGTAAACAGATATGGCTGACCAGCTTCATCAAGTTTTTACTGAAGCTTTGAGCATGTAGCAACAGTTAATAAACCAGGGCACACACATGAAAACACCACACATGGTTGAACCTCCAAAGATGCTGTTACTAAAGAACACAGACCACAGATCACAACTTACAAGATACACACCACAAGAGCAGAGTGAAATGCATTGTCAAATGCCATGGATTTCTTATTGCATCTTTCAAAGTAAGGTGCCACGGATCCATAGATGATCAATCAGTTCAGAAGCTTGTATCTCTGACAATAGCCCAAGTAAAACATGCAGCACAGATTCTTAAAATAGCTTATTCCCTGAATACTAGGCACAAGACTACAAAAGTCCTTTCAACAACTATTCATAGATTGACACAGTACCAGATGCTACAGATCTGTTTTTTAAATTAATCATGCCTAGTGGGAGTAAGAACGTTCACACAGGTACAGCTGATTGGAAAATAACCCCAAAGTTTTCCTCTCTCTTCACATTGAAATTGATCTGAAATTCTTAAGAAACTACATCTTTAAGCAGTCATCTTTATTGTACTTCGGCTCTTAGTGGCAACTGCAGCAACACAGCTTGCAAAAAAAGTCCAAGTATCCAAAAAGTTTCTAGGTGACCACACCACACAAGTATCTTGAAAAAATTAAGTTTTTCCTTAAAAAGTAAAAGCAAGGTTAAGTTGCATTCTGAACCTAGCTACATTCATTGTAGCAGAATAACAATTTGATAACTGAGTTCTGTTTAAACTGCGTGCCCCTATGCACCAGAGAATAACCCAGACATTACACAAGAGGTTCTTTAATGTACCCACTTGCCTACAAGCCAGGATTTACTTTATTTTTGCAGCAGAGTTGAGAGGAATTACAGTGATTGTTGGCAGTTGACATACCTCGTTTTTTTGCTTCTGCCACCATCTCATCGTATTCTTGTCGATGACGTAGAGCCTCCTCCACTGATTTGGCAGGAAGATTTCTGAAAACAAGTTGTTCCTGAATTCAATACACACAAATGACATTCTGGACCATTTCAGAACATGATTAAATTCAGTTTCTCTCAAAGGTGAGCTTTGGTGCTGCCATACTGCCAGTGTTCCAGTAACAGCTGTAGAGAACTACTAGATGTTTGCTGCTCCTGTTTTTCAGTTCTCCTGGAGCTTCCCCCAAAGTAAGGTTATTAAATTTGTTGAACACCTGGAATGATGCTCAAGTGATTGACAAAAGGAAAATGCTGATATACCATAGAGTTATTTATACCAATGCATTTCTGTCCATGTGTATTTTAATCATATGCTCATATGAAATCTATGATGATGTATTTTCAATAAAAGGAAAACGTTTTTATTCGTTGTAGTTAACCCTTTAAAAATGCTCACAAAAGAAGGTAAGTTGCTAAAGAAAGAAAGGCTAGATCACCACTGATGTCAGAGCTAAAGCTAAGGAAGCTTGGTGCAGTCTAAAAGTTCACCAGATAAAAATGTGTTTTTTGGCTGCATAATGATCCCCTAATTGCTAAACACACTTCCTCTTGACCAAGGAGACTCACTTCAAAGCAAATTAAGACACAGCGTTTGGTCTCAGCCTCTTACCTAATTTCTAGTCTACTTTGGTCCAAAATAAATAGAAAACAGTTTTGTCATTTTAATATTAAAAAAGTTTTCTGTCTCCTATCTCATACAAGCAGACAAAATCACTTATTAATATTTTCAATGAAAGTGAGAGCAGGATGTATTTTCAAAGGTTACACTGTGGCAACATACTACATGCTTGGGATGGCACTCCAGTTTGAAACAAGTGTCATTTGTAAAAGCATATTTATCCTGGCTTGTGAATTCTAATACTATAAAAGTAAAGAAAAACATCAGCAATCCAGTTATTGCATATCTTACCCTCTACCACACAGTAAAAGAAATAATGCACTTATGAAAACAAATACTCATAATAATCCGTAATTCCATTCAGAGTATTTCTGTCTTAGCACAGAATGAGTTTATATATTCCCAGAGAGAATATCCAAAGAAACGCTAATATGTTCTATTTTCCATTTCCTAATTGGAAGTGATTAGAGTAAACATTTAACAGTGCCATCATAAGATTTTCCATGGTGCCATTTGAAAACGTTGCTCCATTGTTTTCCTCAAGCTTGTGTTCTTAGTCAGCAGGTCCTTGCTCTTTCCTTCAAATTGCTGAAGACTGTATATCTGAAAATACTGACCAATTTATCACCCATTTTTCATTACTATTCTTATTTGTACTTCATGTGGGTTTTGTTACATCTTCAGCTGCTGTTTCCCTGCCTTCAGCTGCACTTTTAGGTATTACCTACCTAAAATGTTTTTAAGTTTCCAAAACAGGGGAAGGAAGGATAAGGGAGAAGGAAGTGCACACTGAGAAAGCAGTGAAGAAATCAATCAAGAAAATTCCTGAAGACTTTGAGGATGCCCAGAGCATGGTCACAGATGGCTGTAAGACACAGTAGATTACAGACTGGTGGCTCCATTACAGTGAGAAAGAATTCCTCATACAGACTGTGATAAACTTAAAGGCTCTTCTGAAGTATTTGTTAGGCTAATATGTGGGACAGAATAATCCAACGATTCTTTCACATAAGACTTGTGAATTTTAGCTCATCAAAAATGTATCTAAAATTCAGTCCCTCAGTTGCACAGCAGAATCATACTTACGCTGGTCGATCCTCCAGAATCAAAGCAGTAGTTGAAAGTGGTTCAAACTCAATATTTTTACGTCTTGCTGATGGGGGTGGAGGTTTATACATTCTTCCTGTCCGTGCTTCATATTCCTAAACAACATTATTGATAAAAATTAAATTTCAACTTTCAGCCTCACTCCAAATTAGTAAGCATGATATTACTTAATGCATAAATAATTTCATATTAAATATTTTAACATTACCTAATAAGACAGCAAGTGGCAAACACTACAAGTTGAAATTGCTGATAGCAACAGTGCAGCTTTCCAGGACTGCTAAGATGAATGAGAAAGCAGTTTCTTGTATCAACTTAATCTTTGATCTATTCTAGTTCAATATTTCAACTGAGCATCCCAGGATCAGGTAGTAAAGAAATTTGCATAATCTACCCAGCCTACCTAGTGCACAAGTATATTTAAGTAATATGTGATGCTGACAATAAAAAACCCCACCACTAACAACAAAGACCACTAATCAAGAACATGTGTCTCTTTCTTCTTCTTGATTCCAGCCCCTCTTAAGATCCAGTACACCTCACATTCCTGAGGCCTTTAACAACACCATCACACCCACATTAACCAGAACCACCTACACTATACTCAGTGACAATATACCAGTATTTATCATTACAGGTCTGTTTCATATAATTTCCTTCTTCTGAGGTTAAAACATGCAATCTACTTAGAAAGAAATATTTAACTGCCTCCAATACACACAAGATTCTGAGGAAGAAAGAATTATAATCCTTTGACCACAACAGCAACTCAACAAAACAAAAATATGACACAATCCTTAGGAAAAAAGCTAAACAGAGCCAGATGAAAATGTCCAATCTCACATCCCCTTCTTTTTCACCTCTGTAAATAAAAATTTACTGCCAAGTTAATGGAACAATATGCATCAACACTATTCAGCACATTGAAACAAGTATCTTTAACAACTAGACACAGGATTGGTAGAGTTCTGTTGTAATTTACACAAGCACAAGAAAAATCAAAAAATAATGCTCACTATTTGAATGAATATACATATTCTCAAGCCTAAAATTATTTTGTTCCACTTAAAAACAGAAACCACATCAGTACTCCTGTCACGCTGTATACCTCAGGACACTCCAGTACATTTGTAAATTAGGAATGTATCCTGTGATAACACCCAGAGATCAGCATCCAGGCTGCAGTACAATAGCAATGCCATCCCTCCTGTTCTCGGTAGAAGTTCTGATTTACTTCCATAGACTCCTTTGTAACAAGAGTCACCAAATCAAGTTCATTTAATGGTCAGAGATGAGGAAGCTCAAACATCAGCAACCTTTTCAACATCTCTACATACCTAACTTGTATGCAAGCTTAAAAAAAAAGGAAAAGAAAGATTAAAAAAAAAACACTGCAAGATGTATATCAGAAACTAAGCCACTCTTACATTTTTTAATACAAGCATTACATGTGAACAAGGCTAGTGCTTCCAGCTCTCACCTGTGCTAAGAACTGATAACACCATTTCCAAGGCAACAGAGAAAGAAAAAGCCAAAAATTAAATATTCTTCAACAGAGATTTTCACAAAAGGCAGAACTCATCATCCAACTGTGTTTCTGAAAGTACACATCATGAACAGTTGGGTTTTGTAAAAAGAGATCACATGGACAGAGAAGGAAAACTATATGTGTTACTAGAGTCAAAACAGAGACCAAAATAGCCTCAGGTTCAAACTGTCATGGCTGCACACTCCCCAAACTGAAATACGTTCCAAAGTATCAGAACCTTCCAAAGGAAGATGCTTTTTCCTCAAGAAAGCTGTGCTTTAGGAAACTTATTTGAAGATTAGATCCCACAATCATCAGATGTGTAGAGAACTTATGCAAATAAAGTATCCATTTTTTTCTGGAATACTTTATATGACTAGATGTAAAGAATCCAATATCCTTCACTGTGCACTTGATGCAGAATCTAAAAAGCTTGAACTGACATAAAACTTCACTTTGAAAGATGTGAGCTAATATTCTCCCATAACAAGGTAAAAATACAATTTGAAGTCAAATGTCTTGTTAAATGCTTAACAGGCAGGGCATGTGCCAGAAGATAGAACAGTTGACAGCTAAAATTCAAGACTATGTAAAACGTGTATATGTAAAAAAATTATTTTGGAAGTGTCACAGGTATGGTTTCACAAGAAGGTTATTTAAAAAAATCTTTATTGCAACATATCGGGCATTTATTGAAAATTCCAGAACACTTCCTAATTCCAAAATAAAGAAAAACAAATTTCAGCTTTAATATAAAGTTATCTTCTTACTAAGTCTGGAAGGGCATCCAGTTATCCACTGCCAATAATTAACTCAGTAAGAAGCTAAAAGCATGTTTTTCCTGAAAAGCACTGTGACAATATACTTAAGAGTGCTTTGATATGCAGAGGGACTTGCATTTCTGGTATTTATTCCTGCACAGATACAGATAAGCCTATTAAACTACAGACAGGTAACTGGGGCTGGGAAAACATCTTTTGCTTATAAACTGCATTTGTTTAAGAAGATAAAGATATCTCAAATAGTATCTTAAAACAACACAACAAAAAACCCCACCCAAAAACCAGAAACTCAAAAAACCCCACCCCCTACCACCACAGCAAAGAACACCAAAAAATTGCCCTGGTAATCTAAATGATTTTTCAAAAAAGTAAATAAACCCACAGAGGTATTTATTGCTTGCACCTTTTTGTTATCTACATGGAAAACATGCAAGTTTGAAGTTTTATTCATCCTTCTGCTGTAGTACCATAAAGGACAGTCAGAACACAGAGTAATTTTCAATATCTCTAAACGGTACTGGATTGCTCTGTGTAACATATAAGTAACTGCTCATAGCTTCCTCTTCCAATACTTAAGCCAACAACCTTACAGAAAGGAGAACCAGCTGCATTGCAGCATTCCAAAAGCATTAGTAGACCTGAAGTAGGGTATGCTTGTGGGGATAAAGTATTTAGCTAAGTGTGAAACACAGGGATTCAGTGTTAGAAGACAAACTTGCATCTACAGAGCCCAAACTATACAGCTGTAAAGGAAAAAATACCAACCATAAAATTCAACATGAAACTGGAATTAAGTTTGATCTATTTATGATCCAACAACAAAAGCTGAACTCCTGGGAATGAGTGATAAAAGCCTTTGGTTACAAGAACTATGGAAGTTCTTATGGTACCAATTATACAGACAAAACACCACATATCCAATTATGTTGTAGGTATGCTGGAGGAGAAAGGCATCTGATGTGTAGAGAATTTATGCAACTAAAGAATGCAACATTGAATAAACTTCCCCTGTCTTAAGGATTGCCTCCATTTAAAGTAGATGTTAAGGCATACTAATAACTCCCAACTAAACATCCTGTGTATGATAACTTCTTCTAAAATGCTTTCTCATGCTAAGTCTGATCCTATAACAGATTTTATTCAATCTGTGACTTCTGCTGACAAAACAGAACGGGGATTGCCATATATTGTGCAAAAGGTTTTAAACCTCTCTCCCTTCTACACACACGTGACTGGAGCAGATGGATCTATCAAACATCTATATGATTATTTTCATGATGTTGTACAGCTAACTATCATCAGAAAGATTATACACCTTCATTTGAATCAGGGTTGATCATCCAAGAATAGAAGCACTAATAGCATCACCTAGGAGTGCCTCCATGTAAGAAGAATTTCTGCTAATGAATAATCCTACACCAGCATGCATATTGCCTCCAGGTTAAATGTTAAAATTGCTGAGCTAGCACTGGCTACAAGGTGATTATAAACAAAGAAGTGTTTATAGCAAGAGTAGATGTCACTTAAAAATCCCGTGAGTCATAAACCAGACATTTTCCCAGAAATAAGAATTCCAGATGCTGTCAGGACGGGCAGAACAGTACATTCTTGCCTAATTTGCAGGTGAAATAGAAAGAACAGATGTATTGATGGAGGAGAAAATACTAATCTTCACATAGTACAAAAGGACAACCAAACAGACACTTAAGAGTTTCTAGGTCAATCTTCCAAAGTAAACGCCATTCACTTTCCATTCTTTGTTTGCTGTATTTTTCCTCAATTGGATATTTAATGAGGTGCATCAAGTTTCATCTTCTTTTGTTTACAAGAAGCCACCAGCCCTGAGCCCAATAAAGACATGCTGAGAGTGGCCAGACCATGTAATGTGAACCACAGGCACCAGAATCAACCAGGAGTTATATGACTGCTCTGTTTCACAGTTCCACAGAACTAAAAAGCCAATCTGTACTATTCATGTTTAACACAGAGTGCAGAATTACATGAAAAGTGTACAAAGTAATGGGCATGCACAATTTCAGAAGGATCCCAGTCACACAAATAGATAATGTAAAATGTAACAAAAGTTTTTACGCTTTTCTAGTTTTCCAATTGCACATTGGAAATAGTGATTAAAAGCATCTGGAGATCCGAAGTGCCACTGCTAATAGCTTTTGTGGCTCAGTGACAGAGAGAAGATTCTAATTTATCAATTTTCAAATGTAATAAGGTGTTCAAAAATATTACAAATCAAGCCTTTCGAAAACTTTTACCATTAAGCAACGAGGCACAGCAAACATAGAAAGTAAATTACTGTCAAGCTCTATGAGTACCTATTTCTTGCTATCCAAGAACATGCATTATAAACAATAAACAATAATTCTTTATCACTTCAAGTTGTTAGTGAGATTCACATGTGAAACTTGTCTATTTTGCTAATGGTTTTTAATGAGTTGATGGTTAGTGCCATAAAATACTCATGCTACTGTGAAAATGCGATGTTTGCATTATTTTAATGAGTGCTACACAGTCCCATGCATGGCATCAAATACAACTACAAAAAGTATATATTAAATTTCATACCCCTGTGTTTAATAGACTGAGAGCAGATATTGACGCAAGACTGCCAGAACTGTCATCCTAATAAGAAAAAC
Organism: Ploceus nigricollis; assembly: GCA_013399945.1. Lineage (NCBI taxonomy): Eukaryota > Metazoa > Chordata > Aves > Passeriformes > Ploceidae > Ploceus > Ploceus nigricollis. The sequence continues at coordinate 1,427,878 of VXBC01006029.1, forward strand.
AGAAGCAGAGCCTTAGTGAATAAATAAAGGAAAAGACCATTACAAAACAGCAATATGCAAGCCAAAATTTAAATTCACATGTAGAGTATTTATCTTGTATGTTTGAAAAAACATGGATGTGTCTGTTCCTCCTCCTTTTCCAGCCCTCAAAACAGACACATATACAAAGACTTCCCACTTTGTGCAAGATCTGTACAGACATGGACTGGATTGTTTTTCTGCTTTAACTGATGTTTTATATTTTCAGTAATCGGCCCCTTTGCCCAAAGGGAGAATTTTTTTATGGTGCTTCTCAGATGCATGACAAAGGCAGTACCTGGTACACCCTGTGTCTCCCTAGTACACACCACTCACAGACATTAGACTGACTTAACCACAGCCTTGGAAGGTACATGCTGTCAGAAAGGAAAAACAAAACATTGTCCCCTGCCATGTCATCATTGGTATTTCTAAACTGAAAGCTCAAAAGTGGGCTATACCTCAGCCTTGCTGGTGATAACAGAGATGTATTTGTAATGCTTTGAGCAACAGTCACTTCCATTATAAATGAGATTCTAAGCACCACGCAAGCAGCAAGGCAACCAGGTATAAAAGCAAGCCCAGCTACAGGAGACGCTGTACAACCACAGCTCTGCACATTTCCAACCAAAAGTCAAAGTTGGTTTTATAATGGAAAGATAAGCCAAGCTAAAAGATGGGGTGTAGGGGAGGTGACAAAGCCCACTGCTTTTAAGCCTTGAATTACAGTGCCTGAAAGAAGGAAAATAAGCTTTTTATCATTAATTCAACAGAACATATCTGCAGTGTTCAGAATAATAGAAACCATTTTAAAGGCTTTCTTCTCCCTTGACATACTATTTTTCCTTTTCCGTACTGAAGTACCATGCCAGCCTTGGAAGGATAAGATTTATATTAAAACAAACCAACAAAAAGACCCCACAATCTCACACTTTAAATAAATGTCCATGAAAGACAGCAGATTTACCACCTGAACCTATCCTTTTGGAATTCGATACAGCCTGCCTAGATGATGATTTTGCTTCCTCAGCACCTCAAGCTCAGCAGCATGTCTGCTTAACCTGCAAATGCTCAGTTCTTTGAGAGAAGAAAAAATCCTACATATCATGCTTGGCTAAAGAAATTCAAATTCAAAGGCCCAATAGAAAGAGAGGGATCCCACAAAGAGAGAATCCAGAAAACTAAAAAAATAAAATATCATGTCCCACCAAATCAAAGTAAAATAAGTTCTATAATTTTTGTTACCTCAATTTATATTATTTGTTTCCTCCAAATCCAGCAACTTTCAGGAACAGAAATGAAAATACATACCTATGTATGCCTATGCTTTCTTTTTCAAGCCTTAGGAAGAGAACAGTTGCATCAATACTCTTCGTAGTTGCTCTTAAAGACTTATTTTTTTAAATAAACAGCAATAAGAAGAATTCACATCAGCAGATTCAGTACTTCCATATTATTTTGAAAACACTGATCCCATCCTCCCTGGTAAGGTGCTCCCCTGAAGATGCATTTGTGCCACCAACATAGCACTGACATCGTAAGAAGTTCTCCTTAACAAGTTTACCTTGCCAAAGCAACTTGGGACGTCCTGGCAGTAGGAGCTGAACTGTATTTTATAGCTTTTATGCAAAACAAAAGCAAGCATCTGTCACTCTGAGGTCCTACCAGTTTCACTACCATTTTACTGACAAGATAATCACTGAAGAAATCTAAAACACTGGGGAATGTCTATGGTTTACCTCTAGAATAGATATTTTACTGACTATACATGCGATAATTGAATGATGTGGGACATTTCTTGACAATCTGAACTGCTACAGCATCTACAAAGAAAACCATCCCAGCCTTCTCACTGCTTCTGGTAGGGCAAATTGTTATTCAGGCATTACAGCTCCTTGCAAGACCCAATAGCCCCATTTATTATCTGTCCTTGTTTCAAGGCAGTTTGTTACCAATGTATTTCTGCCCTGTATCTGGCAAACAGGCAGAAATCTTGCCTTTCTTTTTTCTCCAGTAGCAGTGCAAAGTGAGCCAACATCACCTCTAAATAACAATCTGCTTAAGAACCACACCTGTAAAAAAGCATTCAACAATTTCTCTGAGATAGTCCTTGGATTTGTTTACAAACACACACACACATTTTAAAAGCATTAAGAGCTTTGTGCGCTTTTAAACTCTAACAACCAAGACTGGAGGGAAGAGTTAATATTACAAGCCAAAATGTTTGAGTCATATGAAAACCGATTGAAACCACATCTGTTCCTCTGAAGAGAAGCCTCTGAAAACCCTTGTCCTGGGAGACCACAGGAATTCTGCCGAATCAATGACTACAATTTCTCCATTAGATCTCAGACTGGAGATAACAACATTGGAAATATATTCAAGTGAAGACACTTATGTTTTTTTAGCCCTCAGGTATTTCTTTTTTGTAAATATTTCAGAGCAACCCCAACATATTTGCAGAGGTTAGATGTACAACAGTAACTCAGTCAAAGCTACTACTTAATGGATTGTCAAAGATTAAAACCTTCAATTTTGTACACAAGGTGACAGCTATTGGAAAAGATTACTTCACTTCTGAACAAGCAGTCATTGCTAAAATCACTGCAAGCTTTTAATGGTGTGGCAGATTTAAGTAGAAAAGAAGCTCTTTTTTTCCACTTCATTTAAGGCTGCCCCTGAGAGAAACATTATTAAAACTGCTGATAAAGCAAATTTGGTGTACTTTTGGCTTTTTTTATTTTGCAATGTTTAATTGCCTATTTTGAGTTTACTTTAATTCAAGCATATTAGGAAAAACCCACCATACTGCTTTAAACACATTAATAAAAAGTATGCAAACCTGCTTTAATAAAATAAGCTAAACTTAATGACTTGATATTCAGAAAAAAATTTTATCATAGATTAAAAGCTCTTTTCTTTAACTGTATGCACAAAAACTGAAATTGTGCTTGCATTTTTAAACAGAACTTGGACTTTAGTCAATACATTCCAAAATGTTATATATCAGACCACAAGTCTGTTTCTGCTTTAAATGCTTCTGCATTAAAGTATTTCAACAGTCTAATTTAAAGCAGATTTTTGTACAGACTGAAAAGAATTTACCAAACTGATAATTAATGACAACACGCTTCTTATAATAGCTAGTTTTATTAGCTGCAGTTCATGAAAAGAGACACACTTCCTAAAACCATCAAATGCATTTGACATTTGCAGTCCTGGGGAGTTGTTTTCCCTTTTCTAAAAAACAGTGAAGGAAAGAAGCTCAGAGGAAGGAGACGTCCAGCAAAAGAGTTGGCCTCAATCACATCCTGCTTGGGCAGCTCTAAATCCAAGGAGAGATGAGCGTGCCAGCAGCTGCGAGTGGGGAGATGCAGCTGCCAAGAACTTTCAACCTCTGACCCAGTTTGAGGGAGCGCATCTCGCTCAAGGCAGCGCAGCTGCACTGACGGTGCAGGCAAACCCCTCAGGCTGCTGCGCCACAAAAACATTCATCATCTTCTACATGGGCTAAGAAGCTTGCAAAGAAATTATTTACATATTCATTAGGCAGTCTCTGAAGGCACAGCTGGCTGGCATCATCATCTGAAAAATGTCTGAAACAGTATCCCCAGTTAAGTTTCCAGATTTTCTTGGAGGTTATTCAAGATATTACAAGCACTACCTGACTTCTCTGGAAGTGAAGTTGTCATATAGCAGTGTCTAGTTGAGAGACTAGTGCTTGTGGCTCCCAGTGACTGGGAGCCATAAGCATTCATTTAAATGTAATCAGCAATTTACTACATCATCCTTACCAAAACAAAAAGAAAAAAGGAGGTTTCCTTCAGCCAGGATGTAAAAGGGGCACATAAGCCCTACCAGTCTTTTGGCTATACATCTACAATGATGCAATTTTTCTCAGTTCTACTAATAGGAAAGTGCTTCATGATATTGCCATAAAACTTTGATGTAAGTATTATCCTTATCCAAAAGACTTCCTCCTCCTATTAATTGCAAAGTTTTTCCTGTTGTGAGTTAATTTTTCTTGCAACAGGGCTTCTTAAGATCTCATCTTTTACATGCAGGATGCTGACTCATTACTGAGTTTCTTTAATCAAGGGTTTATTTGCACCCTCCCAAACTGGCCACTGACATCAGTAAAGTGAAAGGACTGTGTCCAACCATGAAAAATAAATATGGTAGTTTATTATTAGCCATTCTTCAGGAATGGCAAGATTTGTGGCTAATAATAAACTACCACAAACTCCCTCACAGGCAGCTTTCCTACCTTCTCGTAGTCTTACATCAAGGTTCATTTTAAAAAGCTAGCTAACAAGAAGTAACCATGGTTCTGGCCACAAAGAGCTAAAAAAATTGGGGGGAAAATGCAGGAACGGCTTCTGTTTCAATCATATCGGATCCCTCCACTCCAAGTTAGAAAGTCGAAGTGCAAGTTTGGAGATACATTCCATGTAGGTTATGAAGTAACCTGACAGATTCACAGAATTGCATGTGAACAAAACACATTAAGCTTTAGTCATACCTCTGTCAATTTCTTGAAGGTCTTATACTCTTTTCACTCACATCTCCAGCCTAGTGAGGAATTAGTCTAGAGACTACAGTCAGCCATTTGAAGTGAAGATGCTATTCCCCACCGATCTTCAATAACCAAGTGTGCCTACATTCATTCTAACCCATCACCAGCTTAGCAAATTCGAACATTTTTTGAGAAAAAACCATCAGCTTTTCTTCAAAGGCATATGCACATGGAGCTATATAGTAAATTTTAAACACACGTGCAAGACATTTGACACATGCTAATTATGGAGACACTGGGGTCATTTCTCACTTCAAGATCAAATTTCCATAGGTATGTAGCTCTAACTGTGTGTAGAGCACACTGTTACCTTTGGTAACTGTATCTTTTAGCTCATGAGGCTTTAGATAAAGACCATGCATACTTTAGCCAAATAGAAAGCTAAAACTATTAGCTATTACTGGTACTTGTACTCAAGAGCATGTAAATCCAACAGTGACTCTAACCTGGAAAACATTATGGCACAAACCACGTGACTAGGAGCAACTCGGTCATGGTTAAACATAATACATTGTTGTAATTTGCTTTTCTGACACTTTGGAGGAGTTAAAAAATAGAACACTACCGTTTAAAACAAATGCAATCACTGAGGGAAAACAGAATAAGAAAGTAGGACTATTTCTTCAGATCATCAACAGGTTGCCCAGGAAAGTTGTGGATGCCCCATCCCTGAAAGTGTTCAAAGTCAGGTTGGACAGGGCTTTGAGCAACCTGGTCTATTGGAAAGTGTCTGTCCATAGCAGGGAGAGTAGGACTCCCTTCCAAACCAAACCACTCTATTCTAACATGGTCTCCAGAACAAACTTCATTACTAGACAACAGCAAGCAGATGACAGGTAACACTGTGCAGATTCTCCATTTCTCAGGATGGAAAAGACATCTGGATTTTACCACAGTATTTTCACAGCACAAGGCCAACAGCATGCACCTGCAAGCAAACCAAGAATGCTTGCCCTCTCCCACTCAAAGAGGAAAACCACTTAAGAAAACTGTATTTGAAAATGTAGAAAAAGCATTCCGTTTACTTCACAGTACAAACCATAGAATAACTTGGGTTGGAAGGGATCTTTAAAGGTCACATAGTTTCAACCCATTGTCACAAGTCACATTGCATTAAAGTCCTTCAAAAAGATCCTCTGGTTTTTGACTTTGGTTGCTCCCAAAAGGCCCTCTTTGCCACAAAGCCCCTTCTAGGAGATAACTGAACTCATTTACAGTCATTTACACCTGTCAAACACATCAGCTTATTTGGAATTTAAGAAAGGAGACAGAGAAAGCAGCCCTCAAGAGATTCAAGTTACTGTTGTAACCAACACAGGCGACATTCATATTTCTTATGTCAACAAATCTTTCAGCTTCAGGTTTGCACGCTAACATTACATTAACGATACATTACCAATTGTTCCCCTTTGAAGACTGACATTTAAGAATTATTTTATCAGAAGTATTATTTTATCAAAGACAGATTCCACAGGAACAATTACATGGAAGTGCAACTTTGTGACAGAGGAAGGAAATCAGAGGTATCTTTGTGAAAAATTCCAGTAGCTCAAAACCAAGTTTAATTTACAGTATTGTTTTGCAACAAAGTACCTTGAGTAAGATTAAAACTTTAATTTAAAGAAGATGACATGTTTCAGAATTCTAAGCAATTTGCCACAGGTCACCTACATAGGAAGTCCTCCAGACAAGGACAGCAATGGAAAAATGAGTCAGATTGCAGCATACCATGTTAAATAAGACAAATTTTTATGGAAAATTAATGCAAGTTCTAATGTCTTGACAAAAACAGATTAAATACTTTTTGAACATATACCACCCTTTTGTAAGTAGTTTCTGTAAGTACTGAGATGTACTGAAGAATGTACAAAATAATCATAAAACTCAAATTCCTTAGTAACTACTATTACTTAAAGCCCCACAAGAATGTTCTCAGAGCAGCCTGTGGTCATATAACACCAATGTGGATATAACAGCAGAGAAATGCAGTACCTGTGTGTTATTTTTACAATTTTCCTACCTTGAATTGTGTGATTTTACTCACCTGCTGAATAATTTTGGAATCTTTTGGAAGGTTTTCCCTGGGTGGGACTTTTCCAAACAACTTCCAACCAGGAGCGCTTTGGACAGCAGGTTTGAGTTCCTTTGTCCTTTTAGTGAAGAAGTTTCTGAAAAGAGATGAAGGATTTTGTTTTGTTATAAGCATATAAACAAAGTATATTGTGCCTACTTACATTTCTTCAATTTCTCCATCAGTTTACCACTTGGGTGAACTGTAGAGATTTACTGCTCAGCAAATGCATAGTGCATTCTACTTTCAAATAATTAATTTGAAGTGGAGCATCTTTCATTACAGGTGCTTTGATGCTAATATTTGTACTCAACACTCAACTTTACCTCTAAACTACTTTATGCAATATCAGAGCTTTTTTTAGTAATAGCAGGCAGTTTCTTATATATAAACAGCACACAGCAGACTTTCAAACTTTTATTTGGGGTTTGCTTTAAGTGTTTCTTCCTGACTTATTTGGAGACTGAAATGACAACAGCTGAAAAAACCCTATAACTTAAGAGATTTTTTTTTAATGGTGAATTATTACTTCTACCAATCTTCACACCTTCAACTTTCATAGCATGGACTAGAAAACCAGGCAACAATCACAGAGCTTCAGTTTAGCAGACAACCTTTATCGGTGCCTACAGCAATTACACTCAAAGAGGCAGATGACTCCCTTGCTCTTACTTCTTGGAAAGCCAACCATCACAAGACCATGTTAGTGACCACTTGTCAGATACTCAGCTATACTATTTGACTCCAATCACAAGTTCCCACAGAGAATGTTATGTACAAGTGCTTTAAAAATGAAAGAAGTGTATTTGTTCTGAATACTGGAAGGTTACTTTCCAGAAACTCTTAACACAAAGGGATTAAAAGCTCAGTAGCCTGTAAGGTTATTTCTCAGGAAGCTTACCAGCTGACCTCAGAGAGCAGAATATGGGAGTACTTTTGGTGGAAGATGTTTTCGTAGTGTTAACTAGCTAACTTCACACTCTTCTTCTGGAAAGAGATCCCCAGATCTATTCTTCACTTCATATATTTGCTGTATGTTAAAATACAATTCCTTTTCAAATTGGAAGCAGTCATGTTTGTCCACAGCAAACAGTCTCTTAGCTTTGCCCAGATAAAAGGAGCATGCTTCAACAACCACAATCTGTCTGAAAAGTGCTCAGGGCTCTTAAATTCCAGTGCTGTCAGGGTTTCTGGCCAGGCAGCATAGTTTTACAATTAGGAACTGTTAATGTTTGTAAGACTGTGTATGGTCTTCATACACAAGCTATCTTTTTTGTTCCCAGAATGCTTTTTGTTATTTGGGAAACAAGCAAATGCCTGTCAAAAATCCCTTCAGTGCCAAGTTTGCGTGAATGAACTCTACAGACTGTGAACTTGTGTGTAGCTGAGGATCTAGCCACCAGCAAACTGCAAGCTGAAGAGATGGAGAAGAAGGTGCTGACAGACCATGGAAGCCTCCCAAAAACTGATAAGCTCAAGACTGGTGTCCTGTGCAATCCAGGAAAAATCAAGAAACCCAGAATACCAAGACTCTCTTCACTCCATTTGAGGCCACTGCCACACGCTACCATCATCAACAGCTTCTCAAAAAAAATGTTAAAAGACTTCATTCAAGAAAACAGCAGTTGCTATAGGCAGGCAGGGAGTACAGGATTACACACACACACCTGACTGATGAGAACACTATGAGAGATTTTTGTGGAATGCCCAGAGAGAATCTGCTGGTGTCCCAGTACACGGTGCCACTTCTGTGGAGGTCTCCCAGATGTTGTTCCAACCCAATTACTGGGAAAGCATGTTTGGGAATAACTGATTGCATGGCTTGAACACTTGTTTGCCATTAATGGAATTGAGTTCTTGCTACTAATAATAGTTTAATTAATAGAAATTGTTCTAGCAAGCATTGGTTGTGATCCACACATCCCACAACTCTGTCCCCATCAGAGAAATTTGTAATATCTTCGTCCATCCCTGTGGAAGCCGAGTTATCACTCAGAAGCTCCAAGACTGTGGTTTCTGATATACAGCCTGGGGTACCCATGCTTTTAAAAAATACCATCGTCAGTCAATCCCAGGACTGCACACTATTAGTGAAATTAACAGATCCACTCAGTAAGACAAAAAAAAAAGCGTGCTTACATAAATAACAAAGGCTCGTTTCATAAGGACACTTTCCACAGTGCTTTACATTGTCTTCAGGAGGGAAGGAGGAGCATTCAAAGAATAAACTACAAAACAAGACAGACGTTTTCTAAAGACAACATGTCACTCTGCATGACCCCACAGCCTTGCCCTTAAATCTGCAACAGCTGTATTTGAACCTCATTAGAGAAGACTTTTTCCCCAAAAGCAGGTATGCAGGAAGGTACATTCTGGAGTATCTTTCTTGACTTCATGAGTAGCAACAACCATCCAGTCTCTGTACATACTATGGAACACCACCAGGGTTACTTGGCAGTTGAACTCCACAGCCTCCAGCATATGTAGAAGCTGAAAGATGCTTTTAATATTGATGGCAATCTGTCACTGTATCAAAGCTGGTTCATTATTAACTAGGTCGCTGGTAGATTTTTAAAAGGAAAAAAATGTGCAAACAAACAGAATTTTTAAATTAGTATTTTGATAGAAAAGATTTAGGCATGCTCATGGTTTTTACAAGATTTAATTTTTCAGGTTTTTTAAACAAATAAAACATTAAAACAAACCTTCCTTAATGTAGTCTGGAAGGAAAGCAGTTTTACTTTTATTGAGTACATATTCAATGAAGTCTGTTTCTTGTGAAGGCTAAAAGCTGGTTAGACTTTGTATCATGTCAGAATAAACTTCACACAGGAATTCTAATCCGAAAGAAATTAATCAGAAATTACAAATAAACTTTGCTGAAGATGGAAGGACACTTCTTAATACATTGTTTTGGCAACTAACAGTATCACATCTGAGATGTTCTGGACAGCAGTAAAGCCTTACAAAAGCCTTGTTAAGGAACAGCATCTGTGAATGCTTACAAGTTGCATTCACTGAACTGCAGGAAGTGTACTAGATTTGATGTATTTCTTGCTGCTTAGAATATTCATGAGTCTCATTGATCCCGGGAAGAGTCAACTATTGAAATGGCTGAAAAGTCAATAGCATTTTGGTACAGAATCTCAAAATCCATTTGAAAACCTGAAAATTCTTTAAAAAAGAGCCTACACTTTAGAACTGAACAATTCTTTCTGTTGCAAGGACCCATGGGATAGAAGTATTAAATCAGTTCATTGATTTAAACTCTGGTTTACAAAAGCCCAGGGGAAAGCTACAAGAGTTGTTTTTTCCCCCTGCTTCTTTTATATAACACATATTAACATCCTCAAATGACACACCAAAATGTTTCAGTAGGTGCCTTGAAGATCTCGAAAGCTAAATGAAGTGCCACAGAATGAGAAGCTATTGGCACAGACCAAGACATCGACTGCTAACATGGTTTGGATTATGCTAAACAAAAACCTGTGGCCTGTGATCACACAACTGCAACAGCTGTAATGACAGCTATGACTGGTAGTTTTCTCCCTGTTTTTAACAGTGTTGCTTCAACTATTCCTGCTTGTGCCCAGGATAGTCTGTGCAAGTTTCACCATACTGGTGGTACAGCAATTGAAAAATGTTAACCATTTCTACAGGGGACATTAACACTACATTCTACTAATGAAATTGCTTGCTTCCATTCCACTTTTGCTTTTAAAATCACTTTTTTGTTGCTATTTAAGATTAATTAGTGTAGTCTAAATGCAATTAGAATTAAGTCTCAGAAGGGGATAGGTGGAACTTGATACTTTAGTGAATTTTTTTATTTACTCTGGGGTTTTGACTTCCCTTCCCCCCACAAAAAAAATCTCAACACAAAAAACTTTGTTCTGATTTCCAAGTAGCTATAGGTCAAGAGGACGACAGATTTCCAAGATTTAGAGGAAGTTACTGGAAAATATGAGACAATTACTTCAACCTTGATCTTAAATTTTATCCAAAACCAGACTGTGCTATATTTGTACAACAGCCACTCAAATAAAGCCGAAGTGCTTTGAACAGCAGCAGGTAGGAAAGGCTCCAGGGTAGATCCATCTCCAGCACTCTGCCTCGAGGTATAATTGAGTCACCTCTCCACAAGAACAAGCGTCTGACAAGAATCTTTTGTTTGACCAAAAATGTCAAACTAACCTCGTTTCAAGCTACACATCATTTTGCTACAGCTCTTTCAACAAAGATAACATATATGGATCTTCCCTTTGTACAACTCCACTGTGTGCCACAAACAACAGGCTAGCAGTATTCCACTGCTTTGTGCATCCCAGCAACACCTTAAGTAGCTTTCCTTCCCAATACTTCGATCATTAAAACTCCATATACAGGCTCAAGCTTCACCTATTCTGACACTTTTAGCAATCTATAGACAGATTTCAGGTGTAGAGGAAGGTTGGAGTTACACCTGAGCCTTTTAGGATGAATATCAGTATAAAGCATACTAACAATGAGACTACTTTTCTCTAATTTATTCATCTTGCACTACAAAAAAATGGCAAAATTCAAGTGGTCTCAGAGGAGAGCATTACTGTTTTTTTACATGAGGAAATTATGCTTCCTTACAGTTCACTTTAATATAAAAATAAATTTAACTTGAAATGCTGCATTACATTAGACAAAAAAAAAAAATTCAAACAAAACAAAACAAAAACACCCCCAAAAAACGCCACAAACAAAAAAACAGAAAAAAAACAACCAACCAAAACAAAACCACTAAACTTGGGCATCCTTGGCAAACATACAGTGTGGCACCAGAAAAACATGTTCTTTCCAGATAAAATATTCAGATTTTAGGATTATTTTACCAATATATTAAACCTGAGTTTATACCTCAATGCTGAAAGGTAAACTACTATTCTCTGATTTCTCATCCTTACAAGTTAACTTTGAGCTTGCTAAAAATGTTTATCCATTAATTTACAAATAAAATAGCTCCAAAAGAGACCTCAAGTTATACTAGCATAGTAAAAGTTACTTTTTTTAGATAAAAAAGCTAACTATCAAAATATTTTTCTGACTTTTACTTTACACACAATAATCTGGTTTACTGTCATTTTCCATCATCAATCATTTCTTCTCATTGCATCCATCTTTCAAGAGCTTTGATAACAGGGAAGTTGTTATGCCAAGAAAACAGGATTTGAAAGCCGTGAGAACTGACAGAGGAAGTGAGGGCTGATTAGATTTTCCTTTTGATTAATCACCTAGTACCTGTTAGTAAACACTGCGTAAGACAACTGCATCATTTTAAATCCAGGGAAGCAACACACAAACGGGAAGGAATCAGCATCCCATCAAGAACATCCTCACTCTATCATACATAGATTTTCCTCACCGAATCGCAAAGGCTTAGAAGGGAAATCCAGCACAAAAGAAATGCTACAAATGAGCACCAAGCTGGACAAAAAAAATCCAGTACATTTTCTCTGTGTTTTAAATATAGCTACAAAAACGCAGTTAAAAGCCTTGAAGTTAAATTTCTCTGAAATAACATTAAAAATCTACTGATTCCAAGAAAACCTCAGAGCATGTAAAAGGAATGAAGTAACAAAATTCATTAAAAACTGCGTTTGTGTTACAACTGATTTTGCATCTCCACAAAGAACAGAGTTCTGCTTGTACGTGCCATCTGCTCTTGCTCCACCCCATGCTAATTTTTTAATAAGCTTCATAGGCATACAAAATAGGTGTATGTTTGAAACTTGCCGAAATTTGAATTAGCTGAAAGACGAGCTGATAAGGAAATTACTTATTTACCCAACAATCTTTACCCAGAGAGTTGTATCAGTAAGGAGTTAGAAGAGGCATGTTCCAGGAATTGCTCTAGATACATTTTTACAGATAGAAAATACTAAAATTAGTAGTTTTTACTGAAAACCATACTTTCAGAACAAATTCTGGAGACCTCTATAAGCCTGCAATTCCATATTCTATATGGAATATTCCATAGCCAAATACATAACAAGAACTATTACATTCATATTGGCATCTCTCTACCAGGCATAACACACAAAAGTTGCTTAAGAACACAGCAGAATTCTTCTCCATACTCGAGTCTTGGCCATTCTGTTATGCTCTCACGTGAAATAATTCACAAATTACAGCAGACAAAAAAAACCCATTGCTTTATTAAGCAGAATTAGCCCCTCTGCTTTAAACAAGACTTTTCAATAATTTACACGCAGAAACAAAGGTAACTCAACTCTAAGCATAAATAATGAATCATTGAAAGGAAATAAAACCTTTTTGGTTAGCCACTTACAAAGCCTGCAGAGCAACAGGCATTCTACATTTTTAATTTCAATAGCTTCAAGTGTCAGCCCATTTTGATCCAACACATTTGTGATTGCTCTCAGCACAAGTTCCAAAGTTGTGCCCTATATTGGAAGAGATGCGACCCAACCAATTTTACAGCTTACATTTTCCACCATTTTGCTACAAGCAGCAGCTAGGTACAAGATTCTCTTTAATTTTATTACCCCAACCACAGATTTGTTACAGGTTTCTAGTTTTAGCACCTTCTAGATGTAAAGATCTCCTCTTTCTCTCTGCACCAAGACAACCCAAAGGATATCCCAAACTACCCTCTCCAAAGGAGCTTCAATGTTTGCAATACTCTAAACCTGCAGTCTTAAATGCTACACAAGCAAGCTTTTGGCCTCTCTCCCCTCCCCATCCCTCCAACAAAAACAAATAAAATAAGGAAACGAAAAATCCTACCCAGAACAACAACCATCCTCAGCAAGACCAAGCTTGCAGTATTTTTTTAAATAAAATATGATGTCTCCATTGATATTAGTGGTCAACTAAAGCCTTGGCTACAATTAGGTATATCTGAAATTTAATGAACTGTCAAGGAATAGCTGCTAAGGATTGAGAAGCTGGGAAGGAGGTGGCTTCTGACACCTTGGACAGGACAAAGATGGACAGAACTATCACGGAACTGCACTGATGAGACTAAATTAGATCAACTCTCTTATCAAGCTCCTAGTGGATACCAGTCCCAAAGTGGCATTACAAACTGGCAGAAGTTTTACTACAGGTACACAAACACTCGGGAAGTTTTAAGAGTTGGAAGTGTTTAGCAGTATTACAGAACACTTTGTACAGAACACTCACTGATAAACTGTATTTTACCAGACTACATTCTACTCCTAACAAAGAGCTGTTGCACAGGTCAGCTCTACAAGCAGTTCAAGCATTCAAAAACATACATAAACAGGCAGACACATAAGCAAGGTGACTGATGGGGTTAAATTTCAGAATGGTTTAATACAAATAAAGGAAGAGAATCAGCCTTTACTTTTCAGAGTGAAGTAGCAAAACAGAGCTATATGCCAGACTGTTCTATCATTTTCATATTTGATCAGGCAGTTATAAAGCTATTTTGACACTACCAAACACTATGGTCAATCTTCTCTAATAAGGATCAAAGGTCACTTACCCACAGCATTTAAAACAAAGTCTTAGATCACAGCTGCGAGAAGTGGAGAATTTTTACCAGCTGACTACAAATATTCTGTGTATCTGTATTTTCTGGTATTTTTTGTACAGCCAGGAATATCTACTCCATCAAAGTCACAGCTACTTAATGAGCAACATACTCCAAGTAAAACAGTGCTAGAGGAACAAGACCCCTTCCTCCCACAAACCCACATAATGGGGAAGCCCATCTCTGCTCCTTGCACAGTAATGTCCTACAATCCCTTTTGCTGCATCAGCTCCAAGACTCTCTATACCTTGCAAGTCAATCCAACTCACCAGTTCCACAGAAAATCATCAACATTTTTTCACTCTCCAGCTTAATGAGCTACAGCAGCTCACAGAGGATCATATAAATACCAGAAGCAGAAACATTTCCTTTGTTTCCTGACAATAGCAAATTCTTCAGTCAGCTCACCAAGATATCTTGCAAAGTACAACTCAACTAAACAAAGCACCTGAAATTGTTCTACATGTGACTCACTTTCAGTTAAGGCAAAACTCACCAGCTTTATGAGGGCAATCACTATACCTATAGTTCAAATGTTTCTATACGATATATGCTTTCAAAACAAAAGTGATAAAGATTTCCAGCCTTTGACATGGCCTACAAGTCTGTGAACTGGAAGTTCAAACACAGGGCAGAGTTTTATTTTGAAGACTGTCCCAGGGGTGATTGCAACTCTGACCAGCCTGGTTAAGCCTCAGTTAATATTTTTCCTTTCTGGTGCCTGACAGAGTGCCTGTCAACTACTCGATTGCACAATGTAGCACCACAAGCAGGGTATTACTGCAGCACTTTTGCAGTCACTCAGTGCATTGGGTTTCAGCTGCAACTAGCAATTCACAATATATTTTGTGTCATTTCTTCAGTGATCAATTGCAGAAATACTACAAAACACGAGAATTAATTTTTGCTCTATTAGCTGATCTAAGAAAGCAGGGGACTGATTTAATTCAGTTTTGCCTGATTACTTTTCTAAAAATGAGGAAGAAATTTTCCAATCTACCACTCCACTACTTACAGATTTGAGGAACAGCAAGCAATTTGCAAAAGACAGCTTACAACAAGCAAAATCTAGAATAATAGAATCATTTAGGTTGGAAACGACCTCTAACATAATTGAGTCCAACAATTAACCCAGCACTGTTAGGATCACCACTAAACCATGTCCCCAAGTGTCACACCTACATGACTTAAACACCTCCAGGGATGGTGACTCAACCACTTCCTTAGGCAGCCTGTTCCAGTGCTTGACTAGCCTTTCAGTGATGATGCCTTTCCTAATATCCAACCTAAACCTCCCTTGCCACAACTTGAGGCTGCTTCCTCTCCTCCTATCACTTGATATCTGGAAAAAGAAACTGACACCTATGTCACTATAACCTCCTCTCAGGTATTTGTAGAGAGTGACAAGGTCTCCCTTCAGCCTCCTGCTGTCCAGACTAAACCACCCCAGTTCCCTCAGCTACCTAAGGCAGATAGATGCCAACCACACAAATACCTTTGATAGCAAGTGGATTGTTTGAGTTTTAAAGCATTCTGGCATCTGGCATACAAACTGCTTCATTGCTGCCCAGCAGCAAGACAGACAAGATCCTACATTAATGAATGCATTAGGCAACTGAAGCAACACATATAGGACAGAGCTTTGCAGAGTCTGAGGTCTGACCACAGCCAAGCTTAGATTGCCTATTCCTACAGCTGGCCTTCAGGAAGTTTAGACCAACGAATGTCAGAGGCAAGGGGAGCCAACAAGGAAGCTTTTATTATGCTACATGATCAAAAGACACTCTTTCACTTACCCAAGAGCACATTAGATAAAACTTCCCAATATAACAATGGAAACTGAACAGAGCTTCTTCTTAATAAAGGAGTACCTTGGAGAAGGGAGAAAAATTGTAGGAAAGTACTCCTCTAGGCTACAGCTATTCTTTTCAGTCATGCCATAAGAAAGCAGGAAAGGAACTCAGAAGAACACCAGTCTGAATGTTTGGCTCACAGAAGTTCTGAAAGAATAAACTCATCTATGACCATGAAAACTAGTTTTCTACTAATTGAAGTCATAAGTTCACCCACACAACACCCACACTCTTCTTCAGACTGTTACCCCAATATCGAGCCAGAAGCAAAATGCTCTGCAGGTGGCTTGTACAGCTGACTGGTTTCTGAAAATACAGAGGCAAATTATCAGTCTCTTTTGCAGGCTCTCCTTGTGTTCAGACTTCATTCAAAAATCTGTAGGATTTTTATGCTGGAGCTCTCTCAGACTCTGAGAGGTTTGACTGAACCTCAGAAACAGGCTGCAGTACTAGAGAGATGAAGCAGAAACCATGCTTCACTTGCTTAGAAAGCAATAATAAAAAGATGCACACACAGAGGCTGCAAAGTTTAAAGCAATGCCAACCACCCAGTTCAACAAATCTAGTCTCTTCCCAGCTGAACAACAAACAAGACCAATTATGATAAAAAAGGACAGACTTTATATCGTAAACATCTCAGTAGTTCCAAGAAATTGAAGAGAGGAGTAACAATTTTTGCATCCACATGAATGAAATGTGACAAAAACCCCTTAAACTCCTTTTTTATTCTTAAGCAATCAGGACAAAATAACCTAATGAATAACTGAACAGCCAAGAGAGCAAAAGCATAAAACTATCATTTTCTTAGAGGCCAGCTGTGATTTAAGCGATCTCCTTTGGTTGTTACTCCCCATGTAAAACATTCTTCTTTTAGTCATAGCCTGTTCAGAAGAGAGGTCCCATTCACTTTGTCACACTAGTCTCAATATACTCTGTAAGAAACCCTGTGACCCCAAATAAGCAGAAGACATCAATGAATGAAAAGGCCTTCCACAAAATGAAGGGGAGGGGGAGAAGATGCTTTCAGATTAAGTTTAAATGCCTCTGTAGAATACTCCTTAACAAAACAAGCTATGATTCCAACAGTTTGCTGCACACAAAACAGCAATTTAAGCTGTTTGGCTTGAAAAAAAACTCACATAGACCCCCCAGAAAAAAACTACAGCATCAGTTTAATGAGAACTTAATGAAAATTCCTACTAAGATTACAAAACTCCTAGTGCAAATATATATACCAATGTAGAATATAACAGTGTCCATTACACTGTTGTCCAAGGAGAGTAGAAAGATTGCTAATAATACTTTAGGCATTATAGACTGATGAAGACTATACATCTAAGGTTTTAGAATTGACATCTATTCAGTCATCTTTTTTTCCTTGAGGGGGTAGCTGGGGAAAGACTTGCTGCAGACAGAAGTTGGAGCAACATGGCCTTCTGAAAGCTAGCCAGAATCAAATCAACGTAACATTCTTCTGCTTGAGCTCCTGAAATTTAACTGATTTGCTAGTCAGCAGTCAGTCCCAATCATATTGATTCTATGGGTGCATAGCATCTTATCTACGGTGAAACACTCAATGAAAATCAGAAACTGGTCAACATGTCAACACAACTTCACAAACTAAATCATTCTTCACAAATGTCAAGGAAGAATCCACGGAGGAGCTTCTCAACTTGATAATATGAATGTCATTTCCTATTTTTTTTGAGTTACTTAGGTCTCTAACTCAGGAAAAAAGAGTACTGTTTGAAGTTGCCCACAGATTAGAGTCCAAGTACTCCTGCTTACTTTCTCCAGTCAGCTTTAATTCAAAGCGATTATATGTATCCATTTCTTCACTTAGGTTACAAAATTACTTAAAGAAAGCAAAAACAACTGCACCCAAAAACACAAGGGGGACTGGCACCCTCATGGTTTCTGCGGGAAGCTTTTATATATTCCCTTAACTATTCTCTCTATTTCCAATATATTGATGGTAGATCTATACTTTTTTTCATTTGGTTTGTTTTAATCGGACAATGTAAAAACAACACCAAAATCAAAAATAAAACACCAAAGTTTTTTCTTGATCAGTAAGATCTGATCAAGATATAGGCACAGGCAATAGTGGAATAGAAATTAAGCACTGTGAAGTGACCCCATCAGTTTGTTTTCTTATCTTTACATGAACAAAAGGTTTAGAAGACCTGTCACAACTAGGACAGCTCATTCCCATTTGATTAATTTTTGATCAACAGTCCACTAAACATATTTCTTCTCCATAGGTGCACAGTACATCCCCTGAAGTTTCATGATGATTTATGTACGTAGAGCTTTTCTCTAAGAGAAATGTTGATTCTGGTACTAAACCTTCACAAGACCCATCTAGGTAGATGCCCAGGTAGTGCAAAAAGCTGCAAGTGCTGTTTAGTAATAAAGTGAAATATAAACTACATAGCTAGAGACACTACGGTGTACTGAATAACAATACTCAGTGAACCTCCTGCAACCCTCTAGTCTCTGCCAAGGACATCTGTAAAGGCAAGAAGATTAGCAGCTTTTGAAGGACTACCTACCCATGGAACCACAAGGCTGTGTTTACAATGAGGGAGACAAAGACGTGAGTTTCAATGATTTCTTAGCGCTTTGTGCCTACAATACTGACTTCTTTTGACTTTTCATCATCTCCTCAAGTGGATATTTTTCAAAACTTCTGGACAACAAACACAATCACTCTGGGCAATGAAGGAAGTATGAGACTAAAGACAGTTTCCACATGAATATGTGTGCCAACTAGCCATACATGCTTATAACTCCATACACCTATTTCTCACAGCACACTCAAAAGACCTATAAGAAGCGGCAGTTATGAATTAATCTCATTGTGAATCTTAGGTGAATACTGGAACACAAGTACTTGGGAAAATGGTGCTCTACTACAAAAAAAGCAAATATCACTGTCGTCAACAGACAGCTTTGAATCCAGGAATAAGAAACTTTGCCAACTACCAGATACCTAAATTTGTCTAGCAAACACACAACTCAGAAACTTACAATATCTACACAAGCTGAAAAGATGCCTGGTACCTACCTATAGAACTGTGAAGTAGAACTCATCTTTAGAAGAGGTTCAGAATCGAGTCTTTATCTTGGCCCTGGATTACTTGCTGCTGCTTGACCTTTTTGGTTTACTGTTTTGCTCTGTCCCCCAAAGCAGCACATTTAGAGCATACTGTAGTCAAGGTAATAATCATGGCTTTAATTCAACTGTCCATGCAATGTTCCTGCTCACTGAACCATTCTGCACCCAACAGCAATCCAATAACCCAAGAATAGAGCACTGCCCTTGTAAGCTGCTATGTAAGACCACAAACCATAAGAACAATGCCTGTATATGACTGCATTATGAACCATATGCAGGACTACAGTGACAGGTGACTTCCAAGAAGCCATTTATTGCTCTGACCAAAAGAGTAGCACAGTGGACACAAGTGACCATAGACAAGCAATTTTCCTTGCCATGACACCCTGCTCCACATGCTGATCTACTTGTGGCATCCCACTTCACATGTGAAGAGAAACAAGATGAATGCAAAACCAATTATTTTTCTATTAGAAGCTGCTAGTATTGATTTGACAAGCTTAATGATTTGGCACAAATACCACTGAAGATCCCAGGGCCATATATCATACCTAATACTTACCTGAAAAAAAGGTTCTAGTCACCAATACAAACTTTCCCAGGATCTTAAAGTAATTATTAATGATAATCTCAAGGGCACAGCCATTCTCCCTGTCACAGGGTTTGGATAAGATACATCTGATGACAGCTGCTTGCTTTTCCCCCCACCTCACCTCATCAGTTTTATCTCTGGTTCAGTGAATGAAGACAGACAATTAACATGGATTATTTCAAAGAACTATGAAGCAGGTCAGTCTGATAACTGAAGAGCTGGGAACAAGCTGGAACAGCTGGAAACAGCAGCCTCCTAACCCAGATCTGTCTGATCAAACTGTTCGGTCACGGCAATTACAACAATAAAGCTGAATGCAGTAGGACTTCCTTCGCCTTCTCTTTTTTAAGTATCTGCAAGAAACGTCCAGCTTTTAGAATAATTTTCATATAATTATGGCTATTAGAAAAAACACAATGGCAAATACCAAATTTTAGACAGTTTGCAAACTCAAAGAGCATTACAAGCACAACACATCCTACATAAGATACCCCAGGTTGCTGGGTTACCCGTGTAGCACACCCAGTACCTTTTGGTTTTGTTTTTTTTTTAACATTGTGGGAGCACCTATACACTCTGACAAAACATAGATGAGTTGGTCTCTCTCAGGTACACAGCCACTCAGTGCAACTCAAACTCTGGGGAGCAACATCATTTATGAGCCTGTGCACATTCAAAAATACAAGCAACCTTCTCCTGAGAACTTCACAAGGAAGCAGAGTTGCTACAAACATTCAAACACAGGACAATTTTTTATACCATTCCAGTTCTCATTACTGACATCCTCTTTTTAAGAACTACAGGATAACCCACTTACATTGGCAACTGTCAGCTTTGAATGAATCTAGACAGTTTAAAATAAAAGTGAGAAGTCTAAGCTTCTGAAATATCAGTTCAGAAGACAAGAACTAACTACTGAAAAAGTTATAAAAGTTTTATTACCACTTTTCATAACAGATATTACCCACTCTAGTATTTATCTATCTAGAGACAAATCTATCAAGCAAGACAAGTTTGAATTTGTTTTTAAAGAAAATCACTGGAAGTGTTCATTAGTCAATCTCATTTTGGCTGATGAGATTAAATCAGCTGTAAGTAAGGCTCTTTTATGAATGTATAGGCAGAACTGAAGGTATCCAGTATTGTTCACCAGGCCAAATGCACCAGAGACACAGCCAGCTGGGCCAGTCAGGCACTGTGAAATAGGATTTCCTGAGAGCCACTCTTCCACTGAGGTGTCTTGTACTATAGCTTTTGTCAGGATAGCAGCAATTAAACCTTTTCATCTATTACCCGAGCCTTTACTAACACCAGCAAATATCAATGTGTATTGACAACTTCTACTGCACATCAAGTTCAAACTTTTCTATTGTCCTGGTTTTATCTGGGACAGAGTTAATTTCTTCCCAGTAGCTGGTACAGAGCTCTGTTTTGGATTCAGTACCGGAACAATGCTGGTAACACATTGATGTTTTGTTTGTTGCTAAGTTGTGCTTATCCTAATTCAAGGACTTTGTGTCTCATGCTTTGCCAGTGAGGAAGTACACAAAAAGCTGAGAGGGAGTATAGCTGGGATCTGAACTGGCCAAATGGATTCCACACTATAAAAACCTAATGCCCAGAACATAAACTGGGAGAGTTACCCAGAAGGGGCTGATCAGTGTGTGGAGAAAGGGTCTGGCACTAATCAGTGGCTGGTGAGCAATTGTGTTGTGAATCACTTGGGGTTTTCTTTATTATTATCATTATTACTATTATAATTATTTGTTTAAATTACTATTATTTGTTTAAATTACCACATTTTTCTTATCCTGACCTACAAGTTTTACTTTTGATTCTCTTCCCCATTTCACTGGGGCCAGGGGTGAAGGGGGTGGAAAACAAGAAGCTGTGTAGTGCTTAGTTGCCACCTGCAGTTAAACCACAGCATCTATGAGGAAAATGCTCCAGAATTTCAATCAATTATTGATTTGGGGCAAAAAGCAATAATACAAATGTTACTGGTCAATGTGTTCAAGTATTGAGGCAAAAAGAAGGTAATATCACAGAATATTCTGACTTGGTAGGGACCCACAAGGATCATCAGGTCCAACTCTTTTAGTGAATGCCCAGACAGGGACTGAATTCAGAACCTTGGCCTTATTAGCACCATTCTCCAACCAACTGAGCTACTCTCATACAATATACTGCAGTCCACATTACATGAGGAAAAAGGAAAAAAGCATGGGAGGGAAGAACACTAATATGGAATAGTAGGAATAGCAGGACATCTCTCAGTCCATCCTTGAAACAAAGTGGGTGCACCAAACTTATTCTCCAGCTGCTACTATCCTTATCCTCAAGAATTCATCTCCTCCTTTGCTGAGAGTTGGCAGAGGCCTTTTCTCAATTTGGGATCCCAGTTTGAGATCAAACCTCTCTCATCTCAATTTTTTCAGTTAATAGATTAATCTTATTCTGTCACCTTAAAACACTTAGAGACCTACTGTCCTATCAGAGTGACTTGAACAACAACTATAACCCCTCGGTTTCGGAGACTTAAAACTGCTGGAAATTAAATTCCTCACTTCAAGCATAATAAAGGTAAAATAGAGAGTGCTACAAATTATTATAGTCCAGCTGCACTTCCTGTGTAGTATGTTAAAGAGTAACGTGACACAGATCCTAGGCGACAAAGCTGGATGTCCCACAGCTTCCGGTTCTGTGCTAGAAACTTAACAGAAGTCAATTCAAGCACAAAGCATAGCCCTTGAAGTTTTCAACACCACACTTAGTTCTAAGTAAGTAAACTCTATCTACACCGTCAACAAGTAGCAAATGCTTTATAACACTTAGCAACTTCCACGACGACTTGAAAGGAGTTTCCAACACCAACAACTTTCACTTTATTCTCCAAGCGGTTTAATGAGTACAACTGTGATCGTTCAGACAGCGATATGCCCTGGTATAGGAAGCAAATTCCAGTTTGAAGTCCATGTAGTTCGTAGTAGTAAAAGGGCCTTTATCATCTTACTGTCACATCCGAAGCCTCTATCCTGCCCCAAAAGTATCTGCTAGCTAGTGAAAGAGCCCGTCAGGGTCGGAACCGCTCTCCGTGTGACCCGCAGTAAGACCCTGCTGACGCGAGACCAGCTCCTGCACAACAGCCCACGGCCGCCCGTGACCCGGGCCGGCAGACCCGCACCCCCCTCGCCCCGGCCCCTTTACCTGGTGAAGAACTCGGCGAAGGTGCTGCCGGCGCCGGCGATGCCCACCCGGTGCCGGGCCCTCTCCGCGGGCTCCGGCGGCGGCGGGGCCGGCTCGGCGGGCGCGGTCCCTCCGTGGGGCAGGTGCTCCGGGGCGCTGCGGCGGCGGCTCACCTCGTACGTGTTGCGGGAGTTCAGGTTCACGTCCGTGAAGCCGAGGGGCGCCGGGGGCAGCGCACCGGGCTCTGCCCGGTCCCGGCAGCTCCGCGCGCCG
>VXBC01006029.1:1451347-1467402 GCA_013399945.1 Ploceus nigricollis
GGCGGGCCCGGCACACGCAGGCGCGCGGCGCCGGCGGCGGCCCTTCCCCCCGGAAAGCCACCATAGAGAGGCCGGGCAGGAAGCACCCGCCCGCTCGCCCTCCCGGCAGGGCCGCACCCGGAACCATAGAGATGCCACCAAGACAGGCCCTACCCCGCCAGAGGCGCTGTGGAGGCCGCGCCCCGCCCCCGGTACCGTATTCCACCTAGAGGCTCGCGGCGCGCAGCCTGTACCGCATTCCGCCGATGTGCCGCGGCTGCCGAAAGCCCAGTCCGGCGGCCTCATCCCTCCGTCCCTGCCCCAGAGCCGCCCGGGCTGCGATTGAGCGTCCTGTCCTGGCTCGCCGGCAGCCGGGCACACGCACTGCACACACGCGGGCTCCGAGCGGGGCGGCGGAGGGCCCAGGGAGCCCCGGCACCGCGGTCCCCGCAGGGGCGGAGCTGTGGGCAGGAGGGACGGGCAGGGCTGGGCAGCGTCGCTTTTTGGAGGAGACAGGACCTGTCTGAGCTCTGGGGGAAACGGGACAGGGAGAAAAGAGAAATGAGATCGGCACTTCGAAATCCTGCGGTGAATCCTCTCCCGAGCAAGGGTTGGAATGTCATAACTCCACAAGTTAACGCTGGGGAGGCGGATGGAGGGCATTTACAGGTCCCGTCAGCTCTGTTTCCCACCACATTTCTCAGAGACAAACCAAGTTATTACAGTCCCTTCGGCCCGGCAGGAATGCAAAGCCAACAAATCAAACGCAAAAGAAGAGGCAAAGGGGCTTCAAGTCCTCGGAAAAGCAGTAACAGCATAGGTCCCATGCTTGCTCTTGTAGGCTACTCCTCATCCTAGACAAACACAAAAAACAACACCCCAACCCAACAGATTACTTAGGTATTCCAGCAGTAAATACTCACAGTTCGTAGCAAGGGAAGTGCCACTGTCCTGGAAATCCTTGGCCAAAGAAGTTCTCCATTTAATAGCCCCACCTTCTAAGGTGTTCCACCGTGGTGGGGAGCCTTGCTTTTAAAGGCGGGTAAGGGGAGCATGCCCAGGGGGGGGTGTGCCCCGCCACGGGGAAGGAACAGACTCTCTTTAGTTTTCTTTTTTTTTTTTTTCTCCTTAAAATTTGTAACCATTTTGGAAAGAAAGGTTTAAACTGGGTTTCTTCACCTAAATAAAAAGTTGATGCATTTCATTGTGTTGTGACGTCTTGTTAGCACTTTGCAATATAAAGTCTGGGCTTTGCTCAAGTTAAAAAAAAATAGTGTTTTTTTTTCTTGTCATGTTGTAACTGTACTTTTGAGGTCAGATGTGCAACACTGGTGTTATACATGCATCAAGGAAGTCTGATCTCACCTCTTTTGACTTGAGTAACTGGCTAACAGTTGGGATCTCAAATCTGGTTTGTCTATCTTGATAGCAAGCATGCAGCCTCATCAAGCTACAGCTGTGCCAAATAAGGGACCATTGACCTCAGCTGCTTGCAAAAATGCCCAATAAATATTTCCAGAATTGCCTATCCTTTGAATATGCCAGCTGAGCTGCTTGTGGGAACACTTTGTACGCTACTTTGGTCAAAAGAAACCATTAACAAAGATGAACTAATTTAGCTTTTTTGTTGGCTAAAGCTTTCTAATTAAGGTTTTGCTGTAAGTAAGATGGTAGGCTTTTTGTTCTCCACTGTGATTCGGGTCATCTCAGACACGTGGAGACTGATCACTCTGCCTGCTGAGTGAACATACATCCTGGGTACTACAGAGGCTCTCTTGCTTTTACCAGTGAGAGCTTCAGGTTTAATGAAACACTCAGATCCAGAGAGTGTCTGTTCATTCTCAACAAAGTGTTCATTGTTTACCTGGGGTGCTCTATGGCAGTGTCACCCTTGAATAGACTTGAGTGATTTCATTAATGCAGCAGCAGCAAAGCAGTACCAGATGTTAAACAAACTGCAAAATGAAGACTGGCCCTGAGGGTGTAATGCAGGGCTGGCTTATGGTGCTCTGATTTCAGTCAGTGCAGCAGGGGTAGTTGGTAATTATGCCAGGGGTTCGGAAGGATAGCACATTGTGTTGCTCAAAATAAGACCATTTGGTTCATTGGATTTGCATTGATTTCCACCTCCAGGACTGCTGTGGTTTAATCCCAGACAGCAACTAAGGCCCACACAGCCATTCACTCAATCTCCCCGTGGGATGCGGGGTAAAAATGTATAAAAATGAGGAAATCCATAGGCTGAGATAAAGACAGTTTAACAGGTAAAGCAAAAGCTGTGCCCACAAGCAAAACAAAGCAGGGAATTAATTCAGCACTTCCCATCGTCAGGCAAGTGTTCAGCCAGTTCAGCTCAGTCTGATTTGAATGAGCAAGGGTGAGCAGGTAGTCTGCAGAATTTTGTGAGCAATCCACAGGGAAGAAGTGGGACTAAATAGCAGATTATGGATGAGGAAACTGTAATTTATAATTTGTTCCCAAAGACTGAGAAACAACACCAGTCTGTAAAAAAACCCAAACAACAAGCTGTATAACTAATAAGCCAATGCCCATCACTAACTTCTCATTATCAAAAGGACAACATAACACGGATTCAAATATTAGTCTAACTCCTGTGCCAATCAATGCTGCTAACTGAAATACCCACTTAACAGGTACACCATAACCAATATGTAGCTGATGGTTTCTCAGAGCTGTTTCATTACTTCTGTAATTAAAATATGGAATGGCTTCCTCAAATCCATGTATAGGAAGAGCTGTACCCTAGGGCTCCCAAAACCTCAGATGTTCTTCTATTTGCAATGTAGTTGTGATCTCTGGCAGTTCACTCCCAAAGCTTTCACTTTGGAAATGCTGCTTTGGAAAGAACATCTTGCACCCACTAATAGCAGTTTGCACTTTCAATACAAAGCCCTCTGGACAAGATCTCATCGCGGAGTGTAACTAACAATTAATTAACTTGTTTGGCAGACTCCTGCACAACTTCAGAAAGCTTCTCCTTGGCACGCTCCCAGTCCTGCTGCAGTCCTAGAATTAAATTACACTGCCTGTGGATCAAATACGCTGTAAACCTGTATTAAGGCAGTTCAGTCTGTATTGCTCTGCTTGCGTATGTTTATGCTTGTGGTGGTTCAGACAGTGCCAAAAACACCCTGAGCACTGCTATGGACTAAGCTGTAGTTGTCATTGCTCGTTAGGCACCAGGAACCTTTCCAGGTTATTGACAGTCACTGGAAGACTCTCCTTCCATGTAACCTCCATGTTTCCCGCCGCCAGACAGGGCTAATTAGATGATCTACCTATATATAGGCTTCTGTTTCCTTCTGGCTATCACCATCAAAATACAGGAAAGCCAAAGACTTCAATGTATCCAAATGCTCCTGGTTTAAATGTCGTTAAATCCATATGGACAGAGAGTTACCTAGAAATCACCCTTATCTGAAACCAGGTTAAAATATAAACAAACAGAACTATTTATTACCACATCCAAAACAGATTTGTAATCTCACAGGTTCTTAACAGTGTAGAAGAAATTAATGAAAGAAATTTAAAATCCACTTCTTTTATGATCCAAAACTCTTTTGCTTTCCTCTTTCTATCCAATTAATGAATTAGACACTTACCTGATCCACAGTCCCTGTCCATGTCTGCCAGAAACCTCATGATGTGTTCACGGAGACTTCAAGTTTTCTCGTCCTTTTTGTACAAGTTCACCCTTTGAGATGCATAAAAATGGGCAGAGAACAGACACAGATGAAGGAGAAGAAAAGGAACAAGTGTCAACAGGCAACACAGGACCTGATGTTTCTCTGCCTGAGATTGTCACTAGCTCAGGCAGTAGCTCTGTGTTGTTAGGGGAGGCATGTTTTTGGGATGAAGTGAAAAGGGGGCAACTGTAATGAGGAGATCTGAGCCTGTTTCTCCTGTCCCTGAGAACATTTTGGCCAGTTGTTCTCCATCTACGTCTTTTGGGTTTCTATAAGGGGTTTAGAGGACCAAGAACAATTATTCTCTTACATATTTCATCCACTAATTTTGAATCACATATATTCAGTCTTAACTGGTTTTGAAGGTTTTAAAAACTTTCTGGTTTTTAGGCAGGATAGCAGCATGGTTCTTAGCCTACAGCAGTACCTATTTCTTGTGAGAGTTCATTCAACTGCAGGGATTTTACTTTGCACTTTTCCTACCAACATATATGGTCGCATGCAATGAGAGTGTTTACTTTTCTAAAGTTAATATGTTGTTGATAAACATTTGTTAGTTCTCCCCTATGGTGATTACAGCAAATTCCTGTCTCGGTCTTGTGCTATTTGCTTACTGTGTCATTAATACAGATAAAATCAATTCTATGGCTGATAAAGTAAAAGCAGGAAGAAAAGTAATACGTGGGAATTATTATTTTAATTTTTTTTCTTGCCAAGTCATATTTGGTTTATATTCTGTAATAAAATTTTAAAATAATGTTGTAATACATTTTGGGGGCTAGGAGAACAGGAGTCTGTCTTTGCATTCTCCAAACATATCCTCTTCATAAGGTAAGTTCACATTAAATATTTAGGAATAATCTAGTTGATCTGATTTTAATTTGTCCTGAACCTACAGATGCTATGTAAGAATATACAGCATGATTCTAAAATGTTGCCGAGACTGAGTATCAGGTCCTGGGTGCTTTTGAATTCTGTTTGATAAATTTAATGGCAAGAGAAGTTCTCTAAGAAAAAAGTCCACTAATATGAAACTTGAAAGAGTCTTTCCTCCTGAACTCAAGGGAAGTTGAAAAGGGCTTAGGACTATTTGCAGATGAAAACTTTTAATTGGATTTTATTATAAATTATTTTCTTGAGATATGACCAGCATAGAAGCTTTCAAACCTTTCATAGAAAGTTGAAGACATTATTACAGAATGTACAAGAGCAAATGAGTGAACAGTTTCCACTGACAATATTGGTATGAATTGGTCTTATGGATGAAAAATTACCTAAATTTTTTTTTGCCGTGTTTTTTTGACATTACTGTCCTAGCAATTTTGTTGGTTTCACAGCACATGAAGCTGGAAGATACAGATACAGGAATAAATAGCTGGAAGCAAGAGCTGCCTACCTCAGTTTACAGAGCACTGCTTGTGAATGTTGAACCAGGTCCGAAATAATAGTAAAAAGGAGTTTATCCTTAAAAGAACAAGTCTCCCTTATCTTGAGCAAACAGAATAAGGAGGAGTGGTTGGAAAGTTGGAAAGGGTAAGGTTCAATTTACTGCAGTGTGTTTAAGCTGCACTTAACTGGCAGACAATCCCTCAGGAAATGCTGCAGCCAGGCACAGCCAGTAGGAGTAGGACTAATCACAGGCAGTGCAAAAGGGGAGAAACTTTTAAAGTGTATTTTTATTAAGGATATTTATTAATTACATTTGCTGAGAAATATTTGTCTATTTGTACAAACCAACATGCAACATTTGGCACCATAGATGGACAGGAATGAGGGAAATGAGAAAAAAAAAAAGGCGTATATTTACTACACAGAAATATCACCTTCTAATTATGCAGTGTTGCATCCTACACATATCCTGAGCTATTTTCCAAACAGCGCTGAGAGTTTGTGTTGCTGAATTATTCTATAAAGTTTTTCATGTTATGCTTATCAGTGAAGTGTCCCAATCCAACACTGCTGTAAATGGAGCTATTAGAAGATGGCTGTGGCTGAACAGTGTGACAGTGGAACACTTCTCATTTTTCAGTTCCAAGGGCATTATGTACATTATACTTATTTTATCCTGACTCAGTCTTAAGAACCAATCATACACACTGCCTCCACTTCTCTGTGTAATTGTTTCCATAGATGGAGCATCAAGGAAGAACTGAAAGAGACCTGTTCCCAGACTAAACAGGGGTGTCTCAAGGAAAGTACCTATCATGCAATCA
Source organism: Ploceus nigricollis (assembly GCA_013399945.1). Taxonomy (NCBI): domain Eukaryota; kingdom Metazoa; phylum Chordata; class Aves; order Passeriformes; family Ploceidae; genus Ploceus; species Ploceus nigricollis. The sequence goes on from VXBC01006029.1 coordinate 1,457,247, forward strand.
AGCTATAGCCAGTGCACCTGATATTTGGCATATTCTACCACAGGAAAAGAAGCATATACTACAGACAAGGGCTTTTGTTTATCTCTTTTTTATTCAAACACCAATTTGCTCAGCCCTTGCTGGAGAAGGAACATGGAGCACAAGGTGGCAAGGTGTGTGAGCTGTTGGAACTTCTGGGGCAAAGATTGTAATCAAGGGACTCCTGCAGGATGGATTTGTTTCTGACCAGGGGTAATTTCCAAGTAGTTATTACTACCATGATCTTTACTGCGAGCATTTTCTGTGGCCTTTACCAGCATGAAGTCTGGGGAAACCCAGATTAATTTGCATATTAAGAACAAGGACTTGAATCTGAATCAATTTCCAAAGTAGTAAGCATAGGCTGTGGAACCTTATCTGTTGTGCCTGCAACTCTGTAAGTATCCTTGAGTGTCAATGCCCAGTTACTTTACATGCTGTGGTCCAGCCATGAGCTTGCAGTAAGTGGGTATATTAGGCTTGCCAGTATGGGCTCATACCCTAACTTAGGTAAGAAAAAATTTGTACTGTCAAATGAGTGAGAGGAATCCAAAGATTGCTCTAAAATATTTGTTGGATAGATTATATGAGGATGTGAAATCTTCAAAGAAAGAAGCATCAATGTAGGGCTGTGAACCCTTCAAAGGGCTTTTATCTGCCTCCTGGCAACACTTCTGCCTTGCTTATATTCTCTGTACTGAACCACTGCTAATCCTCAAACACAGGTTTTCCAAGCACCAAGCCTTACTAGTGGCAACGACAGGATCTTCCCTTCAGGAAGCAATTGTGCACCGTGCTCGTGTAGTGTGACTGTGCAGTCCAAGCTGTTCTGACAGGGGCTGCATGCACACTTGTAACAAGAACAGACTGAAATGCTCCTTATGAAACACTGGAATTCAGCCTATCAAGTATCACATCTCCCAGGTGCTAGAAAGCTTGCCAGCTTGCTCATAGGCTCTATTTCACTAAATCTCTGAAATAAATGAACAAAAAACAAAACACAATGTTGTGGCTGTCTGAAATTCTTTAAAGTCAAATAATGTTGATTAGAGATTAAATTTGACTTCTTAATTCTGAGTGCTGGGCACTGCCCTGTGTAGACAGAAAATCCATTTGAAGTCTGTACTTTGAAAATAATGCACATTATCTCTCAAAAATTTTTTTACACATTGTGGAGACATGGGCAAAAGGGAAATGCACATTTATTTTTAATTCATTAAAATTCACATATTCTGAAGCAAAGCAAAGACATCATTTATCTGCTATGTTGGAAATATATTGTCATAAGTAGAGACAAATTAATAACTTCTACAGGAATCTGAGTATGATTTGGAAATAGTTCTGCCACATCAGTTGGTAAGAGTGAATTTCAAAAATCTTTCATTCTTCAAGATCTGTGTGTGCCCTCTATTAGAAACATGGGGTGGATTGCATCTTTTAATTTTAATTTTAAACCTAGTTTTATAAATGTAATAACAGTCAATAAGGCATTTGTATCTTAAAGTATACAGAGATAGCATTTTGAAATGGTGAACACTTTATTATAGACTGGTTTTCACGTTATCTTGATGACTTTAACCTAGATTAAACACTAGTTAAAATAATATAGATACAGATTACTATAGCAATGTCATGTAATTTGCATTCCTGTTTAGAAAACAAAACCCAAAGCTCTTTTCTCTTTTCAAACGTGCCTCGCTGGAAAATGGCAGGCACTGTGATAAACTACCCGAGCAGCTGAACACATTGCTTTGTTAAATAAAATGCAACTCAAAAATGCAGCTCATGTGCAAGAAAGCAAAGATTGCATTGAAAGCATCTTTCTCCTTCCTAAACCACTGGGCTGTGTCAGGAGCCACGTCCACTCCAGCATTCCTGCAGCCAAATGTGTGCTGCTTTGCCTTGCAGAGGTGTTCCATGGCTGCCAGAGAATGGTGCTCAAGAGCAGGAGAGTTAAGAGCACTGTCACAGGGCTGTCTGGCAACTAAAGCTTCTGGTTTTACCTTCTGCATTTGGGACTGCACCTAAATGTCACAATGGGCATTTCATCCCTGCCTGAGTTGGCAAGGGTGTCTGCTGTCAAGGTGAAAAATACTGTTCAGATACTGGCACTCTCCCAGGAAGGCCCAGTCTGGGGGGCCAGAGGGGATAAAGTGCCAGCCCTGATCTCTCATCTGAGCTGCCTTGATGGAGGCAGATAACAAGAACTGAGCCAAAGGTGCTGGTAAAAGCTGGGCACTAAGAACAACAGAAGGGGAAAACCAAGAGGTTCACTTAAGCTAGTTCTGGGGAATAAAATAAATAAAATAATGATAAAAGAAAGCAGTGGAATAACTATATCACTGAAAAGCAATTTGCCAAAAACCCCAAGATGGCTAAATGATTGATGTCTACTCAAAGATAAACCAAAGTGCAATCCTCTTAAATTCTGGGATCCAGCTCCAAAACTGAAGAACAGCCCCAGGAATAGTAAAATACAGCAGAGAGAGAATAAGAAAGCAGTTTGAAGGGTTGGTAAGGCTCTACATGGCTCTGTGCATTTCCTGTATCACTAGAGGGTAAAGGGGATAATCAAAGAGGATTTAGGTAGTCCTGGGAAGGGGAATATTTTCTTCTCTATGTCAGTTGTAAACTGGAGGACATGATGGGAAGACAGCTACTCTTGCTGTAATCTTTTCAGTAATGGATACAAAGCTTTCTCTCAAACTGAAGAGTATCTGTAAGATAAATCAGAGAAATCCTATAATTTTGAAAGTGTAAGAGTCATCTTGTCTAGGTGGTGTACCCAAGAACTCTGAAAGCACTTACACATTCACTGGTTAGGTGCTAGAAAAAACATGCAGCTTTCATGTGAGACCTGAAGTGTCAAAATAGTGCAACTTCCCTTTATCTCTCTAGGAAATCAGTTCAGCTCCTTGGTGGTCCAGCCAGCAAAAGGTGGTATCTTCACAGCTGAGAACCCCTTGTGCTGTGGTACCAGTAAGTGTTGTGAAAAAGCCATTTATCTATAGTTTTTGTTCTCCTAATGACCTTATATAGGAATCCCAATTGCAAATGGAGTCTCTCCAAATTAGGTTATAGAAAGCATTGCAGCACCCCTACAGACTGGAATTCATAAGCTCTCTTACAGTAATGCTTGGTGCGGCTTCCCAAAAAGTGAATTTGGGATCTCTGGCCTTTCTTTTTGGAAGAGAAGCCAGGCCCTTTTCCCAGAAAAGTAATTAGGTTGGATATATTTTTTATTTGTCCTTATTTAACTTTAAAGGTGTTCCAAACTCAAGAGCTGATTTGGTAAAAAAAGTCATGGTGAAATCACTGAGAGAACCATATTAACTTCAAAATATGTGAAGAGCTACAGAGTGGACTCTGTATTGGATGACATAAATTCAAATTATTTCTCTTAAGTCCGGGCAGACTAAACATGCTTTTGATACTTAGCTATCGATTTAGTTATTCTTCCTCTAACTTCTCTAGACAGTTTCTGAAACAATGAATTATTCATCAACTTCCAGTTCACTCATACAGCTAATCCATATCTCTGTAATAAACTACTATTTTCAGCAGTAAATGCTGGATCCACTATACAAATAGGTTAGCGGCCTCAGTATGTGATCAAGTTCACAAAACTCACATGGCATTGAAAGCATGAATATAATATATAAAGCCAAGAGTATAAGTGTACAGACACACATATATGTACAGAAAGATTCTTTAGCTATGCAGAGATGAATAGATGGATAGACAAATAATCATACTGGTTTCAGATGTAACATTATTGCCTTCAATGACATTTTTTCCAAGATGTTTAAAATCAGTCCCCAACGGGACTGTGAAGTCACCAGAGCTAATCACAAACCGCAGTTTAGTCTGATTCACACACTATCAATGGCTTTTCAGCCTGCAAGGAAGACAACTTAGCCATAGCATCATTTTACCAGTACCTCAATACATTTTACACAGTGAGACCACATACTAAAAATTGACATCACTTCCCAAAGTTTGTTATAATAATCCTCCCCCATTTGGACAAGATCTCAAAATTGAATTAACTATTTAATTAACCACTTTGGTGTTACATTCATTTGACAAAGCAGAAATGCTGGCACTGGATCAATGTGGCTGCAGTCTCCAGTCGCTGCCTGTGTGAGCGCACACAGCATCAGAGACACTTGGCACTAACCCTGCACGCAGCCTCCAGGCACAGAGCACACCCTGCCATCCACCTGCTGGAGGCGCATTCCCCGCAGCCAGCTGCGGCACCACGGCACAGGTCATGACAAAGGCAGTGCCCTTCCAGGAGGCACCTTGAGGCTTGGGTTGAATTATCATGTCCTGTTTGAGCACTGAGTTTTAACCTGCCTCAGTTGTCCAGCCAGCATGTCAGTGAGCTAGACTGAGGAATGAGCTCCAAATGCAGTCATAGTAAACAGTTAAAGGCTCAATTTTAATTTCTGAATCAGGGCTCCTTTTAATCATATATGCTATAAAACATGTGAGCATTTAGTCTAGGGTGATGTAATTTTATAAGGGAGAAGACAAGGAGAAAGAAAGGGGAAGGAGAAGGAAACTGATTTTGGTTTCTTATATAAATCTCTTCTTGGAGGGAGAGAGATTTTAAATGCAGTGATTGCATTTAAAAGACATACAATATCAAGCCATTATATACATATTGCAATATGTCTTACATATATTCTCTGGATAAGTTTATATTTTTCACAAATGGAACAAGCTCGCAAATTTTCTGAAGTCATGAGAGGCTGATTTATCCATTCCATCAGTATTTTTTTCCATTATTTTGCCCAGAACTTTCCTGTTCTATCCCAAGTAAGATAAATTCAAGAAATAGTTAAAATCAAAGCTTAACAGCATTTGCAACTCACTTCACACACTAATTTTCACACAGTGTTGTGTTTTCCCCTATGTTTTTCTTTCCTCCCTCTCCCATAAGCTTACACTTCACTCCTTCCGACCCAATATAGGAATAAAAGCAGGGCAATGCTTCTATTTCTGTCTTTGCCACTGACTCACCGTATAGTTTCTTAAGCATTTACATTTTCCACTTGGATCCTCTGGTATCTAAGAAGATGAATGTGTCTGTTGATGTTTTCTTTATGGTAAGAGCACTCACAATGTCTCTCTCTGTGCAGATTCTATTGTGTTTAGTAAGGGCTGAGTCCACACTACAACCTTCCTATCACTGAGGATATTAGTAGGGGTTCTGACTTCACCCTAGATGCCTACTTTAATTACAACAATCAGAAATGTATCTTTTGAGATTGGTCAGTCAGATTTTACTTCAACCAACAGCCACAAAATTTTGAGGTGGGGCACTCACAGATATGCGCACAAAACAGCATCATATACACTCTCCTTTATAATGCATGCTAAAAAGGAGCCAGAGATACAGAGCATAATGTGATCCTGGGAACAGGAGATACACAGAGTTATTTTAATATGGAGAATGCTGGCTACCTTGTGCTACAGAGCCCTGCAGCACTACTGTCTGCTGAATATGCAAAAGCATTGCTCTTTCCTTTTCAGTGCTGTGTTGCCTGAGGTCCAGCTACTGTCCCACTTACAATCCTTCACAAATATATTCTGTCCTTTGGGGTCATTTTATTGATTGCTACATAAAAGTAAATGTATCAAGTCAAATTAGCAAGTGTGTAGATAATTGTTACAAACTAAGATTGAGTCCTTACTATTGGAATGATCATCAGAGACCTACTGTGGTTTGCAGATGTTGGCAAAATCCACGTCCGTGGAGCTACAGATTGGTTCCAAATAAGACGAAAGAGGAGTTGGCTCTTATATGCCAGCCTATGTTACTTTTACAGCTCCTACTGCTTTAACAAAGTATATCTTTAATTAGAGAAGACTCTCCAGCAGTTGTTTGAATTTTGAGTTAGTCTTACAGATAAACACATTAACAATAAATGTATTCCAATTTTCAGTATCATAGCAGGAATAACACAGTGGGCTGCTTAATAAAGACTGTGATGTCCAAGGCACAAAGAAAATAGGATCTTAAAAAACAGGACCTAGTGTTAACAATCTGTTATGAAATGGCACATTCCAACTAGTTTAGCTTAAATATGCTGATTTTTTTTTTACAGGGTAAGCTGCCAGCTATGCTGTTCAAGGTTTATTTTAAAAATTTCCACTCTTTTTACTAATTACCAGAAATATCATAAGAATACAATGGAAATCAGATCCTTACTGCTTGAAAATTATTTGTATTTGAACTAGTGACTGGAGTAGTTTTAATTAAGAGGCAAAGAAATAAAAAAATACCTATTTTTTATTATTACCTATTACCTAATGTAAAAATAAATACCTGTTTCCCATGACAATTAATTGCATTAATTGATATTTTCTCTTCACATCCTAATCTCTTTTTTCTCATTACAGGATTACCATACAAATTATTTGAAAATGAAGGATTATGCCCTATTTGCATTAGGATACTTTATTGAATATAGGCTGTAAATATGTACTGTAATTATATACATTTATATGTAATTATATACATTTATATGACAATATGCATATTATCATAATAACAAATAGAAGACTGTTGGAATACATCAGAAGACACCTTTGGCTGAAAAATAAAGAGGCAGGGTTTGGGCGCTGTGAACAACTTACTGCCAAAATGCAACAGATCCAAGCTAGAGATCTTAGGTTTCTGTGCTTTTGTTTTCATTACATAAAATTTCAAACCAAAAAATAAACGGCACAATACTATTTTGGTGAAAACAGATTCTGACAGCCAGATTTGAGCGCATTCCCAGTGGATGCAAACCGACACGAAGTGGCATCTTGCTCGCTAACCAAGCTGAGATGTGATCGCGGTCTCCAAAAGGAGGCACTTGGAAAGCGCCAGGTCCTGCCTCGCCCCTGACGCTTGGACAAGTACAGGCTGAGGACTGGGAAAGGGCTCTTCCCAGGGCGATGCTGTGAGGAAAGCTCCCCCCGCGCGGTTCGGAAGAGCGCTCGATCGCTTCCCNGCAGGAGCGGCCGGGGGGGGCACGGAGCAGCGGGACCGGCCCTTGCGCCGGGGCAGCGCCCCCGATGGGGAGCGCGGCGCTGGGGGGCGGCCCGTGGGTGCTGCGGGCACTCACCGGGTGCCTGCTGGGCGCCCTGGTGCTGAGCACGCTGCTGGGCAATGCGCTTGTGTGCCTCGCCATCCTGCGCTTCCGCCACCTCCGCAACAAGGTCACCAACTGGTTCGTGCTGTCACTGGCCATCTCAGACCTCTGCGTGGCCCTTTTGGTGATGCCCTGGAAAGCAGTCACTGAGGTGGCTGGAGGCTCCTGGCTCTTTGGCAGCCACTTTTGTGACACCTGGGTGGCCTTCGACATCATGTGCTCCACCGCCTCCATCCTCCACCTCTGCATCATCAGCCTGGACCGATACTGGGCCATCGCCAGCCCCTTTCGCTATGAGCGCAGGATGACGCAGCGCCTTGCTTGTGCCATGATAGCCATGGCCTGGGCTCTCTCCATCCTCATCTCCTTCATCCCCGTGCAGCTACACTGGCATAAAGCCAAGGACAGTGAAGATCCAGGCTCCTGGCTACCTGGGACACCCCACTGTGATGTCAGGTTGAACCGCACTTATGCCATCACCTCCTCCCTTATCAGCTTCTACATCCCCGTGGCCATAATGATCATCACCTATACCAGGATCTACAGAATTGCCCAGGCCCAGATCCGCCGCATCTCCACCCTTGAAAGAGCAGGGGGGCAGTGGCCAGCTCCTGGCAAGGAGCCCACCTCCTCTTTGAGGAGTTCCTTGCACAAGGAGACCAGGGTGCTGCAGACCCTTTCTATCATAATGGGAGTCTTTGTTTGCTGCTGGCTGCCCTTCTTCCTGCTGAACTGCCTGCTGCCTTTCTGCCAGCCCAGCCTTGAGGAGGACCCTGAAGGACAGTCCCTCTGTATCGGCCAAACCACCTTCAACGTCTTTGTGTGGTTTGGCTGGGCCAACTCTTCAGTGAATCCAGTCATCTATGCTTTCAATGCAGATTTCAGGAGGGCTTTCAGCAATCTCTTGGGCTGCCGGTGCTGCTGCTGTGGCACACCCGAATCCCCTGTGGAGAGGGTCAACTTCAGCAATGAGCTGGTTTCCTATCACCATGACACCACATGCCAGAAGGAAGGAGCTGTCCCGTCGTCAGTGCCTCCTGCTGCCACCACTGCCTGGGTGCAGCCCGTGCCCCATGCCATAAACCTCCAGGGAGAGGACAGCAGTGAGGACATGTCTATGGAGAAGAGGGTTGTGACTTCTCAAACACAGACTGCCCTTGGCAGCAGCCCCAGCAGTTGTCAAGTGCCAGCTATTTTGCAATTGGATTGCAAGGCAAAGCCATCCCTGTAAACTGCTGCCCCCTGTACAGGACTTGGTCAGTGTGAGGGACCCCATTGCCTTGTCTCAGAGGGATGAGTGATTAAACACTTCTCACGCACACAGCCACCACACAGGGAGAGTTCTCCCTGTCTCTGTGTAAGTTCCCCAGAAACAAAAGTCCCATGCCAGAGGGATGGTAAAGCACTGCTCTTACCACACAGGGGTGATAGGCATATGGAGTCCATTCCAAAGGCTCATAGCAGCCACACATGAACCTCTTCCCATGGCCACCTTCACCCCTTACTCTCATAGTCATTAGACATCTCCCATGCATTTGTTCACCCCCATTCTGCAGTCAAATTTGAGATACATATTAATAGTGAGATAATTAGATCAAAGTAAAAAAACCTCATAGTTCAGGCAGCCAATCCCTTCAGAAAGTAGAAATATAATATGATCCACAAAATAAAGAGTGACCAGGTCATCTCTGTCAACCCTTTTCACTACTTATAAATATGAAGATCAACAAAAGGCAGAGCAAAAAGGTGTTGGATGGCTTGCAGGAGAGAGAATACTGGGAAAAGTTTATGATCATTTCTATCAGTGTAAAAGGGCTCAGCAGACATTAAGGCAATACAGTGGCATCTCTTGTCCTCTGTTTCTCTGTCCACTACTTAAAGGTTCTGCTGCTGAGCATTTAATACTGTGCTCCACTCACCACCATCCTTGCCCCATTTTTTCTGTCCCCCACCTATGATGGATTGCCTTTGATTTATGTCAGGAAGATGATGAAGATGCAACTGTCCAGAAAGAGACATAAAGAATGCTTACACTGCAAGAGCTTTCTTGGGGACTGTCTCATAGATGGTACAGATGATATTCTCAGAACAGTGATCTGTGCTGAAAGGACAGCAGCAGAAAAGAGACTCTCCTCCCAGTGATCCTGTTCCCTGTGATTTTAAACCATGTGTAGTTCTTAAATCCCTGTGAGCATTTTCCCTATCTTTAGTTCTTATGGGAAAATATGCTCTTGCTATCCTGCTCTTTTCAGGAATGTGTCCTTGGGGAATACTTGGGCGTGACTGCCATCTGTTCTTCATGGGCTACACTGGCAGGACAAGAGGTAATGGACTGTAAGGAAGACCAAGGCAAGAATTGGTAAAAACTTTCTAAGAATAAGGATAATTAAGCACTGGTGTAGATTGCCTAGGTAAATTATGACATCTCTCTCAGTAAAATGACTGTAAGCTTCTGTCAGATATGACAGTGACAATGTTGATCCTGTCTTGGGGCAGAGGCACAGAGTAATGGTCTCTTGAGATAATCTCTAGTCCTGCTTCACTATGACAATATGTCTCCTTAAGAAGCATTGAGCTTAAGATGTTTGGCTGTGGGTTTTTTTGCATGCAACTATCCTTAGATATTTTCTTGAAGGCAAAAAAGATATACAGATAAGAACTTTGAGATGCCATTGGTATGTTTCCTTTCTTTTAGTGATTATCCATGTTTCTGAGCATTTAACAACTATCATTCAGCATGCCTTGTGCCTCCTCTGGAGAAGAACCCTAAAATAAACCTGGTGTTGCCTTAAAAAAGATACAAGGTGGTTTTTTGTTTTGATTCCCATTGATTAGTTTCTAGGTAATCATATATGAACTGTACATGGATTCAGATGTTAGAGATTCAATTTGTGAGTATTTTCCTCAATACATTTTTTTCTTCTTACACAAACCAGAAACACATAAGAATATCAGAGTCTAACTCCTTCAAAAAAAAAAAAAAAAAA
>VXBC01006029.1:1467445-1479378 GCA_013399945.1 Ploceus nigricollis
AAAAACCAACCGAACAAACAAATTTATATCTTCAAGCTCTAAGAGACATCTCATTCCACGCTCTCCACACTAAAACCCATCCTGGGGAGATACTGATAAACCTGACAAGATACTACCCTGAAGTGTGACTTCCCAACTGCCTGCTACCCTTCTGTTTCTGTTGCACGAGCTTCAGCTGGCTCCCTCCCTCAGAGAGTGAGCTGTCCCTGCCCTCACACCTTCCAGCTCATGGGCAGGCACTCCTCTGGCAGCTGAGGCCACACATGAAATTATTATGCACAGGAGATAATTTTTTTTAGTATGTGTACAGTTTCATTATCAGTGATAAAAGGTGTTAATTAATGGAAGAGAAAGATTTACCTTCTCCCAAGGTTTGCCCTGCTGTGGGACCTGTCTTGCCCAGGAATTAGGCTGGATTTACTATTCAGAGTGATGATGAAAAAGCTGAAGGGCAGAGTGAGTAGCAGAAATTAGACAATGGATATATTTGAATAATGTTTTCTCTTAAGAACAATCAAAAATGCATGGTAGCTTCAATCTATGAAACAATATTTATGTTAAGAATGGAAATTTGTGTCAGTGCTTGTGGTCATAGTTTAAATATGCTTCATTAATAGGTCAGATTGTACCTGAAAATAAATGTACGTTTTCCTGAAGAAAAACTCCTGGTCTTTACTGCAGTTTTTTAAAGTGAAAACTTGGAATTGTTTTTTGTAAGTGATGTTGGAAATAATTGTTTGTAGCTAATTGCTAATGGTTATTACTGATGTGCAGATGATACACATTACAGTAGTTTACAGTTGTAAGGTCTGCTGCAGTAAGTGCATTGTAATGATCAAGACTGCAATAAATTTCAGAAATTGCATATTATAAACTCTTTATTCTCATTTTCATTAGCATATTACTGAAGGTACTTCATATGAAACTGCACCACATAGCTATCCAGACTACATCTGCTGTTGCTGATTTAAAAACATATAAATATTGACACTCTATGTAGTTTTATTTTCCTAGACTGGGAAGCATTCTACAGATCACCCACTTCTGTGAATAGTAAAGGAGCAAGACTTATTTTTCCTAATAATTTTTTGCAATGATTAACCATGATTCTGACTGACATTCTTCTCATGACAGGGCAAGCTGCTGCATTAGATTACACAAGGTTCAATTAATATTGTTAGGTTCAAGTGTGATAAGAGATACTAAAATTATTACAATAAGCCAAGGTTTACTTCAGCAGAAATTAAGAGGCAAAATTATTTCCTACTTACACTATTACAGCCACTCAAAAGAAGTATCTTTCAAAGCAAAAATTTTTTATAACTCAGATCACCATATCTACTTATGGATTCATCACAGTGTGTGTGAGGTATTTCACTGACTAAAAGCAGTTCATTTCCATGCCTAATAGTACCACATTTACAATACGATTAACATCACAGTGACCTAAAAATAGCTTCTAAATAGCCCTGGTGTCAAAACAGTGCAACCTCACAGATACCTCATCAAAACACTCTTATTAGCCAGTGCCTAAATGTCTGAATCAAAACAAAGTTCAGTGCAGCAAAGTACAAGTGGTGGGGTTTACAATGAATGCCAGATGACTCTCCTGTTCAAGTAATTCCCACTGTCTTTCCTTCTGTCAGTCTACAAAGTTCTCAACCACCTGCAGGCCTTGTTTCTTTATTAGATAATTGAAATAAACATAAAATTCTTATAGCGATACAAAAGCTCAAGTAGCGGAGTTTATGGTTATGTGCAACTTTAGCAAATGAAGAATCAGTGGAAATATCAATGTAAGGAAAACAAGATCATACCTCCATTGTATGTATCACACCTCCATTTTTTTTCTTATCCCTCTGATTGTCAGATGCCTTAATATATCAGTTAAACTTTCTGTGAGGAACAGCTGACCTAGGTTGCAGAAAGAGAAACGTGTTACACAACTCGGTTGTCAGAAGCATCTGGTGCTGCTTTGCTTTTGCCAAAATCATGCCTCTTGTGCTGGATTTCAGATGAGGCACCTACGCACACCATATTGAACATATTTCAATCCCTTGAATATCAGTAAAAATTATTTTGTGAAAAAGTCTTTATTCTTCATAAACTGCTTTTTCCCCTTAACTTGGGAGGCTGAAGTGGCTTTCTGGATATTAGCCACTATCAGTCCAGTCTGATGTACCTGCTTGGTTTCATCACCATGGTTACAGACTCCCACCACATAACTTTATCTCACTGAAATCGTTTGACTCACTTTCCTGAAACCTCTTGCCATTCCCACTGTAAAGAGGCACACAGTAGGATGCACCCCCTGGGCATGGGCTATTCCTCAGATTTCTAGTTCTCTTAAGAACCCCTTTTCATTTGCATCAAAGAAAGGCACAAAGATGTAAAAGGCCTTTTTTTCCTAGCATATTTGGCTTGAAAAAACTTACTGTAGTCCTGATCTGGCCTTGTTATTCCTTCCCAGTCCCTACTTGTGTCTAATCATTGAAGACATTTTATAAATCCCAGGGCTTATGAATGAATTTCACATTTTTCTTAAGTTAGGTAGCTACATGATAGGAAAACTGCCAATCAGTGGAACTACTGACAGCAGTAAATGAAGTTTGGACCGGTACCCAAGATTTTTCACATGTGCATAGTACAAAATTAATGAAGATGCTAGGGAAAATGTAGGTTTATCTTCATCAACAAGAGGAGAATTTCATCTTGAGACAGTTTTAGTTTACTTTAGGTACTGAATAGACATTTGTAAAATTTGTGGAAACTGTTGCTGGGTTCCCTTTTTTCTTTAAAGAAAATTTTCATAGAGCTTCCTGCAGTTAACATTTTAATAGATTTCTAACAAATTAAATTCATCTTTGCTCCCATCCTCAGTGAGAACACATCCCTTTATTTTACTCTTTTCATATTTAAATCTGAACTGGCTGAATGGAGTCTATATACACTATTTCATGGGCTCACATCTTGTGATGACTTTTGCATGAAATGTGAGCAAGTTGCCTGAGCTTTTATTACAGGCAGGGGAAATCTAACGTGTCTAGAGCAATTTCCTGAATCAAGTGAAGATACCTTCTTTAGGGTGAGAGGAAAAACTGGCTAGACTGACTAGCTGATGGGGAAAAAAAGCCAGTGATGCAGGATAGTAACCGAAAGGGAGTAACAAGATCCAATGGGCAAACAATCTAGCTGTAATTTTTTGCTGTTGGTAACAAAGGTGAACCAGTTAGAGATTTTAAATAAATGAATGCATAAAATAAAACAGAGTATGGAATATTTACTAATGCCTAACTCAATAACATAATCATCAGAGATATCATGACAAATGTTCTTGGTGTACAGTTGCTAACAGAAGGAGAGAAATACATAAAAGAGCTGGAAATTAGATATTGTCTCTTATGTTTTGGATTATAGCAGAATATTAGTACTGCCAAACCACATTGTGACAATAAATTAACGGATAATGGTGATTAATAACCCTAATTTTCATTCTAAGAATGTTTCTCCTGTAGTACCAGTGTATCCAAGCTATGAATTACAATTTCACAAGACTGATACTTCCTTGGTGTGCTACCAGCCTACAGTTTTTAAGCTCTTCAAGGGTTTGAAAGCCCCAAGCACCTGTTACCATCACAGGTAACACTCAGAGCAGCTGTTACTGGGAACAACAGGCCTTTGGGGACTTGGCAGTTCACTGCAGGCTTCTTTCAGAAAGGGGCTAGATTTTCGCTGTATTGCTCACAGCTGTGCTACTGAAGAAGTACAAAGTAGTCTGAAAGATGTTTGTAGTGGAAGCCATTTCCTTGAAGTGTGTTAAAAAGTTACTATGATGATCCTTAGAGACATCACCTCAGCACAGATGGGGTGAGTCCAAGGACAGGGGAGCAGAGATACAACAGAATGCCTTTTGTGCTGAGCTGATATCTGACAATTCATACTGATTTTAATTGCAGCACAGGTCATTGCTCTTGCTATTACCATCACTTTTGATTCCGGATAATGCACAAGAGTTGCTTATCTAAATATGCACTACATTTTAATTTTTTTTAATAGAAGCAGCACTTTATTTTGCTTCTGAATAACACCCTTTGTGAATTTAAGCCTAACTTTCAATGACAGGCAAGTAAGACAGGCACAAAATTTGAATTGTAAATGCTTTGTTGAGCTTCAACTGTTGTTCAGTATGCCTTACTTTATGAAGCTGAAACGTGTAATTTTGGGGTGGCACAAGCTGAGCTGAAACAAGGCCTCAAGCCATACGCTTCCAAATATATATTCTGTCTTTATGTGTTGCTACAACATTCCTGTTCCCCTGCAGTCCAATCATGAGAGTCATTCCTGGGAAACACACTGACATAAGATGAAGGAAATCTATATCCAGTAAAAAAACCCAAAAACCCCAAAACTCTTGGATGTAGAGTAGTAGTACAAGGTAAAATTTTTCACATAATTTAATGCCATTGATTATTGACACTAATGTTTCTGCATTAGTTAGAAAAATCATAATTTCCTTTCAAGAAATGCTCATTGCTGTCTCTGAGCCTCAGCTATAAGAGTGTTCCAATGAAACAGGCAGTTTTTAGCCTTACATGCTGACTTACACAATAGGATTTTAGAGGCAGAAGACCCATCACTCTTGGCAAGGGTATCACATGTGCTAAGAAAGGAGAGAAGCCCTACCTGGCATATTGCTCCAGGAACAAAGGCTCTACAATGTCAGTCTGGTGATACAGGTTACCATGGAAAACACAGGAACTTCAGCACCCCCAAGGGGTTAACTGGGGAGAACTGGATGTGTTGGGCAGGAGGAGTCATTGTGATTTTGGTAGCCCTTGGGCTAACAAACTTCTGACATCTAACACCATGCCTGCAATCTTGTACCACAAAATGGATTTTCCCTAAATTTCAGTCTGCAATCCCACTGCTCTGTTGTGCCTGCTACCTGCATCTTCCAAGCACTACAAGCAGCTCCTTCCCTGCAGGACAATGTGGTATTTGCTATGATTCTGTTACTGCCTGATCCAGTAATTCTAAAGATCTCATCATTATGCTCTTCTAATCAGTCAGGGTCTAGAAAAATTATTTTCCGTTTCTAATTGAGCCTTTTAGGCCCAGAGAAACCAGGATGCAGAAGGGAGAAAGCAACTTTAACTGCCTAACAGAAGAAAAGACACAAACCTGACCGTGTGGGATGTGGAAACTCAGTGGCCTGTGTAGTGACAAGGCAAGTACAAAGGAGCAGGAATATGATAGTCAACTGCCTTAATTAATTTTTAATTTCTTACATTCTTAGCTCTTCTTTTTTTTGTTTTTTTCTTTGATGTTTCTTTGTTATGGTGTATGGTTTCTTTATTTATTTGGTATTTATGCAGAGTATAGTTCTACTTAAGAAACACAATATCAAACTCATTTGAATTTTGTAATACAAGAGCCACCAATCCTATGCTGACAGAGTATATAAAGGCTTGCATAGCCTGTGTATTTCTGCCCCATAAAAATCTCAATAATTTATAGGACAGGGCCAGCTTCACTGTTTGCTTGTATTTAATACACCAGAGTTCTCCCCACTATTTTAGAACTTCAGATAAAACCACAATGTAAAAATAAACATAATCCATAAAAAATGGGGTTCCCTTAGAAAAACATCCACCTTTTAGGTACATAACATCTTTCACAATTATCTCTTTTGACATTTACTTTTTGCTGTCTACATATCAGCTCACACCATGGAAAACCAATCTCCAGCCTTCAGCAGGTGGCAAAAGAATCTAGTCCAAATAAACTGACTTTCTGGGCAAGTTAAACGTCTGAACTTCCTCCAGTTTCAGGAGAGGTATTTTACTGTGGAGATACACAGAAAGCACTATGCATATTGCATTTTTATTAATTACAAAAAATTGACTATTTCTATTTTCTTTTATGAAATTAAATTAAGCATACCAGGACAGTTTATTGTTAGAAGGTTTTTAAATTTGCCATTTAGGTTTTAATTGGAATCTTGTAGTTCAGACCTTTTCTTCTAGAAATCTTTCTTTTTAAACTTGTATTCCAACATACAGCCTTTTTACTCAATTCACAAGACATTTAAAATAAATCAATCTTCTGTTTACAGCTTGATTGTCAAATAATTATGATTTGTTTCCTCATTAAAAAGCTCCACAATTACATTTTCTTAATGAAACCCTCAGAATTTACATTTTCAGAAAGTGACGTTTCCTTGCATTTCATGAAAAGAAGACAAGAAAGAAGCAATCCCGGCCCTGTGAGTTATCTCAGTGGTCTGTACAACATTTCCTGCCCTGTGTGGTGGATGGGGGGCTCAGCTCATGCCTAGGCCAGGTTTTCCATCCCCAGCCGTCTGCTCTCCTCGTGCTGTCCTGCTGCTGCTGCAATAACAACGTGCTCTCACACCATCTGATACAAGCATTCTCTGATAACATTTTAATAGATAATCTGCATCGCTTTAGCTCCACACACCCTCCTGCTCTTTAGCTACTCTTGTCACTTAAATTATGAAATAAGCCTTTCCTGGCATGTTGGTCACCTCCACCACACTGCAGCCAAGAAACAGTGTCAGGATGCATTTGTTGAGCTAATTTTAACATTTTACATTTCTAGAAACGTTCAGATTAAATGGGTTCCTCCAGTCCTTCTGTCTGTGCCTAAAATAAGGGGACAAGAGCTATTCAAAAGGGAGCCCATTTTGCTTCTGCAATACTTGCATGGGGTTTCAATTAAATGTAGGTCTGTATGCATGTTGCTACAACATGGGGCAATGTATCTCCCACTTCTTCAAACCATAGGATGACCAGCTGTAAGTTCTATGAAAGGAAATTATTTTTTCAGCATTCTAATGGAGTCCTCTGTATAGTACTAGCTGAAATAAATTCCTTCTGTGATTTTCTTCACTATTATTTTGAATAAGCTTAAAGAACAGAAAAGACAAAGCTCAAGTTCAGCCTTTCACAAGACTTGGAGTTTTGATCAGCTGATAGAAAAGCCTGGAGTTGTAGGGGTGTTCTTGCAGCTCCCATACCCAGCTCCACAAGGGGCACTGTCAGCACTGAGGTCAGTCTGTTCATTTGCACAGTGAAGAATGAAGGTAGGAAATAGTGGTCATGTGGTTTCTCTGCTAATGGAGACTACAATGGCTCTTTAAAACACATTTGAGAAGCAGAAACGGAAAAGCTTTCCAAATTTGTTTATGAAGGTAAAGAATAAGCATGGCAACCTCTGTATGGCTGATAAAGCAGCATCCTCACAGTGGAAAGCAGATTACAGAAGAGAACACTTAAGAGGTGGCCTCTTAAATATGGAAAATAACATACTTTAAAAAATAACACGTCGTTATGCATCTCTAATCAGAAACACAACAATCTGAGTTGAGAACATACAAGTCAACTAAAGAAAGGAATATATACATGGTGTGAGGAGCAAAGCAGCTCCACTGGAGCAAAGGAGCCACTACCAAAAACTCAATTCTCTAAGATTTCCTGACCTGGGTGAAAAACAAACCAATGACTCAGACCAGCTCGTGGAAAAGCCTGCAGAGAATGCAAGAAGGAAAAGATGGTGGAAACATATATGGAGCAGTTTCTATTGAAGCAGATGAATTGAGGAGAAAATGTATGCTGGGATGATTCTGAAGAAGCGCAATGTCCTGGCTTCCAAGAGAACAGCCATCAGCAGCATGATCTGTTGACTGAAGGACGGGCATAGGGATAATTGCAAACCAATTCTGCATCATTAGAAATTTATTTATAAATCTCATGATCAATACTAAGCAGTTTCTTTAATTTTCTATCATTTTGCAAAGCTACCTCTTGAATGAAGGGTTGGGTTGAATTTC
This sequence comes from Ploceus nigricollis, assembly GCA_013399945.1. NCBI lineage: Eukaryota > Metazoa > Chordata > Aves > Passeriformes > Ploceidae > Ploceus > Ploceus nigricollis. The sequence goes on from VXBC01006029.1 coordinate 1,475,298, forward strand.
AGTGGTACTTGATTGTCAGGGAATGAAAGAAACAAAACACAAACATGTCAAAAACCTGGACAAAGGCATCAGTCTGACTGAAGAGAAGTGCTTAAATAGGATTTAGAGGTAATTGAGAAAGTCAGTCTATCTCCCTGTAGACACATTAAATATGATGTTATTCTCTTGAGCCAGTACCAAGAAATTGGAAGATTGATAGCTCAAACAAGAAGGTTAAACACAGCTATGGTCTTGTGTATTTAAAACATTTCAGTTTATGAATCATAAACATTGTTTACACTACCCACTTCTCTGAAAAGGAATTTAAAATGACAAGGCTGGAAACTGACTTTCCACTCATAAAACAAAACTGTTTTGCAATCATTTGCAGTTGTTGATGCTCCTAGAGGCTAGAACAAGAGAGATGGATATTATTCTTCATAGTGACTGGAGTTTTTATAAAATACAAATGATTAATTCAACTGAATTTTTAAAGATCAAAACCCTGAAGTCAAAGCCCTAACACAGTTTCCTGTGCAATATCTTCAAAGTCTGCAAAGTGGCCTCTAAACAGAATATAAGTTTTTCAGTTTTCAGAGTTAAAATCTAACACCATAATTTATTCATTCACCAATGAGAAGTGTGATTAAGGCTATGATCTGAACTTCTGAAATAAAAAGATGCATAAGGAGATAGCTTTAATCAGTGATTCAATTTTTACCTTCTCAGCTCTTTTCTTTGTTTTGTTAACAAGCCCCTTGTTTAAATCACCTCATCATAAATCAAGTTTTCTTGGTCTGTGATACTCTCATTGCTCTTTTACAGACTCAGTTCAGTTGATCTTTATCTCTTTTTTTAAAGAGTAATGCTTAAACTGGATACAATGCCCCACTCAAAGCCTGGCTTTAGCCCATGCCTTACTTCCTGTCTCTTATGGCTGATATCTTTATTTATATGTTTGTCTTTTTTGCTATTGTATGACAGCTGTTGTCTCACATTCAGCTTGTGGTACCTGTAGCCTTTCAAGCTTTCCTGCAGACATATTCCTCCATCAGCATCCATCATCTTGGCTGTGTGCAGGTGTTTCAGACCAGCATCTTGCACTGTCTCCACTGAACTGAGTCTCACATTTTAGGCTGGTCCTCTGAGCGCTCACATTAGCTTTGAATTTGGTTTAGAATCTGGACTGAAGTCCAGGTTACATCCAACATGGTACGTCTGTAACTCCTCATTGTAGAACTCATGTGGTAAAGCACACTCTTTATTTCATTTGCTCAGATGGACAGGGCCATTAGCTCCCCAGGGATTTGTTGCAGGCTCTCTGCAGAGGCGAGGGAAGTATCTCTGCCACAGTGCACAGTGGTCATGTTTTCAAAGATAACTCCATAACCAGCTACTTCTAGGGCTATAAATGTTATTCTAACAAGGGGGACAGTAGGGAAAGTGTGGTCAAAACCCAGCTACAACAGTAACACAAACTAACTAGCTTTAAACTGCAAACACAGAACAAAAGGATACAGTGATTTTAGTAATGTAAGAAAGATCTTCCCCCCACTGTATCCCCATCAAATCCAAGAGAGAAAATTGAACCTTGTGCAGGAAAATTCATATAAAAGCAATGAGCATCAAAGACTAACACCTGCTTTACTGAAAAAAAGAAGTCACAGTCATGGAGGGGAATGTGTGTGCAAATATAGGAGCAGGAGAACATGGCAAAGAATATTAAGGAAGATTAGTTATTGTATGGGTAGGCTAGAGAAATCTCATTCTGGTTTATTTTCTTTCCTTAGCTCCTGAAGTTTAATGACTTGTATGAGATGTGAAGTAAATTGCCCCCAAAAATATAACAGCAATGTGCTCATTAAAACATACAGTAATATTTTCCTTCAAAGCTGATACACTTAGGATAATCTCCGATAAAAATTATCTCAAACACATTAGACAACTCCATTTCACACTGCATAAACAGCAGCAAGAATGTGAAAAATTGATAGAGATCTCAGTGTAATAATATATAACCATTACAGGTGGTCAGATCTTAATTTGAAAGCAACTCTAATGTTTGGTGAACTAATAAGCCAAGGCACATGATGTGCCTTGTGCTCACTGGAGCCATAGAAGATTTTAAAAGCCACAATGCAGTCCTTTATGATGCCTCATGGTACCCACAGCCCTCAGTCAGATGCCAAAATTCCTCCTACAGCCCATGGGGAGTCCTCAGCACCCATGAAAGTGAAATGCTGGAAAAGGAGCCACACAGTTAACAGTCAAATCAGCCTTGTCATTCAGAGGTATGTGTGTAACTCCAGACAGCTTCCTCTTGAGATTCTTGTTTGTAAACCCTCTACTATGGTTTGTTGCCCAAGATATTTTATTTCCTTCTCATGGTCCTCTCTCCTCTGCTGTTTCTCTCCCACTCCAAACAACCAACCAGGGAGAGTTCTAACTATGCAAGGCAGTTAGGAAGTGGGAGAGCTACCTGAAAATGGTTCCCCACCCCTGAATTAGAGAATCCCACCTCTTCTCCAGCAGTCATTCTCTGTCTCTCAGACTCTGTAGAAGTCTTCAATTTTTTAGCACTTATAGCACAGAAAGATCAGTGAGTCAATATCAACTGCTCTTGTCATATCATAGTTGAGTCATATCATATAATGGTTTGGGTTGTGAGGGAATTTTCACAGTCTCTTAGTTCAGCCCCTTCAACAAGCTGGGACATCTTCAAACAGATCAGATTGCTCAGAGCCCTGTCCAGCCTGGCCTCTATGGCCTCCCAGGGAAACCTGTTCCAGTGTCTCACTACACTCATTGTAAAAAGTTGCTTCTTTATATCTATCTAAATCTGCTCTCTTTTAATTTAAACTAATTATCCCTTGTCCTATCACAACAGGCTGTGCTAAAAGTTTGTCCCCATCTTTCTCCTTTTTGTCACAGGAGAAGTCTTCCAGCCCTCTGACTATTTTAATGGCCCTCCTCTAGACCCACTCCAACAGGTCCATTTCTGTCCTGTGCTGGGACCCCAGAGCTGGATGCAGCGTTCCAGCTGGGGTCTCGCAGAGCAGAGGGGCAGAATCCCCTCCCTCACCCGGCTGGCCACACTGCTTTGGATGCAGCCCAGGACACATGTGGCTTTCTGGGCTGTCAGTGCACATTGCAAGGTCATATCCAGCCCCTCATCCATCAGCGCTCCCAAGTCCTTCTGGGCAGGACTGTTCTTAATCTGTTCATCCAATACTGCGAGGGCAGCAGGGAGCTGCTGGTAACTTGAGGGCCTGTCATCGTTGAGTGACAGGGTCAGAACAATAAGGAGTTTGGAACAGATGTGCAAAGTACATCACCACCCATGAAACAGAAGGACCTGTGGGTTTTGAGGTCCTAATTCTGAAAGAGATTTCTGAAACTGGTGTCTGATATCCGCAAACGTGCAGTAACATAAAAGGTTATGTCTATGCTCTCTTGAAACTTTTGGCATTTTTAAACACACTCTATGGAGAAGACTCTTACCACATTTTAAAAATAAATCATCCTAAATAATCCACACTGATAGTCTACTTCTGAAACGAGAATCCCTTTTAACTCCATCAATTGCAAAGGAAAATAAATAAATTTACTCCCATGCACCGGGCGCACACCCATTGTCCCCACGCCCCCGGAGGATGCCCGCACAGGCGAGCTGCCGCAGCCCAGCTCGGCTCCCAGACTCCCTCGGCGCCTCGGAAGGGGGCCGCGGTTGCGGGATGGCTTTGTGGTACCGGCGTGCGGCTTCCTCGAACAAAGCGCGAGTGTGTCCGGCGATTTCCTGCGAGCCGGCGCCGTCGGGGCACGGCGCTCCCGGCGTGTCCCCGCGCTGTCCCCCCGCGGGCGGCGGCCGGGGAGGAGCGTCGGCAGGGGCAGTCCCCGAGCATTGATAACCCCCGTGTCGGGCCCGCCGCGGGCAGCCGGGGAGCTGTCCCCGCACCGCCACGCACCGCCCAGCGCACCGCGAGTGCCTCGGGACTGCGCGGAAAACACTGGGGTACGTGGGGAAAACCGGGTGCGGGGGAAAGGAGAGGGTTGCCCCTAGCCGGGTCTGATGCCCCTCGCAGCTGTGATGCCGCCGCCGGCG
>VXBC01006029.1:1479633-1543339 GCA_013399945.1 Ploceus nigricollis
CTAGCCGGGGCTGATGCCCCTCGCAGCTGTGATGCCGCAGCCGGCGAGTGCGGGCTCCGGCTGATGCTGTTCAGTTACGGCTTCCTGGCCGGGGTGGTCCCGGGACGGAGCTTACGGAGGACGGACACGAACTAAAAGCCCCGGGGGTTACGAGCCTGGAGGGATAAGCCCGCTCCGCGCCCGGCTTGGGCTGGCGCGNTTCTGGGAGGGCTAAGCCGCTCCGGCCCGCGGGAGGGAGCGCGGCCGCCCGGGCTCCGCACCCGAACACTCCCGGCCTCGCCTGCCCTCAGCCACCGCCGCTAATGCCCCCCGGCTCTGTCCGCTCTCCTCTTTTACTCCCCAATAAAACGGTAACTATTTTGTGACAAGAAGCTCGCGTAATTCTTTGTCTTGTCAAAGCCCTGTAACACCTGCAGCGCTGTTACAGTGTGTAACTGACCCGGGTGAGTTAAGGTTACACTGGAATCACCCAAGTAGAAAACCATACATTTATACCAGAATAAGAAATGACTGAGACCTCACTGAACAGTAAGTCCTAGAAAAACCTTTCTTGCTGACAGCTACATGAACCAGTCCCGTCCTGTTTCCCACAGAACAGTTGGGCAACTATCTCCAAACAAGAACTTGAACAGGGCTGAGTAAGAAACCAGCTGTGAAACACAGAAGCATCTAGTAAAGGAACTGGATTTAGGAGATGAATGATATTTCACCCAGCTAATGACATAGTGTTGAAATAGGCAAGCTGTTTTACCTGGGGAAAGAGGGGTTTGAGAGATACTTTATCCACACAAAATGGGGTACATTTTGGTAAGGAAAGCTAGTTTCCCTCAGCTGTCTGGGGTCCTACACAGCCCTAGACATCTGCCTATGACCAGGAACAGTTGCAGACTCTGTATGGTTTTAAGGATGGCTGTGAGAAGGCCACTAAGAAATAATAAGGATCTTCCCAGTGGCTCTCATGAGGATCTGGACGGTTGCATGCAGCCCTTAGTGCCAAGACATTTTCCTTTATAGCAAATAGCTGGATAATGCTCAGCAACACTATGCAAAAGCTTCATCATCACTGAATGTGACTTGGATGACTATTGTTTTTAATGACTGCTCACTTTTCCTTTATGTGCCTGTCACCCAAGCAGCCACAGAGCCGGTTGCTGGCCAGAGCATTGCACAGTACCTTGTGATAATGCTCAGCTTTGTTTTACTTCCATGGTCCGGGCACAGCAGCTTTGTGCAGTGCTGCTAGAGCTTGTATTTCTCACCATCAGATGCAAAGGTGGAACACCATGGCAACCAAGCTGATTACCCACATCACTCTGCATTTGAAAACCCAACTAGGAGCTCCGAACAAATGCATTGTTTACCCAAGAGGGAGAAGAAAGAAGAGGATCCCTTTCTCTATGTTTAACCACAATATTTCCCTGAGTCTCCAAAATAGCTTGAAGTCTTCCTTTTAGCACCACTAACTAATAAAATACAACAACCCAAGAGACTGTATTGATTGCATTTACTGTGGTTAAGAAGACCAAAGCCTAGTGCTGAATAGCAAACACTCATTTTTTCTACTGACAAACTGATCTGCAGATCCCAAAGGCTGGGAAACCATAGTGGGATCCTCAGATTTGTTTTTAAGGGGGAAGACTGTGGCTTTTTGCTTCCTATCTCAATATTTTCATCCTCTCCCATGATTGGATAACAGCTGCCACCACCAGCTAAGGCAACCAAGCCAGAAACACTTTGTAGCCAAGATCTTCACTTCCAACAGAAACAATTCCTTTTAGTCCTGTGGCAGCTCCACAAGATGTACTCATTACACTTCCCACCCCTGGATTTAGTTCAGCTCCCCAGATCTGCCCATGCACCCACTCTGCAGCCACCCTTTACCTCTGCTCTCCCATTGCAGCTGTGGCAGTCCTTCACCACTGCTCTAGTTCCTGGCTTGGCTGGCTCCTGTCATCACATCCTTCCTTCCTCAGCAAGAAGAGCCAGTGTAGCCAACCTGGCAGGCCCAAACCCTGACGGTTTATCCTGTTGGCCTGATAAACTCTTCCCTCCCAGAGGAAGGTGGTGCTGGGAATAATTAACTTTTCCCATATGCAGCTGCTGCTTGGGCTGTCATCACAAGGGTGCTGCCAGCTGACATATCAGGACACTGGGTGTGTTTTTCAAGGAAAAACATAAACTACCTTAAAAAAAAAAAACCAAATGATTAACATTCTAGCTTCTGGAAATGAATTTTGGGAGCTCTAACTCAGGAAGTTTTCAGAGGCAAAAAAAAAAAAAAAGATATAATCTTTGTGCCATATTGCACACATCACTGTTTTCTTTCCTCTGGCCGCTGAGCTCATCTCTGTATCTGGAGGTTCCAACAGAACCTTGAAAGCTGGCAATACCATTTCCTGACTTTCTTTTGCATAAAAATCAGTGATGCTGAATCTGGGCATACAATTAGTGTGTCTGGCTTTAATTGCTCTCTTTATATGTAGAAAGCCCTTGATCCTATTAAATAGCACTAATCTCTCTTTCACCACCTTCTGATTTTGAAGGAACAATTAGAAGATGTTACTGTAGTTTGCAAGATTAAAGAAGGCAGTAAGCTGCCTTGCTATGTGTAGCAATTATTTCCTGTAAAGTGACATCAAAAATTAATAAATGGAATGGAATTACTCTTCCATCACTGTCCGAGCACAGCTTCTCCCACAATGGATCTGGAGCTGCAGACGCCAGACTTTGAGAAGTTCAGCCTTTTGTCCCAGTCCACAACAGGAGTTACTCATTCCTGGGTTCTGTACTAGGCACTTCCTTCTGGAAGATGCTGATTTCCCCTCTCAGTCTTTATTCCTTCCTCTGAATTCAGAGGTTCAACAAGTGAAATCTGCTCAGGCAGTCATAGCTCAACCCTTAGCTCTACCAGCTGTACTTGCCTGTATTTGCATATTAATGTTCCCACATGTAATTTTGACACTGATGCTTCCTACTTGAGTTTACAGCCAGCCTTTGCTACGGGAGTCTGTGAAGGGATGCAAAGTTTTTGGAGGTTTGTGGTGCAATTTAAAAGCCATCAGACTATTAGCAAATAAGAATAAGGTGGAGATACAGAAAGAATGAAAATAAATGAAAAATGTAAAAAGCAACTATTCAAGCTGGAGCTCGTTGGATAATGGAACCTGAAATCTTTGGGAATCTCTCTTTAATTGTCCCTAACATATTTCAGGCCTCGCTTGTGCTGTGAACCCTATCTAAGACTTACTGTAAAGCCAAGCAACACACGAGGTGAGTGAATGGCAGGCTTTGTCAATTTGCCAAACAACAAATCTCCTCCTCCGCAATAATCTGGATTTTTAAAGAATTCCAAGCTCAGTTCATGAACACAGCTACATGAAAGAGGCTTTTAACTGTACGGTATTACAGAGTTTAGATTAACTCTCTCAGCCCTCACACTCCTTCCTTACATGGAAGGGATCTGTTAAGTATGAGTAAAATATCTACAGCTTTAAAAGAAATAACTTTAGGGCTTAGCCTCACCCGGTCTGTGCTGTGCCCTGTGAAGTGTGGACAGGCTGCACTGCCTCTCAGAAGGCAGATACTTTGCTCAATTTATTTCAAGCCCTCAACAGGTAAATGATGCACGTTTCTTGGAGTCGCAGGCCGCGCTGAGCCCGCAGTGCCGATGGCCGAGAGCGGCACGTCCCGAGCAGCGGCCCTGACCGACTCCGCCGCGGCCTTCCCACGGCTCTCACAGCCCCGGCCAGCAGGGACAAACATGGAGCCTTGGCCCCCGGGGTCTCAGCACCCCAGGGAAACACGCAGCTGCTTCGCTGAGAGAAGATAAGTCAATTTAAAATAAATAAATAAATAAATAACGATCGTATCTCTTTATAGGTATATTTCAGAGCTCTGTCCTTGCTGCCGGCCCTTGCAGCCTGGACAGGCACAGGCACTCATTTAACAAGGGCTTTGCTGCCTGCGGGGGCACACACTGCACCGTCCCACTCCAGCACCTCGGCGGCAGCTCGCTCACCCATTTTACACCCATACCAGAGCTGTTGGACCAGCTGGAGAAGCTTTCGTGTTTACCTGTTAGAGGAAACCCAGGAATAATTGCTCCATGTAAAACAGGACTTCTTAGGACTAAGTTGTAGTTAATTTTAGGCTCAAACATGACATTATTTTCTGGCATAAAATGAGAAAATGTTTGATGATAGTGTCATGGTAAAACACAGAACTAATTTCTTATTACACATTCACAAAGTGCTAAAATATCTATTTGACAAAGGAAATCCATAGGACAAAATCTGGCCCAATTACAGATATCCAAATCCTAAAATACAAATTTGTATGTAATATCTACTTAAGCACACATTCTTAATTTAATAAAAAATGTCTTAAAGCATTTCATTCTCCATATTATTTACAGAGCCTGTATTTAATCTGACTACTGGACCCAGCAGATATTCTCTCATGAGTAAATTAAAGTCTTAGGTCCCAAAATGTCTATAGGGCTTGAATTCTTGGTTGAAAAAGAACAAAAAAACTTAATTAAAGTAATTTCTTTTTTTCACACTGCATTTGTAATTAGAAAATACATTAGATATATCATCTTCAGAGTTAGTTTAGTGAAATGCAGGAGAAGAAAGTGTCGTGGCTAACCTTTTAAAGCTGTGTTTCATTTCAATTTAAAGAAGTACTGTGCACTTCCCAAAGTCACGATCCTTAGCAGCAGCATGATTTGCACTAACAGGAGTAAATATAGCCTCAACTCCATGTGTTTGCTGCTTCTTTTTTAATTTTAAGAGCAAAACTTTCCAAAATTTTGAATAAATTTATCACTGGTAGTCTTTTGATGGGAAAAGAGTAACAAGACAGCCACACAAGACAGTATTATGTTGTGTTAGTCGAGACAAGATGCTGAGGATTTCGAGCTGATCTTTTGTTTCTGCTCAAAGACAAATGATATAAAATTTATATGCATGCTTCTGTCCTGACAGCAAAGGGCTTCAGCACGACTCTTGCTGAGAGCTAATGGCTCTTGGGGATGCTGCTCTCTGAAGTCCCTGGGCATGAAATGGTCTCTTGCAATTCATCTCCCGTTAATAGCAGCTCCAAGACTACAGTCTCTTTTTTTGAAGCTCTTTTATCCCTGGCTGAAGCTGCCTGTGCTCTTATTGGAGCTGAGAGGGTGTAGTGTGATGGTTTTCTCCCCTCAGCTCTATTCTCTCGCAGCCCTCAGCAGACGTCGGGGCAAGCTGGAGGCCCTATGGAAAGCGGGGCCTGATGTCATCCCACCCAGCACGGGGCCAATGAACGCCTGCAGCTCCCGCCCCGCCACACACGGACACACCGACAGCATCTCAATGGCCTCGGGGGCTGCCACGGCAAACGGCAGCGGGAACGGGACGGCTTCTTTCAGTGGGCATCTCTGAGCAGGGAACATTGCGGGGCCATGGTCATGTAACAGGAAAACAGCAGCAGAAAACAAAAAGTAGTTTGGTTTAAGAATGAAGTTATTATAGACCCAAGGGAGATAAAGCCTCTGTTTTCATCTCTGGGAGACGAGGTAGCCCTGGGGTGGGGGCCAGCCATGTGCAGGGGACACCTATGAGGAAAACACAGGACTGGGACACCAAGAGGAGCTATCTGGCCCTTTCTGCCAGCACCAGACTGGTGGGGAGAGCTCAAATCATCTGGCATTGGTTCTTCCTTCCTTTTAATGTGCCCATGTGGTAAATACGGCTTAGTAATGAAATAACATCACAAAACGACATGTATATGCCTAATGATACCACAATATAATCAGCCACAGCTTGGTCTGCCTTTTACATAGGTCCTCCTCACCTGCAATGATTGTGCAGATTGTGCAGATGTTTCATTGCCTTCTTCACGCTCTTTGCTGCCTCAGGAGATCAGACTCTGCTGCTCATGTGCGGTTCCACCTCTGTAGTTCCTCTGCCCACAACCTGATGGAGTGGTGGGACTCTCAACGGTGCTAGCTCCTTTCAAATTATTCAAACTAAGGTGCCAGTGTGGAGTAGACTTCTTGGGGGAAATTTGGCGCTAACCCCTGAATGAGGTTAATGAAAATATTTCCATCACACATCAGTTGCAGTAGAAGTCATTCGCACTTGAGAGGAAGTACCAGCTAATTTTAAATCAGTGAAAGTGAGAGTAAAAAATTGGCATAGATAACTCAGAAGATAAGGCTAGAAAAGTCGTAATTTCCTGAAAAATGATAGCTCATTTATTTTTTTATTATTACAGTCTAGGTAAGGAGTAAGTACATATAAATATTCTTTGTAAATTTAAAACAGTGGTTTGTTGGAGACCCTCTCTTTTCTAGGCACCTTAGGCATCCTGTTCAGCACAGGCTTGTGCTGTTAACCCAATTATCCCACACGGGCACCCCAAGGCTGAGGAATATTGTGAGGGGTGCGTGGCCATTGTCACTCAACACACAGAGTAAACTGAAGCCATCTCCTGTCTAGTGACAAGCACAAACTATATTTTACCAACACTGGATGATCACCATTTATAAATAAATATAAAATAAAAAAGAAAAAAAAATGTGGTCTAAGTCTTGTGTGGGGAGGGGGTGAGGGGACAGAGATTTAAAGCTAACAGAGTTTTCAGCTACATTTCTATTGGTAAATTAACCTTTCTAAGACCTTCAATAATTGCTTGAGGCTGTAGAAAGGTAGCTTCTGTCAGATCTTCTCTGTTTAATTTCTAGGGACAATTTTGTGGACTCTCATAGAAATGCATTATCATTCAACTTCATGTGTGCGCCTGCATGAGCTCACCCCAGTGAAGAGCATCCTTCCCTGAGCAAAATGGCTTTTACAGCTGTATGATTTCTGTTAGGTCTGTTAAACCAACACAGCCATGCCACTGCCAAGACTGACTGGAAAAGCAGTAGGATGTGAAGGGAGAAAGCTCCCACTGCCTCCCAATCTATTAAAATGAGCCACAAACACAATACTGATGTGGTAAGTCAGGGCAATATGCAAATGGCTGCATGTCCCAGAAACCCTAATCCTATCAAGAATGCAGAAGATGTTAACTTGACCATCTTTCACAGCTCATAAATCTATCTGTAGCAAAGCCAGGCTGGCAGATGTCATCCACTAGCACTTCTTTGAGGCTGGCAGTCTCTGCATAGATGCCCGATCATGCCTCAGTAAAGACCAATAAAGAGCATTGTTTGTGTGGCCTGAGGGCAGCTTCTCACATTTTGCTACAATAGAGGAAAACAGTGGGAAATCTGAATGACTGATTGGCAGAACTGGTGGTCTTGGTTGTCCTGCTTTCCACATACTGAGCTACAGATTTCACATGCATTTTTCATCAGCAGCAAGCAGATTAGTCTACCTTGCTCTCAACACTTAGTGGTGTATGTTCTCCAAATTAAGGTTTTGAATCCTAAACTATAAATACAAGCTGGACATAGGTCCTTTTCTCTCAGGCAGATACTTATTTACTTCAAACTACTTAAAAGAGCAAACAGCTTTATTATGATGTGATCTTACTCCTAAGATTTAACATCTAGAATAGAAATACTCTATTTCAAAGAAAGAAAAGGTCTGTAAATAAAATACCTCTAGAACAATATTAAAGAAGCTATATATAGCTTATTTAATACCAGCCAGAATTAATCTAATTTTTACAATGAGGGTGGTAAAATGGTAGCACAGGTTGCTCAGAGGGGTGGTAGATCATCCATCCCTGGAAACATTCAAGTTGGACAGAGCTCTGAGCAACCTAATCACGTAGTTGAAGATGTCCTTGCTCATGGCAGGGGTTTGGACTAGATGAGCTTTAAGGGTCCCTTCCTACGTAAACCATTCCAGGATTTTTTAAAAATTTGCTTTTAAAAGGTGTATATTGAAAGCACCACAGCAGATATTTTTGTGTGAAGTTACCTGGGGGCAAGGTGGATGAACCTCACTTTTATGAACTGAAATGTCTTTCAGCTTCTCAGTGGATATTTGACTATCACAGAACTCCATGTCAAATCACTTTATTATGGCGTTGGGCTGAAAAAAGAAATGAGACAAAATTATAAAGAAAGCTGTAGAGAAACAGGAATTTCCAGCAATAAACATGACACGTGACTATCTGCTATTACAGGTACAGACATCCCCATGGAAACTGCTGTTCATTTAGGATGTGCGCATTCCTGTCACAAGCCACCCACTTCATTTTAGATCATGAAGCTGCAGCCCCACAGAGCAGATTTCTCACGCTTGTTCAGAGGGTCTAGAGAGGGGCAGGCTCTGAAAAGAGAAGCTGAGGTGCTTCATGCTGGCAAATCCCTGCTCTCTGCAACAAGGGAGAAGGTGCAAAAGGCAGCCACTGTTAAATAATTCTGATGAGTCTAAAGAGACAAGGCTGTAAAAAAGAAGTAAAACTGAATAAAACCAGTTTTAAAACTTAAGGACATAATGAATTTGCTTGGGAAATCCTGGTTGCATTTTACCATTAGAATTAGATACAACAGGGGAGAATGCATTGCATCTGATGATGAGAACTATTCCAACTCAATAACCTTAAATCACTATTGCTAAATTATGGTATAAATATAGTTCTGATTAATTTTCTGCAGACTAACAGAATTAAGAGGCAAATGTGTGTTTAAAGATATGAGATAATTCATTATGCTAAAACTGGTAGGTTAGTGAGTCCAAACCCACTATTTTAAGTAGGTTAAAGATGCTGAACCACAAACTCCACAAAATAAGTACTGTATATTCCATCCAGTGGAGGAGACATACCAAACACTATTTTGTAGTTTGTTTGTTTCTTTTTTTAAAGGAAAACATGTTATTTATTGATATTGCAGTAAAACATCTGTAATACATAACAATGCACCCTATCACACAATAATATCTAAGCTATTAATTGTACAAAATTACACCATTATTCTTTCTTCTTTACAAAAAACTAAACAGAACTGAAACTTGATATATGAAATATTTAACTCATACATTTTCTTCAACTGCTTTACTGAACAGGCAGTATTTCTGAGAAAGGGGAGGGAAGTCTCAGAAGACATAGAGGAGGCATACCTAAATGCAAGAGTTTATGGACTATTTTATATGAGTCCTTGGCTTTTAAAATCTTCCATAAGGTTCTCGTATCTCTTGCAAAATATTGTTATGATTTCAGTATTTCTGCTAGACTATGTCCCTACAGCTGACACAGGGTACTCACATGAATAAAACTATCCAAAACTTCAAAGCATGTCCCTGAATAAATCTATTTACACTAAGTGTGAAATTTTCCTTTTGACTGAAAGACTCCACTTAAGTGCTCCAGGTCTGAAATTACTATTATTTCTTTCTGCATTTTATAAATATCTGTTCTTTTTATTAGTCTTTCCAAATTTATAATTGACTAAGAACACTTTTAATAGCAGGTGGTATTTCAGAAGTGCTTTGGAATATGGTTTAATATACAATTACATAAAAAAGCAGGTTTTCCATTTTGTTACTCCCATTACAATTCCCCCCGAGACTTACCTGCTCTGTGCTATTATTGAGAATTGCTTGGAATGTGCTAGCTCATCATTCTGCCCCTCCACCTCATTTTGAATCTGATTATACAAATGCCAAGAGGCTTTTAACGCTGCTCAAAATGCTTACACGGCATATATATGTAGGATGTTGGATAGAAGGTTCCTTGTAAGTTTTTTATTTCAGGAATTCAGCAATCTGACATGCTCAAGAGCAGCATGTTTCTCTAATTTTTGCTCCTTATCAAGACACTTGGTGCCTTTCACTCTAATTTAGTATGGATTATTTCCTTGACCTTGTGGTGTACCACTGACCTGATTTTCTCTGTTAATGTAGTTGCCACCACTCTGAGATGCTCAGTCAATTACACACACACCCACACCCCTGCTCCCTTCCTTTTTATAAACCTCATTTTTCTCTCAAGGTCTGTTCTGCACCTTCAGAAATCCATCTCTCTAGTAATATGCTAAATGGTTCTCCATTCAGAGATTTACTCCCAATAGGAGAAAGTTTACTTAAAACCTGTCATTTTGCAGTTTCTAGTGCATTTTCACATTCCTAATCTTTTGAAATAAGCTTTAACATTACCCCATTTAGTTTGAAGTCAGATTTATTTCACTGTCTGATTACTTGGTTTAGAATCTTTGCATTAAATAACACCTTTGACACAATGTGCTTCAGGGGCCTCATGTTATTACTGGAACTATGCTGCTCTACCAATTGTACTTATTTATGTATTTTTTGATTATTTATAAATCTTGAAGTTTTAGTACTCAACTGCTAAGTAGGTTTTTTCCCTAAATACTGAATTAGACTTTGTTTGATGAAAACAAGTGCTCTAATGAATACTTATTAATCAAAGTAAACCCCTTTAATTTCAAATCTAATTAGTTAACTTCATGTTTGCAATGCTTCAGTAAAATACTTTTAAATAGGGAACCATGATCAGACATTGGTCATCATACACAGGTTTATTTATTTAAAGATGACTCTTCTGGACTGCTTAGTAGTTCACTCCATCATTAATTAAAACAATACTTAATGTAACTGCTGTCAGCTTCTACTTTGACTAAAAAGCTATTAGATACAATATCCCCCTCAGCTGGGTCATAAATATTATATAGACTAATTGATTTACTGTTACTCATTTTTGCAAAAAAAATATCTGTTTTTTCCTTTCATAGAATCACATAATCAGTAAGATTGGAAAAGCCCTAGAAGATTTGAGTCCAACCTATTTGCTTCATTTATTTACCTGCTTAATTTACTTACCAGCTTCTTTATCAGGCTAATAAGAAATTCTATTTCTGTACACATCTATTGATCTATGATGCCCACAGCCCCACAAAATTGAATAAATTTCTTGTGAAATAAATAAATAAATATGAATAAAAAAATGTATTGTGAAATAAGCTTCTAAATGCATTGCTGGCAAAGGTTACTTTTTTGAAGAGCAGCTGGACAACACAAAGCCAGACACTTCTGGCCCTGAAAAAACCAAGTTCCTAGTTAATTTCTCAGGCTACTTCTATCAGCTACTCTATGCAATATTAATCCTTCTCCACATGTACCACTCCAGATCTGTACACGGTATTAGCAGGCGACATGAAGCTGCTTTTCCAACTATAAAAGGCCTGAATCACACATTCTTAGGCACAGGTGCATCTTCTTTTGCTCCTTAAACAATTCACATTTGTTTTACATGTTAAGGTGGGCAAATACTTCTGCTGTGGTCTTTTGAAAACTCCTAATGGTCCTAGCTTAAAAACTCTGCAAGGAAGTGTTCCCCTGGCTGTGTCACTGCACATGTCAGGAGCCACCCCAATCACCTTTGGTGCCACCCAGGAGGACCCCAGCTGAAACACACTCATAAATGAACCAGTTTTATCAAGATTGCAGAAGGAGAGATGGATCTCACCTCCACTTCCTTCGAATTTCCTGGCTGCATTAAAATCCCCACCTTCCCATATACATCCTACCATTATACAGAATCCAGGTGGATAATTCAATGTGACATACTTTGCTCTTATGCTGTCTACAGGGGGTTTTCAGCTTGCCTCTGATAAATCAATGCTTCAAAAACAAAGTTTTGAAGATCTGTTGTGCAGGGCATTTGCCTTTGGTATTTAAACCCTGTTTCTTTTCTTGCACACACTTTTCCCCAGGTCTAACATTAATGTTTTGAATTTGCTGCAACTTTCCCCTCCTAAAACATGTGTGTTCTTCTCAAAAGGAGCCCTGTAATGTCTACACATCAGTGTTGGTTTGCTTTTTTATGTCAAATGTAAATTGGTAAGCTGATGTACCATGATTACTTTGGCCATTCCTAACAATTATATTTGCTATTCCTAACATGCCTTTTCAGTGTGTGTAAAATTTGCCTTTCTTTTTTTGCAGGTTATTATTTCTTTTATTCTCTCCCTCCTGTCTTCTCTCAGGCGCCAACCTTGCCCTTTTTTGGGCAGAACTTGTTATCTTCAAACCAGTCACCTACATGCTTTTTCTTCTGTGTTCTGCTCTGGCTGTCTGTAGCTTTTTCTGATCTAGTGAGCCACAGGGAGAGGGAAGAAACCTCTTGATACTCTTAGAAGCACCACTGCTTATGCTTGCTGCACAGGGACAAGAAGAGGGACACACCTCCCCTTACGCCCTCCACTGTAGCACTTCACTTGCTGGCACCACCTCCACCTCCTACTGCAACTTAAGCACAGCTCTCAGAACCAGAGAGGGGCAGGCCTCAGTCAGTCTCACTGCCAGGTCACTGAAGGCAAGAAAGCAGCCTTCAGCTCAATACCAATCAAGTCTCTACACTATTTTTTTAAACTGGAAGGCAGAAGGAAAGCCACCCATGGGGCTGTTTCCAGTGAAAGAGAAAATCCATTTTATTATATGAAGTTCAGGAGACGGGCCAAAGAAGGGGACACGGCTCCTAGACTGCAGCACTCTCACTGACAATGATGGTCTGCAGGAAAATACACCTTTAAAAGTTCTTTTAAATTATTTTTTCAGAGAGTGACCAAGTGTGTGTGTACTCACAGATACACAGACACACAGACATGGCTAATGTGCAAGTTCAGGGTAGAAAGGACAGTAGTAATTCCTTTATACACAGTCATTTGCCATCAAAATGAGCAACCAACCATACCTCTGTAACACACACTGTATGGATAATCAACCTTTTCAATTATATAAGATAGAAGAGTGTGGCTGAACAGTTTTTTGATTTCCAAGAACTCAAGTTTAACTTATGAGTAAATTTTTATGAAAAGATTCTAATATTTTCAATTTGCTTAGTTGTGTCACTTCTTTCTATACTACTTATTTAATTAAACAAAACCAAATCTAATGAAGAATGGAAAATTATTTTTTTATAACCTAGATATGTGGAATTTTCAGGAGCAATTTTATCAGAAGTTATGTTCCCAAGACCCTTTAAAGATTTTCATTACCACTGATCTTAAAAAACATCTGCTTTCCTGCCCTCTAGTGCTCATGTCTATTTAAGTCTTCCATACAAACCTGGTTCTGGAAACCTCCCACCATATAAATGGTCCTACTGAAATAAAATTACTTACTTATTTCAATACTACCAGTGATCTACACCATTCCTACTGTTGTTGCTCAGGTAGGTATCACACCCATGCAGTTATCTGAAAGGTATGACTCTTTAGGTTACTTTTCATTTTACCAAACCAATGTAAGCAAGTTTTCTATTTCAGTTCTGGACTACATAATGGAGTTTAAGTGTCCAAATTGTAGTTGACCTCTGGGCTTATTACTAAAACATTTTCACTGCTAGCTAAAGCTGTTAGTTGGCCATATATCAAACTACAAGTTTTCACAGTATTTACAGGTTTTTATCTACATTAAAAGCTCTTCTACTTAATGTAATTAATTTTGCCTCCAGTGATGCAGTTTGTTACAGCATTGTGCATGCTTACATTTAAAACAATGGGTTAACATACTACATCTGTAATTACTCCCAAGCTACCAGAAAACCAGTGAATTAAATTTATTTAGTGTTAAATGGATATGGAATGTCATACAGTACATGTAAAGACATTTCAAAATGAGTAAAGCAGAACTAATTGCACAAGGGATTAAAGGTTCACCTCAACAGTCAGTATAATCAAATCATTACAGCTTCCATCTTCAGAGTGCAAGGTATGTCATGCAAAAAAACAGCTTAAAAAATCCCCAAACAGACAAAACCAACATTGTGGTACCACTTAAAATGCTATCATACCACAATATTTTACAAGACATTAGGTGATCATTCATATAGAATGAAGCATTTTAGCAATAACAAAAAAGTTTTAAACATAATTAACAGATTTTGCATGAACACAAATTCCAGCATTACTATACCTAAGGAACAGGCAACATGCTGGGAGAAAGTACCTAAAAATCAAAGCCTTTTTTATTCATAGCCAATATTACCTTCTGCAAGAATTCTGCAATCTTATTCCATTTCCTCACGTAACTGGGTAAGGTTCAATACATTTTTACATAGAGCATAATCACATAACCACCACATCAGCAAGAGGATTCATTATCTTGATCAGTTACTACATTTAAAACCATGGTAAGATAACATGCCCTGCAAACAAATTATCTTCTGGGACAGTGTTCTGTATGTAGAAATATTAAACAACTAAAATATGCTCCTACCCACTTTAACCCCAAGTAACTTATGATTTGTATTTACATATTTTTGAAATATGTAGGTAAAAGCTGCAGATGGCAGAAAAGCAGAATACACACGAGAGCTATAACAGCGCTGACTGAGCGGGTGGGTGCAGCCAGGAACCCCCAGTGACACCTGGGCAGGGGCTGTACCTTTTGCACTCTTCCTCTGCCCAAGGGGCTCACCAGGGCTACCAGAGGCAGCTCCCGCTGTGGCACAGCTGCTCCTCCTCTCCCAGCTGGCTGAGCTGGAAGCAGAAGGTGCAGCCCCAGCAGTTCCACTCAGCTGAAAGCAGACGAACACACTCCTACAGACCTGCTTCAACCACAGCTTGAATGTTAACATGGACGAGACACAGGAGATGAGAGGATGGCTTTTAACATTTCCACCTTGCAATGCTCATATTCTGAGGGCACCAACAGGTAGATTAATCTACCAAAAAAAGCATACAAAAAAGGCCAAGTTGCTTGCCCTCATATTAGGAATAAACTACTTAACTTCCTGGCTTAAATGTAAGCAAGAGAAACTCAAGAAAGAACTTCTTGAGGTTAATTTTCCATCTACATTCAAAGAAAATAATTTACTAAAACTGTAACTTGCAAGGTCTACTAGCCTTGAAGTGAGGATACAGGTTAACTATACCTATAGTTAAATAAAAAACTTCAA
This sequence comes from Ploceus nigricollis, assembly GCA_013399945.1. Taxonomy (NCBI): domain Eukaryota; kingdom Metazoa; phylum Chordata; class Aves; order Passeriformes; family Ploceidae; genus Ploceus; species Ploceus nigricollis. Next base: position 1,494,493 of record VXBC01006029.1, read on the forward strand.
AAGGCATTTTACAGAAATAAAATATGCAACTCTAGGAAGTAGGTGGAAAACCACTTTAGTATTTGCCTGGAACATTCTATTTTCATAGCCCATCATTCTCAGGAATGTATATTTCATAAATAAAAATACAGAACAAAAATTTGTGTATTCAATCTAAAGTTGGATATTTCTAAACCTCTTCAGATAAAATTTGCTTTCTCCCTCACAATTAAGTGATAAAACCTGAAAAAAATTGACTTTTCAAATCTATCTTGCATGAGAAAAGACAGATGAACAAACCAATATCTGGAAAGAACATTTTGTACAAGATTGCAGTTCTAAAACACTTATATTACAAAGCAATGTAAATAAATACGAGGCTAGTACAAAAGCTCTTATTTACAGTTTTACAAATGAAAACGTTTTCAGTGTAAATGCAGTGTTTTAAAGAACACAATATTAGTAAAATGAGTTCCTGTATAGACCATTACAATTTCTGCTAGGTTTGAATGCAGTATTGTATAAAACCATTGTTTCAAGTTAATTTTTGTTTATAATTTAGTACAGCCAAACCCCAGTTTATGCCTGGAATGGTATCTGTTAAAGTGCTGAAAAAGAGGACATTTCTGAAATTTTAGAAAAACGTACTGTACATTATTAAAGCTGTATCAAGTCAAAACTGGTATATTTTGTTCACATTTGCTACCACACCACCTGGAAATGGGAAGTTTTTCAACAAAAACTTGTAATTATTGGGATGGCAGCCATTGATATCTTCGCATCCAAAGTCTGATGGTTTCCCACAAGTAACTTGTCTTAAGCTTCAGTGGTGGCTTCAGGTTTCATAATCTGGTATGTAATCAAGTATTCTGGATAAGCCTGGAAGAATGACACACACATTGTTTATTATTATTTAATTCTCTGGATAAATTCATAATATTTGTTAAAGAGGAGAAAAACTTAATGCCAAAGGAAAAAAAGGGCAAAACGTCAAAGGTAAAAATCCCTGGATCATTCAGGAAACATGCATTCTTTCACCTGCAACTGCAGCTGGAGCTTGTTCTGAGACAAAAGCAAACCCTAGCACTGCAAACCTAGGGAAAAAACCCCCAAAGCATTACACGCCTTTGCAAAAGACAAAAGAGAGTCTGTAAAACCAACCCAAAAGCTATTTACCTGCTCTCCTCTGTAAATGACATATTCTGCCAATGCCAATCCATTTACACTGGGCCGCCCAGTCACTGAGTGATGTCCTGGGGGAGAATGAGCCATTTTCATGGCACTGAACTGCAGGAAGGACTTGCCCAATGTTACACGACAGAAGAGTAACTGCCTGTGTTGAAAGAGAAAAAGGACCATGAATACACAATGCTTATGACTTTGAACCATGAAGCCACTTTAGTCAGCTTTTATAGTTCATAAATTTCTCAGGTTCTGTCTTGCTGAACAAAAGTTGCACTCACTTTGGAAAGCTCTAGCCCAAGGAAAGGGTTGGCAGTAATATGGAAAAATTTTTATTTAAGTTACTGGAAACAGCATGCTTAACAATCTACTCAGAGACTGCCACCACCTTTTCTTTGTCTGTTACTTACTTATTTTCATTTTTTTGGGTTTTTTAGGAAAAAGTTTTTTATCCCCTCCCTCCATTACTCATCCTGACAACATAATTCACAAGTGTTCTAATGCTAGATTTGTATTCAACAGCCAAGTCAACATCAAGGCCAAGTGCAAACTCTAGGTCAATGCAAAATACCTCAGACTTGCATTTGTCAGTTTGTTATGCTGTTTTCACTATTAAAAGACTCAACAAGGGCTCTTATTTCTGTATACTTGTACCTACTGCAATGACAGTGGAATCCTGGCATTTTTATAGACCAAGGTTATGTACCACCTCACTCTGCCAAAACATTTGCTTTTCTCACTCTTTGCAGAAGACAAACTAAAAACCCTTTCTTATTCAAAACTTTAGAAAGCATGAAAAGACTCTGACATCCTCTAACTTTGGAAGATGATCCTCATTATTAGAGAGTGCAAGAAAAGAGCAAGCACCATGATAAGGGGGAGAGACTCAAAGAAGGATACTGGAAGGATGACTTTATCCTCGTATACCAATGTAAAACAGGATGCACACAAACACCAAATATTCTTCCGGTGGAAATGACTGCCACCACCAAAACTGATTCCATGACCTAAGAGTTTATTCTGATGGTGCTGGAAATGGGTGTTTCTGTTGAAAAGTGGATTCAAGAACTCAGTTAGTGGCAGAATCCACAAATCCACATCTCTATTTCAGTTTGTGAAAAACCAGAGATGTGAGGGCTGACTGTTACAAAGTACATCCTCCTCAAAGAAATACTGCATCTGAATATCTCTGAACTTCTCCTTTCTCTGTTAACAGCCAATGAACTAAACTCTCATATTGCTGCATCTTTCATATTACCATCTAGCAGATCCTCTTCACTCTCTGGCTCCCTAAGTCAGATTTTTGTATTAAGGGCAAAGATATGGTTAAAGCACTGAAGATGGTCGAAGGTTCTTTAGGACTTTGAAATGTCAAAGTTTTCTGAAAATTTCTATTAGGCCCAGCACACAGAGAGTACTGAGATGGTCTGGTTACCAAGCAAACCTTTCTTCAGAGAGAGACTGCTGCATTGATAGCCTAGGACACAACATACAAAAGCAAAATCAGATTATTTCAAGGGACTTACCTGTGGCAAACATAGCAAGATCTATCTTTGTGAATTGGACATCCAGTGCCACCTCCAATTCCATACACATACTGATTGCTTTTGGAAGAATTTTCAGCAAAATATATCCCAGCTCCAAACATGCCACCTATATAGGCATGTCTCTCGTCAAAGCCTTTGTGAATGATTGCATTCACAAATGGGGAGCCTAAGAGAAAGGAAGCAAAATACTGAAAATACAGTACACAGATTTTTGTATGTGTCACAATTCAATCACTCGTTCCCATTGTGTTGGGAACTATGTAGCCTTCCTTACGAACATGCACTGTGAACTTTGCTCACCAGGATAAACTCTGTATTTGTGTACAGGAAAGACTTCAATTGGCTTCACCTTGCTAATGGTAAGCTATCTTTTCTGGAATGCTTAATAAAACTAACTTACCAACTTATAAAACCAAGAAAACCAACAAAAAAATCCCACCCCATAACAATCCTTAACAGAATAAAGTTTGACCTTTAATCATTTTGGTCATACAGCTGATAAAAAAGACTTGAGGAGGCACACTACTTAATCTTCATTCATAATTTCTGAAATGTTTTCACTTAGTTTGAAGTCTCCTTTGGGGAGAGACAAGGAGATGCAAATTTCAGAAGAACAATACAGTACATTGTATCATCCCTTGCGAAATACACAAACACTTGCTCATAAAAATCTCATGAAAAACCTAGAAACTACTTCCACTGAGGCAATTTACTTTGTTTGAGACAGTAGAAACCCTCCAATAAAGAGTGCTGCTGATGAAATAAGTTCATAAAGTGCATTTCAAACTCTCACCATGAAACAGCATCCTTTCATTGGCATGGTTATGATTCTCTTCAGAGACCTCTTTCCTTCTGTGTGTGTATCTTTCCCATAGTTTTTTGTTGCACACTTTCTGAATCTGAAACAGTCAAAATTACCAAAACACTCAGTTCACTTTACTGGACAGATGTATAACCTATAACCACTATAGGTTACACTATTACAGTTACACTGCCACTGGAATGATAATACTTTCCTTGGGCCTCAATGAAACACAAATTGACTTACCTTGCACAAGCTCATTGTTGTTTTATGACAAGTAAGTAATAACTACATACTTCAGAATCAATTAATCTTACAGAGCTCCTTGTTAATAATCCTTAAATTAAACACGCTCTAATTCAAATTTAGCAGGCTCAGTCACAATTTTTCTTGATTCTGAATCACTAGTAAAAAGATCAATCAGTAAACTAAGAAATGCCTTCCATGAAGATTTGTGAAGCACTTCTAAAAGAAAGTAAATTGCATGCTCCCTGCAGAGGTATGCTGGGCATTGCAAAGTATCATGTGTGTACATAGCATAGCAATTCCACTGTAACTTCAGTTCAGAATAAAACTTAGTAGTACTTACTTGCAAATCAAAATATTTATGATATTAATGAAAATTACCATTACTTCAGAAGGAAAACCACATAAATACAAACCAAAATTCCATTAGATTATTTAAGCTCATCTACTGCCTGGTTTTTACACTTGTTTGATGTTAAATCAAGCCAAAATAAGAGTTCAAAAGTTTTGCTTTTCTTTCTTCTGTTTTTTTCCTGCCATTCTCCCTCAAAAGACATCCTCTTCTGTTTCCCATAAGACCTCCTGCATTTTTCTTCAAATATTCTCTAGTTTTCAGTGACATCCTTCTACATTACTTTCTTCCTGACTATTAACCCATAAATAGCTTTTCCATATAAACTTAAGTCTTTGAATTTCCCTTGAAAGTGATCTTTATCCAGTGCATGTCTCAGAATGGCAAATCTTGTCACCTTATGGAACTCAAACAAGTGTAGAACATTTTACAAATATGTTATTTTTAGACAAAACTCCAAAGGTGTAAAACCACTGGGCATAAAAAACCAACAGGCACCTTTAAGATGTTGTATCTATTGAAGACTCCACCAGCATGACCTCCATCTCTGTGCTCTCGGACAGTACTTTGCATCTGAAAATTGAGAATTTAAAGAGGATGACATTCTTTCAGAAAACATTCAACACATTTCCTTTACACAAGTCAAGTAATGAAAAGAACTAATTATGTATTAACACAATTAAAAATTTTAAGAGAAATTTTTAGGCGACTGGGTGTTAAGTAATGCCAGATTTTGTGAATGCACATGAATAGGTTTAATGATTTTTTAAAAAAACCAATGTATTTTGACTAAACCATGGTCTAGTCTTCAAACTGGAGAAGACTGTCACTAATCTCTTTAAAATTGTGTTTGCTCAGAATTTTGCCTTGTGTGATTAGGGCACTTTCAAAGGAAGTGATGTGTAACTGTCTATGACAAACAGGTAATCCACTGGTAGCTCAGAATTTATGTTATATTGAAGAAATTTGATATATAGTAAAGGTTTTAAAAATACTACAAGCAATAATAATGTAAGAAAAAAAAAAGTTACAGACATCATGACCACACATTATAAGTGGTGCAAAGTTGGGAGTCTGAAGTATCCTTATGCAAGTTTTACTTAAACTTAGCGATTTTTACTGCACTGTTAAACTGTCTAGCAATATTTCTTTATCTGCTTCTTTAGCAGCAATAGCAAAAATACTGAGAGACTACAAAGAATGGCATTTACCTCTTCTTCTACTGACTGAAATTCCTTGTCTTCGGTGGAAAGGTCTATGAGAATAGTTCCGCTAGCAGAAGTATTTAGAGTCAGGTATGGGTTAAGTCCTGTGAATGTAATAAAACACAGCAAAATGTATGTGAATGTAATGAAACACAGTCTCAGAAACCACAATTGTTTTCTCTGATCTGTGGACACTGATTGATCCTTCTCTCAGCAAGAATCATTTCAGACACACTAAGCCATTTATCCATGCTTAGCTCAGTATACTAATACACACAACAGAGGAAATACTTGTAAACACTTTGCTTACTTCAGAGATCATTTCAAGTCTAGGCAGTGACAGAGTAAGCAACCAGTCCCTGTACAGAGTCCACAACTACTGGTGGCAAAGGCATCATGAATGGGAAGAGCAACTTGAAGCACTAATTTAGTAGGAGTATTTTTCCCATGGTCATGTAGAAAGAACTTACAAAGAACTAAGTCTGTCAATCCAAAATGCTTGAGCCTGGTATTGAAAGCTTAAAAGATATTGAATGTTTACAGGAAACTTCTCTATCTTTCCAAATATGCAAAAAAAATTTGGAATTTTACACAGAATCCAATGTCAGTTTGCACTGGACAGACTGCAATCACAACTGGCAAGTAATAAGAGCGTAATTACTGGATATAAGAAAATGAAGACAGTGTGTATCAAGTGTCTTTTCTGGCCATGGCCTTTCCAGACAACTAACAGGTGACCAGAATTAAACACTGGGTCTGCCATAAGCTCTTTAAAAGGAATAATCTGGGGAAAGTGGAAATTACAGATTCATGCACAGTCTGGAGCCTCATGTTAGCAATGTGCAACTGGAATAGTGCTCAGAAGAAACAAAGTGGCAAAACCAAAATAAAGCTCATCCACTACTAATCTCAAAACAATGGTTATACTTCAGGAAGAGATGTCATATGTACAAATACACATATGTTCAAAAATACATCAGGCCTACTTAAAAGACAAAGTATACAGTTAGTGACTATGTAAACTTCAAACTCAAACAAGACAGGAGGTCGAAATCACACCTTAAAACTAACTTTTATCCAATTTACTCAATCAGTCTGCCCAGAAAGACCTGACAATTATGGGAAATTTATGCAGATTCACTTAAATACTTCATTATCAGGAAAAGAATTATCTTAGGGTTGGTTCATACTGTTTTAAGGAGCAAAAAGTAATTTAGAGCTTGGGATAGTGACTAATTACTATGGAGTGAAAATTTTAGAATGAGATTTCATAAACGGTGAACCAGAAAGGGAGAAAATCCTACCAATTCTAATTTATTTCATTTCTATGAAACACAGCAAAACAACAGTAAGTGATATTTCAATGAGTCAAAGAAGAAAAAAAAGATTTGGAGGGTTTTATTTGCCTTCTCCACAGTCATAGTTAAATGAAACATACTGAATGATGATGAATTCACAACTGCTGGGACTGCGCTGGTATCAACAGACCTGCACAACTAAAGAGGCTTTAGCAGTAATTTCAATGTAAGCTAAAGCTGTTGAAAAAGGCAATTAGGTTAATTTTGGTTCACTGAAAGCATACCAACTCTATATTTAACGAAAAGTGTAAGTAAGAATTTCAGCTGGCTTTCTGAGTGAGCAGACAGCATTCTGTGGCAGGACCCAACAAACAGGACATAACAGGCCTGAACTCGTCAACAGAATGTGCTCTGCTCTTCAGAGTGCTTTGTAGAAGATAAATATCCCCTACCTCAAGGAGCTTATGAGCATTTTGCACTAAGTCAACATTTTACCTAAGTAAACACAAAAGAGTGACCACAGAGAAAAAATATAAATCAGAGAACTGAAAGGCAAGATTCACAGTAATTCACAGCATAAATAAAAGTACCCAAGTTTCAAGTCATTGTTGCCATTTTCTAGGTCAGGTTTTATTACCAATTGTTTTTAATGAGATACAATTTGGAATAACATAAGTAATTCATAAAAATTGATTATGTAAAGGCAGTATTATGTGATAATTTAAAATAAGCATATACCTTGTTGTCCAGAAATAAGTCTTTCAACACCTTTGATGATTTTATGCCTATGGCCATAAGCATTAATGCCAATTTCCTTCAATTCCTTGTGTCCCATTTCAACCAATACGTCCAGTGTTATCTATAATGAAAGCAAGACCATGTTTTTTGTACTAGAACAAATGCCAATGACAGTGAAAATATACCTCACAATAGCTGTGAGAAAAATCAACGGTGAAAAGAACAGGAACATTAGAGGCTTCAGTGTATTATTTTTGTATCTTACTTTTAATCAACTGCTTCCTTCTAACTTTTTGTCTTAAGTAAACATGCTACAAACTACAAATTGTAACTTGCGTTGCTTGCAAGTGTTATGTATATGTTAATATATGCACATAATGTTTTAAGATACATTTTTTAATATATCAATTAAAAATCCAGTTTACAGTCCTTTCCTCCATCCCACTCGCTTTGACTGTCACACATTGAAAATCTGTCTTATTACATTATACTAATCAGTCACTATTTATTCTATTGCTTTCTAGCCTAGACTATCTGGAAATAAATGTAACCACTTACCTGTTCTCTCTCAAATATGTCAATTAGGTGTTCAAGGCCAAGGTTCCGCACAAATTGATTAATGCTAAAATCTACACCTGAAACTGGGTAAGAAGAAAAAAACAATGTACATTCATACCTGTATTGTAAAATAAGGCATACACATCTCCTCTTGTCTGTGGCAACAACGAGAGAGGCAGAAATTCCTGGTCTTTTGCAGATGTAGATTAAATATTAAATATCACTAACCAGTAGCAACTAATCTGCTCTTCTACCTCCCAAAGAGCAGTCTTTGCCACAGAACAGATTAACCAGCTTGCACATTAATGCAACCAGAAATGTACATTACTACAGAAAATATATTGACACGTAAAATGTCATAGAAGTAACCTTTTTAAGATACCTGATCTAAGAACAGCCTCCTAAAAACTAGATAAAGTTTGTAGTAAAATACTGCTTGGTCTGCAGCCAAATTTCATTTGACTTCTCTTTTAAAACACAATTCACCATATTGGTTCTGTTCAGCAAAAAAAATTTTAAGGCTCTGTAAGAGGAAAACAGTAAAATCTTATACTGCAAGACTTTCAGACTTCTGTTCCTCATTAATGACATCATAAGGAATCTAAATATTGCGTATGCTGTAAGACCTCTATGAATGTATGGGAAACTTCCCACCTTTGTGTTCTTTTCTCCATTTGTTAAGAAATGTTATTCACTCCTGAGAAAGCCTCACCTTCTTTTTTCTCCAGAACAGTAGCTCCCTCTGCACAGTTTGTACCAACAACAGAGGGAAGTTCAGAAAAACTACCAGACAAGTTGTCAAGACTACTTGCAGCAGACAGACTGGATGGACTGGATGGAACAGAAGAGAGGGAATCAGCTGCAGAACCTGTAGTCTGAGACACACTTATAACCTGAGGTTTGTAGCAAGTTGGTAAGGCAGAAGGAGGCATTGCTGCAGTCAGTAATGCACTGACATCGTCTGCCTAAAGAGCAGAAAACAACTCATTAAAATAGAGGAATACTTTTGCACAATGTTTTTTCCTAGAATGCATTATCATTATATCAGATTTCTTAAGCACACTGCAAAATAATATTGGGAAAACATGCATTTCACAACGCAGCTTACAAATGGCTTTTCTGCGAAGAGCATACATGAAACTATGAAATGTCTATATAAAAAAGCTGTAAAAAGGTAAAAAGTAAAGACTTCAGTATTTCTAAAAAAATTTAGGGGCAGTTAAATAGAATTAATTTGCTACAAAAAATGAACAGAAGTTTCTACTGGCAACCAGAATTTATGAAACGAAACAGTTACTCTGATGGTAGTTTTGGATTGCATTATAATACTTAGAAAGAACACCCTTAAGAACTTAACAGACAGATAGTTTCTTACATTTATGCTGCTACAAGGTTTGTTTATATTTTATTGTCACAATTTCTGTATTAGTCAAACTATAAGCACTGAATTCAAAGCATCAAATTACAACCATTAATTCATTTTGTTAGCATTTTGAGGTTTTTTCCCCCTACTTCATACTGAAATAAGATGCCTAAAGCAAGAAATTATTTAAAGATGATTTATACAGCTCTATTGACTTCCCTTGCCAGGCACATACAAACCACACAGAAACCACAGTATTTTTAATTTTGCAGAAGTGGTTGCGTTACTGTTTTTTTAAAGGATAGTTTTAAATGAGGTGTCACACATAGGTAAGTATAGATTCCCCAAGAGGAGCCCCACCACTTACAGTGACCAGGTCCAATGGTGTTTGTCCTTCTTGGTTTTTCAGAGTAGGATCAGCCCCATGTGCCAGTAACAAAGCACAAAGCTGAGTCCTTCCTTTCTGGGCTGCTTCATGAAGCGGTGTGAAAGCCCATTTGTCCGTAGCATTCACACATGCATTATACTTTATAAGTAAAGCTGCTACATCAACATGCTGGAAAAGTAAAAAACACCTGTTAAATTCCAATTGTACTAAAATAATTCAGAACTATTACTATTACATTACTATTACTCTGTAATCAGAGTAATTCTGAATATTCTTAGCATGCATTTGATTATGATTTTAAAAAGTATTACAGCAAGGTGTTTTCTTCCTCACCTATGACATACCAGCAGAGAGTTAAGTAAGATTTGTTCTCTTGTGAAAAAAGGACAGAGTAAAACAAAATTCCAAATCCAGAGGAATCTGAAGGAAAAAAAGCCTGATTCTGAACTTCCAGTTTGGTAAGTTCTCCAATTGTTTTGGTTGAAGACTTGATTCAAGGACAAAGATTCAGGAAGTTCACAAAAACAACTGCTGTCTCAACAGCAGTCATATAAGTGAAAGTGAGATCTTCCTGATAAAATTTGACTGGCACAGGTAAGGAAAGGCATTTTACAGAACACCTTTCAGCCTGCTGGTTTTTTAGGCATTCATGGTCAGAAAACTTCATTTGTGACTTTACAAATTCATAAGAGTCTTTACCTACAACATAAGCTGTGATCTAATTATTCATTCTGTGTCTTACAAATGAAATTACACTATAACTCAATAGCAAAAGCATTCTATAGAGGCTCAAAATGCTGTCAATGAAATCTACCTTTTTTTTTTAATAAAGTCTCGGAAAGTTTGAGATATTTACCCCATAAGATGCTGCATTATGCAGAGGAATCAAGCCTCCTTTATCCTGTGCATTCACATCTGCTCCATGCTGCAACAGGTATTCGGCAACCTCCAAATTATTGTAACCAGCTGGAATTGCAGAAGGACAGAATGAACAGAATTAAAACACCATCCCCAACAGGCTTTTGAGAAGTTAATTACTAACTTAAATTACTTGAAAGTAAATTAAATTGTCAGTCCCAGTGAAGACAGTGCAGTCTTTTATTATGAAGGACAGCATTACCTTAAGAGTATTTTGTTTTAAAACCTGTCAATAAACAATACAAGATCCTCTCTGGCTAGACAGAACAGGAAAATAAACAGTTTGAAAAGCAACCTAAAATTAATATCCATAAGAATCTAATTTTTTTAAAGAAAAGGTACTGAATCCTCCAGCTTGAGGCTACACTATAAACTTGTGTAGACATAGAAAGTTCAGCCACAGTAATTAGCAACCGATCAAACTAGTTAATTAGAACACTGACCTGCTAAATGTAGTGGTGTTGAATGCCGTCCTTGTGTGTCCCGGCAGTTGACATTGTCAGGTGAACAGAGCTTTTTTACTCGGGCCAAACAACCTTTCTTTGCAGCATCTAGGAGAGCTGCATCTCCTCTAAGTAGGTCTTGAATATCAGTATCACCATCTTTAACAAGGTCTAGAGGAGTATTTCCATCCCTGTTTTTCTTTGTAGGGTCGGCTCCATGCTGTGCACACCAAAAACAGGTGGTAAGTATGTCAGTAGAATAAACATGCTGCATCTTAGGCATCTAATGCCTTGTTGAGCAAATATTCTGACACATACTGGAATCTTGCAGAGAGCCCTCCATTTACTGTGTGAAAAAGGACAACACAGGTACTAACAGTATCTCTTTTACTGAAAACATTTAACTACAATAATTTAGTAACCACAAATCAATTTCTGAAACGTAAATGGACTTTGAAAGTGAACAAGAAAGAAATTTACCTCCCTCCAGCATATGTAATACCTGTAACAGGAGTTTGCAAATCTCGTATTTTCCTTTTGCTGCAGCTTCATGCAAGGGAGTGAATTTCCACAAGTCAGCTACATTGACAACGGCACCATGTTTAACCAACAGTTCTGCAACTTCATAGTGACCATATGAGCAGGCGTTATGTAAAGGGACAAGTCCTCTGGAAATAATTAAAAGAAGAGAAAAACTCTCTTTAAAAACAGGGTATTTTTTCAACAACAATATAAACTTAAAACACAATGCATCTTTGACCATATCAAACCATAACAAAATATTCCCTACCCCCCCAAGAGTCTAATATAGTAGGAATACCTATTGCAGTAAAAACTTAATTAGTGGGGCACTAAAGAGAAGTAAAAGCACAGGGCCAGAGAAATTCTTTATGCTCTAATTCTAAGTACTGCAAAATGCTTTTAGATATTCTTAACATCTTCATTCTAACAGAAGTTTCCATGAAAATAAAAAAATATCTTAAGAAAAACAGGATGCTTATCAGCTAGCAATATTCAAAAGCTGATAGATATGACCTGTGGATATTCTCAGTTCAGTCAGAGAGAAAAGGAGAAAGATTTCTGCCAGGCCTAAGCCTGGGAAAAAGTCTGAGAAGAATGTAAACCATTTTATTATCTCTCTTTTCTCCTTGTTGTTTATAGATATGTTTTACCACACTGACCTAAGTCCAGTGTACCAATCAAGTAGAATGTTTTTACTTTAAGACCAACGATATTCGTGTTCATGATGTTCTCTATAAAAGAGAGACGTGCTTTTGAATAAACACTCATTTGCCTCCTGAACATCATAGAGTCTTGTCATTCGTCCCTGACTCAGCAGCACCAATGACCAATTACAATTGCCAAGAAAATATATATTCAAGCATTTACCCCTTATCTTTTGCATGTACATCAGCTCCATGCTGAAGAAGATACTCCACAACGGATACTCTGTTGTATCCAGCTGCAAAATGAAGTGGTGTAGACTGACGTCCTTCAATATCTCTGCAGTTCACACTCTGGACTGTACACAGCTTCTGTGAATTTCCCCAAACAAAACATATGTCACTATGTATAGCGCTGACACCTCTAATTTAGTCACAGAATACTGTTATACACATCTAATTTTGAATAACTGTTTTCAATTTAAAAAAAAATTTTTACAGTCTTTACTTTTTACAGATTGTGTCCTGAGAAAAAATCCACCTGCTCCCAAATCCACACCTCTGACTTATTAATGCTTTTTATATACGGCAAACATCTGGAGGTGATGAATATTGTACTCTGTAATCTGTAATAATTGTGCAATACAAAGGTTTTGGGACCAGTCATAATTCTAAAGCAGTCAGTGAAGGACTGTTTGCTTGCTATGAGAAATTACACACTGACATATAATTCTGTGCTGCTTTGGCTGTGGTGGAGTTAATTTTCTTCACAGTGGCTGGTATGGGGCTGTGTTTTGGATTTGTGCTGCACACAAATGTTGTTGAGATGTTGTTGTCATTGCAGAGCAGAGCTCACACAGAGCCAAGGCCTTTTCGTGCTACCATGCTGGCCAGGAAGCTGGGGGCGCACAGGAGGCTGGGGGGAGACACAGCCAGGACAGGTGATCCCAGCTGACCAAAGGGCTATTCCAGATCAGACAGCATCATGCTCAATACATAAGCAGAACTGCACAACTTATGTACTGCTCAGTTCCTTGGGGGAACAAGGAGGAAGGGGAGAACATTTGTAGTGATAGAGTCTGTCTTCCCAAGTCACCGTTATCTGAGATGGGGCCTTGCTCGCCTGTGGATGGCTGAACACCTGCCTGCCCATGGCAAGTAGAGAAATAACTCCTTGTTCTACTTTGCTTGTATGTGGGGCTTTTGCTTTCTCTATTAAGCTACCTTTATCTCAGCCCACGAGTTTTCCAGCTTTTACCCTTCTGATTCTCTCCTGGACCTGCTGGGGGGAAACTGACCAAGCATCTGTGTGGGGCTTGGTTGCTGGCTGAGGTTAAACCATGACAAATTTCCTCTTATTTTTAAGGAGCGGTTTAAGCTTACTTTTACGGTATCCACATCTCCAGCCTTTGCAGCCTCCAGCAACTGTCGATCTGCATCAGAATTACCTAATGGGATACCTTCTGCAAAATAAATGAGATTGCATGACAGGTAAGTGTAGGCAGTTGAAGAAAACTGTTAAGACAGGAAATAACTTGAATTTTTTAAAAGGGAAATCTTTGAAATAAAGTTAACCAATTACTGAAAAGTCTTGTCTCTGTTTACTATCTACAACTATAGCTGCTAGAGCCAATAGTGTTTGGGAAGCTGACTTCAGCAACATGCATCCTGTATGTTTTGGAATATTGTGGAACCAACGCAGCATTCTTATTTCAGTTTCAGAATTCGACCAGATCAAGTTTATGTATGTATTAAAATGTCCAAACCTTACTCTTGAAAATCCGTGAACTCTGTTGCCTCCACTCAAAAATGCAAAGCAAACATTTTTTGTTTTACAAACTCATTTTCTAATTTCAAGATTCCCCCCACCCTACGTCACGATTTTAATAAAATTATTCCAGGTGGCTATACCCCAAAATCTTCATATCTGATGATCCAGACTGTAAATGATATTGTTAAGTAGGGAGTAAAACATCACCTAGTACTGTCTTTTGTACAACATTTTTTTTGTTGACCTGTCTTCACTATTATTTGACAGCACTTGGAACAGCAGGTAAAATTAAGCACCTCAGTGGATGTTGACTAACTCAGCATACCTTGTAGTAGCTGTTGCACACTTTCAGTCCCCATTTGTAAGGCTGTAAAGCCCTGCAGAGACACAATGGAAGGATCACACCCAGAACTCAGCAGCAACCTGCACGTCTGAAGATGACCACAATGTGCTGCTCTATGAAGAGAAGTCTGGCCAAGATTATCTAATGCATTAACCTAAAAATAACACAGACAAGAAACACCACCATCAAGTTAGTATTAAGATGTTTTCATTGCTGACTGGGAACATTTCAAAAGTAGTATCCTTACTTTAACAAAAAGAACATATTTAGTATATTTCCAAAGCTGATGACATTTCAAACAAAAAGAGTTCATAAAGTAGACCCCTTTTAGAGGCATGGGAATAATCCAGTGCATTTTTACCACAAACAGGAGTAATTCACTATTTTGTTCCTCGCAGTACTAACTTAACTGCTAAGATGTAGAAAAGCTTCTACTTTGCATTGGCTTATTGTGGTTTCTCAGACTGAGGACTTCCTATCTGTTGGCTCAATCAAAGTGTATTCAATAATTTAAAACTCTGCATCCAAACCTTACTTTTATTCCCTATTCTTCCTCTGGTTTGGGAAACTTCATAGCAGTCAGGCTACAATCAAATTTCCATGAGAGAGACTCAACCCTCAATCTTGAGCGTTCAAGCACTACAGAGTCTCTCCTTTCCACATTTTCTTTTTGTGGAAGTTTGAGCTAAACATTGTGTTATGAATTAACATTTTGCCTTCATTTTACTTTTTACTACATATAACATCATGAAAAGTCTATCTGCCACAAAGTTCAGTTTAGCTTCTTGCTGTTCATATAAATCCCCCACTTTTTTTCCTTATGTATTCCATTATTCCTGCTGGACAATGAAGCACTGAATAAGACACTGAAAGTTTTCCGTTCCCAGAGAGAACTATGTCTGCATTTCTTAAAAATAGGACCAAACCAACGATGATTCTGTAATGTATAGGGCTGTACTGATGGATTGATGGCCTATAGCTGAAGTCTACAAATCCAGAACCTTCCAAAACAAATTATTCTACAAAAACTGTCCATTCTCATGGTACGAAAACCTGTATAGTACACGAACATCAACAAAAGTATGATACTCATACCTTAGCTTCATGTTTCACAACTACTTCAACAACATCATTATGAGCCTTTTCTGATGCCACATGGAGAGGAGTCAAGAAACTTAAAAAAAAAGAAAGAATAATTCAAAATGTATTTTGCAAAATCTTCTAAGCAAACAGAGCATTCATTTGTAACCACTCACTCTTTTGTTTTTTCATTGATATTGGCTCCTTTCCTCAGCAGCAATTCACATACTTGTTTCCTCTTAGGATATGGAGATGCAGCAGCACAGTGCTGTAAACATTAAAAAGTTTGCAATTAACAACCAGCTAGCAATATCCAGGTTTTACTACATGCTGATCAGCTGGCAGTTAAAGAGCTGGTGGTGCACAAAGACAACAGAAAGAAACCCCCAAAACACGTAGACGCTTGTTAATTTGGAAGATTCCACATGGGCTTTTGGATTTACTCTGGTATTTTCAAAAACTCCCCTTTCTAATAACTGCTGGAAACCATCAAAATAAAGTTAACATACATAGCTTGCTGTTGCTTAAAATGAGACTATTCTACAAGACCCAGTCATTTAGACAATCTAAACAGGCTTAAATAATTTATGTTAGTTTTAACTAAAGTTAGTTTAAACTTTAGTATAAACTGAAGTTTATACTTTAATAATAAAATATTAATCAGTGTTATTTGCTTAACTAGACACTGGGTATTCCAGGTTGGTCTGAATTACAACACTAGACACTGCAATATTTATTGCTAAACTATTACCTAGTATGCTTAGGTTAGCCACAATATATACAAAACCATGAATAAATCTTGAGATATTACCAATGCTGTCTCATGTGTCTGAGGATGCTTGAAGTTCACTGTTTCCAAAGAAAGATGTTTCTTTATACGAGCTACATCTGATTCTCTTGCAGCCTGCAGCAGTGAGTGACCTTTGAATTCATCTTAAAAAACAAAGAAATACATAGCAGAGGGTTACACTCCTTGGCTCAAGAAGGACCAAGAGAATTGCTTCTTTCAGTTAAAAAAAATAAAAATTCATTGTATTCAGCAGACCATGGAGCACACATTTCCAAGTCTGACTCAAGCTATTACATCAATTGACAGAACTTGTTAGTTAAGTCAAAACACTACACAAATTTTGCTGTGTTTCTAAACCAAAGACAGACCCATCCAAACTGGCTGCACAAGATCTATTTCACCCTCCACTCTGTAGGTTCTACTGTTCACACAGGTACTAACTCAAGCACATAAAAATCTCTGCTTCTGACCTATTTTTTTTCTAGATGCTATAACGAAACCTAGTGTAGTATTTACAGATAATTTTTGTAAATATCCCAGAAAGTTATTGTTTGACCACTCAAGGACAGAATCTGAGGTCACTCTTTTCACTTTTTAAGTTTGCTGGACAAAAAATCAATGCCCTTCATCAATTTTATTGAACTTTCAGTGGTTGGGGCACACTCAAACATATTCACCATTCTAAACAGTTATTCTATTCTTCAAACAAAAAACTGTGGAATAAAAATTAATATTTCAACAATCTTGATGCAATGACAGGAACTAGTACAGGATATGGAAGTGTATTGGCAAGGTCATGAGGGTAAGCATTTAATAGGGGAAAAGCTCCAAAACCCATCCTAACCACATGACTATAAAACTGACAGTAAAATTATTTAAAATACCTTAATTCAGAAAATCTAGCAGTTTCAAATTATAAACAGTGAAATATACTGCGTAACATTGCACAATTACTGTTAAAGTGTAAGCATTTTCCAAATCTGGTTTCTGGCAGGTCACTGTCTAGGGAATCTAATTACACATTACAAGCTGTAACTGTAGAACTGATCCCACTTGATACTCACATGCTAATCGTTCTTTTAATTGGGGCGTTGGAGCCAAATCAATGGTGCTTTTGTTGTGACAGTTCAACAGTGTTGGGTCAGCACCATAACTTAACAAAAGAGAACATACTTCCACCCTGTTCTTAGAAGCTGCTTCATGCAGAGGGGTGAATTGCCACAGATCCATTGCATTCACACATGCTCCATGCTTGAAAGGCAAAGGGGTAAAAAAAGATGCAATCAAAACCAGGACATTAGAAAAAGACTATGTTATTAGTTTTAATACAGTAGACTGTTAAAATAAAAAATCAATGCTTATATGCAAACTGTTTCCAAGACACTCGTTTTCAATCTAACACAACATTTCAGCACATTGTGGTTTTTAATCACCAGGTGTCCCACAGGTACATTTAAAGAAGCCAAAGGCTAGCTAGTCTTTTCACGCTTTTTTCAGAAAGGAAAGGAGCTCTGCTACAGGTCAAATCAGAGAAAGAGAAATACTCACATTTTCCAAATCACCTGTGAACAAGCTATGGCTCTTTGCAGCTCTAGAAAATGTCTAGACTGACTAGCTGCACTAAGATAAATACATGCTCTGAGAATAACCCCCAAGATATGAGTGCCAGGGTATCTCAACTGAGATGGGCACTCAATTTTAATTCAAAACATTTAAGTACAAGATTCTACAAGTAACACTCCTGGATGAGTAATGTATGTGTAATTCTTCTCCAGTAACATATTGATTGTACTTCAAGTTCAGTCTGTAAGCAAGTACATGCTCTTTCCCATTGCTTCTCTTAAAGCTGTATAGCTTTGCAAAAAGTAATCCAGAATTCTCTAGAGCAGAAATCCAATATAGAATACAACTCTAGCTAAATTGTTAAGACACACAGTAGCGTATAGGCAAAAGCTCATTTGTGGGGCTGTATCTAGTACAACCATTGTAAAAATTCACTTTACAACTGGCCCCTGAAGTAAAAAAAAATCGTGACTCTTTATACTTACTGCAATGTAAGCTTATTTCAATAGGTTTTTTTACTTAATTTTTTGCTAAACAAATAGAAAGATACGTGGAACTAGTGGGGGGCTGAAACACATGGAACAGAACAAGAGCTATTTCCTGAGCAGCCAAATGTCTGGAGTTAGATAACAGAACACTCTCAGTTGTTGTAACAATCTCGATTTGCTGTGGCAGCTGAGAATAGGCACAGCTGAAAACTCCTTTGGCGGAGTACACATATTATGCTGCAGCCCCCATCTTCAAGCCACTAGTTTGATGTGTATCATACTTCTCTTCAAGACTAAAATAATCCAGATACACTGCTTCAGTTCCAAGAGTTCCCTTTTGTTAGGAAAACTGACAGGTTTCTCTTTCTTTGGGGTGAAGGCTACAATTCAGGGCCAGAACTGATGGTGTAAAGTTAATTTCCTCAAAAGACTGACTGCTCTTCAATTTTAAAACATTTACTATCTTTACTAGTATTCTTTTTAAACATCTCTTATTGCTTTGTCTTCTAAAATATTCTTCTACAGTCAAACTCAAAACATAAAACATGTAGGGGGGTTTTAGGGGGTTTTTCAGTGCTTTTTTTTTTTTTGTGTGAGTGTAGAAAGATTGAGATAAGCAGCACTTACTTGGTGGTATGAAAACATTCAACTTTGGAGCAGAGAGAGTTAAAAACAGAAAGCACATTTATAAAGAAAAAGCTTCCTTCCTTGCAAGTAGAAGATTCTGTAGCTCCAGCTTTATAATCACTAACATGTAGAGCAAAAGCAATTTATCACTCTTTAAGTTTTGTAAATCTATGTACAAAATAAAAAAATATGCGACTTGCATTAGTTTATTATAAACAGTTCTTTTTTAATAATATGCAATTTGATCTCTTCAAAGACCAACCTTTACTAGAAGCTCTGTTACTTCGTAATGACCATAGGAACAGGCATTGTGAAGTGGCACCAGATCTCTACATAGAAGAAAAAAGAGAAGGATGATTATTTTAGTACACACATATTAATTTCAAATGCATCTAACACATTGCAACTGGTACTACACTTCATGTTGAACATTTTACAAAAATAATATGACAAATGTTCAAATGAAACTATGGGGATATAAGAAGCTGAAGAAGAAACCAGAAAATCCCATCAGCATTTATCAGAACAGTAAATATCTAAAATAATCAGAAGATGAGAAGTGAATTGTATTGTCTCACTGCAGATGAAATGGTTCCACTCAGACTTGGAACTCTAAGCAGGAAGAACTATCTGCAGGGGATGTTCAGGAGTGACCCTAATTATATCCTTTTTCACAAGAACAATGCTGTAATATCTTCTCCTGTGAAAATTAATCAACTTGCATTTTTGTCACAACAGAAAGGTTAAAGGTGACAGAATAGTCTAAAGCTGGAAATTCTTCGTGGTTAAAACAGTATTACTGCTCTTTACTTCACCTCAATTTGTAATGAATTCTGTTTACTCTGAACAAAGGGAAAAAGGAACCTACCCTTTATCCTTAGCATGTACATCAGCTCCATGCTGCAGTAAGAGCTGGACTATTTTTACACGGTTATACCCAGCTGCTAAATGTAATGGAGTAGACTGAAACAAGAGAATGTAGAATAAATCAGTAACACAAAATCAAAGTTGAGCTTCTATTTCTTTTTTCACAACTTGTTAACAGTACTAAATGCTGAAGTCCTTCAAGACTAACAAGCTTAAAAAAATCCCAGTGTGCTTGAATCAGACATTTGATAACTATGTTCATTGTTCACTGACTACTCTTGAAGTCAACATAAACACAAATCCCAAATTTACTCCATCACTAACACAAAGGCCAGTTTTGGTTTTTTAGCCTACCATAGCTATAAATACTTTGCTAGCACAAACTATGTCCTTGTGAAAGGGGAAGTAGGAAGACCATTAGCAACAATGACCGTTAAACTATGAAGAAGTCTCTCTGCCAATCAGCGAAGTAAGTTTAAAAATTATCAAGAGGGATTGTTATCCACATTTGTGAATGCAGTAAAGTGAGGGGGGTGTGGGGGAAATTTCATCTCTTCAAAACTCTCACTCTCCAGAGAGCAGACAGATAACTAACTACTCTATGATCTTTTCTAGCAAATGCATTCAAGCATCAGCAGCACTAAAGGCGGAGCTACAAATTAGTGAGGAGGAAACTTATCCTCTGCATTTACAAACCCATCCACTGAACCAGATTTCTACAGTTCCTAGAGAATGAGCCTCATAACCAGATGAGAAAACAGATGTATCAGTGTTTTGGAGATCCCAGTATCTTACCAAAAAGCCCCACAAAGGGGAAGTAACTAGATCAAAACTTGGGTGAATGAATACAAATACTTAATGAGAATAATGATACCAAAAAGTGATACTCCTGAAGCTTCCGTAGGCTAGGGGCTAAATCCAGAAGACTGGTGATTTTTTAGAATGGAGATTCTGAACATTTTTATGTATTTCTTTACTCCTACTTACAGCAATGAGCAGCTTGCTCCTGAATCAGGAGCAGTAACTTGCCTAAGGGTGCATGTCAAATAAAGCGCCTGTGTGCTCCTCCCTGATAGGGACAAAAATCTGTGAAAAGGCCTCACTTCTTTATCACTGCAGATATGAATGTCAAGCCGAAGTTTCAATTGAGAAGGTATTTGTTTATTGCTCCTATACAGAATTACTTGCAAAGTCATTTCAAGATTAAAAAACAAACAAAAAAACCTCCGCTGGCTGCTAGAGAGGTGGAATCTTATTTTCCTACACACAGTGAAGAAAGTAGACTTTATTTTCCTACACACAGTGAAGAAAGTAGATTTTATGTTTAACATTTTAAAAATCTGGTCAAACAATAACTGGATCATGTAAGAGATAACTACTTTTAAACCAGGTTTTAAACAAAAATACCTTTCTGCCATCACTTGCATGACAGTTAACATTTAATGGTGTAAGAAGAGACATCATCTTTTCCTCATTTCCACTCCTGAAAAACAAGATGTGAAATGAGCAGAAATATTCTTATCCCAATTTTTAGTAGCTTATTCTGGTTTTATATTTTTCACTGTGATAATGTTCAACAGATCTGAAGCAACACATTCCCCTCTGTATTGTCAGCATTAAAGAGAAAAGAAAAATGCATTTATCCAACTACTTTCGTAGCTTCATTCACAGAAAACAGGCAAAGCTTAGCATCTAGATGGAATGCAAGCTCCAAAGACTAGATATTACACAAAATTCTGCAAATATAATTAATGCCAGTTATTTTCCAAACATACATACCTGGCACTTTCTAAGAGTTCATCTTTCTTGTATTCACCTAGAAGACAAAAGGGCTTTTTTTAGCTGTCAAATAACTATCTATATGTCAAGTTCACTATTTATCCTCCTCTTCTAAAATTTTAGAGAACCTAAGTGCTAGAAGTATTTACAAAGACTCTTTTCAGTTGTTAAAGGGAGCTTTTAAAAAAGAGGAAGGGCAAGTTTTTACACAGGCAGGTATTGAGAGGACAAAGGGAAATGTGCTCAAACTAGAAGAGGAGAGATTTATGTTAAATGTTAGGAGGAAATTCTTTACTCAGAGGGTAGTGAGGCACTGGAACAGGCTGCCCAGAGAAGTTGTGGATTCCCTGCCCCTGGATGTGTTTAAGGCCATGTTGGATGGGGTCTGGGCAATTTGGTCTAGTCAATGCTCCTGCCCATGACAGGGGGTTGGAATGATGCGATCTTTAGGGTCCCTTCCAACCTAAGCCATTCTATGACTCTAAAAATTTGACAGTTCATTATTGAACTAGTATGATAAACTATCCAGAACACATGCCATGACTGAGATGATGAAAGCCACATGGGAATTCTATTTAGAATTATAAACCAGAGACAAGTTAAAAGCAGTATCAAAAAGAAAAGCTCCAAACTACTGTGCTACATCAGTTCAACTGTTACTAGTAATAAAGAAATCTAAAGATTATCACTTACCAGTCAGCACTGCTTTTGCAGATGGGTCTGCTAAATCCAAAGCTGTTCTTCCATCTGTGTTCCGGATGGTTGGTTCAGCACCATGCTGCAACAGTACTACAAAAATGCCAAAGTTTTCCATGAGAAAATAATTCTACAAGACAAGGTTTATGAGACATATCATTACTGTAATCTGCAAACAACAAAAGAAACATTCTAACTTCCTTTTTCAAATTTGTAATGTCAGCATTCTGCAATGTCATCTGTGACCAGTGTATCTGATGAAACATGTCTAGACACATTTTAAGAGAAAAAAGCAGATCAGAAAGAGGAAAACCACAGACTGACAAGAGACAATCTCAGTGGAAAGCTTGTGACTGACCCACCACAAAAACTCAGCAGCTATTTTCCATCAGCTCCAGAGCATGCTGCCCCAAATCCTGTGCTCTCCTAACCTGCAGACAGCAGTGGCAGGCTGTGCATGCTGCACTCAGGCCAAACAGGCAATGTTATCTGTACAGCTCTCTAGAGCTTTACAGCTCTCTTAAAGTAAATGGCAGCAAACCACACAAGCAAGAAATGTTTCTTGACTAGGCGTCTAACTTTCTACCTCTTCCTTAAAGAGCTCCTCTTAAGAACTGTGTAGGTAAAACAGGTAGTCAATAGAATTGAAGTTTTCCCATCCTTAACTAATTTAACATAGCTGCTACGCATAAGACAGAATGAATCCATTATTAAGATCACTTTTGTTCTTCCCACTGCACTGTGATAGAAGCAGAAGGCAACATAAGATCTAGGCTGAAATAGAAGAGAATTTAGCTCCGCCATGTCACTTTAAAGTACTTTCCCCATGATCAACCTTTATAGGTAGACAATTATAAAAAAAAAGATCCAAAAACCTGTATCTTGTAACAGTGACATATAAATTGAAGTTTATGAAAGATGTTTACTTTTAACCCTTGTATCAGCCATAGTTTCATAGGTTTAAAATGGTTTTAAAAGGGTTCTTGATTTTTCACAGTGAAGACAAGTGAGTCAGTCACAGGAAGAGTGGGAGAAAATTACCAATGCAGACATCTGTCTTCCCCTTAATGGCAGCTTCATGAAGGGGAGTGTAATTCCAATTATCTCGAGCATTAGGATCTGCACCGTGCCGCAAGAGCAGATTGACAACTTCAGCATGGCCAAAAGAGCAGGCGTTGTGAAGAGGAATAAGGCCTCCATCATCTCGTGCGTGGACATTGGCACCACTTTGAAGTAAATATTCAACTACGTCCTTCCGACCAAAACCTGGAAAAGGGAGAAAAGGCTTCAGGGTGGGGTAAGAGAAATTCCTGCCCCAGACGTGCAGATTAAACCAACAAACTTCAGTAACAGTAACCACTCCTAAAGACAATCACAAGTGGCATGGTTTACTAAAGAAGCATTTACATACTAAGGATGTTTCTGAAACTCTTAAAAATTAGATTAAATTCAGTAGAAAAGGAATATTCAAGATTACAGAAACAATATCTTGATAGGGTTCCCTCAAATTTCAGCTGTATCTTGCATACTGAACTAGGACATTAAACTGTATCTATATTTGCTTTACTATCTCCACATGAGACCAGAACGCTTTAGGATTTCTGCTTGTAGCCATTATACCCATCTGGTTATGTTCCAAAGGCCACCTCAAAGGTTCCATGAATGTCTCTGTAGGTGTCAGCAATTATTAAGGCAGGTAAGAGCCATATTTTAGTATTTCTCAGTCTTCTGCCAAGTATCTTCTGGGAAATAAGTCATGTGTGCAGGACTTGGCCTTCCTTTAAATATCTGAGTCACAAACTCTTTTCCTGAACAGATCAAGATCTGGATGAAGTCTTGAGCTTGCCCCTCAGAGGCAATAACCATGAAGTTGCCAACACCATGGATATCCAGATTACAGTGAATTTAAACTCGCTACAGATCATCCATAGAATGTCCATGGTAGGTTTAAATCCTTGCAACCATAATGTAGAAATGATGTATATTCCTGATAACAACACCGCATTTCAGTGACAAAGTCACCAAAGCATACAAGTGTCAGCATTTCAGTTATAACTGAACTTTCAGTCTTAGCTTAGTTGTGACTGAACCTTTTCATAGCATGTTCTTCACTAAATCTGACTTCAGTAAATCCCTCTTCTGGAGCAAGAAGCACTTTCACCACCTGGAGCTCCCAAAAAACCCACTGCCATTATTAAGCTATTTCTGGATCCCACTTGCTAAGATAAGGTCTTGTAGACAAGCTGTATATGTCAGAGAGAGAGGCCTGGACAAGTATTCAGAAATACTTTAGTTAAATTCTCATTTTACTCTTCTTCCCTCAAAATCAGGTAAAGAACCACATTCACCACAGATTTGTCATTGTTGTAACAATCATTTTATGTCAAATTTTGGAATCACAGCATGAACTTCAAGGTGTTTTCCAGTAACAGTCACAAGGCATTCCTATCCCTCAAAGTATTGATGTAAAACCACTTTTTTTCAGGTAAAATTCCTCATCAGGAATCAACAATATAATTGAAAATCAGCTGTAGTAAACCTTATTATAAGCATAGAGAATTCCCTTGGATCCCTCTATTTAATACAGAGGTTCAATCAGATACAATTCATGAGCAATCCACAGCTTCTCTCTCAGCAAAGCCTGCATTTATTCAGAAAGTACCTTCAGTACAGCAACACCCTTGTAGCTAATTTAATGTCACGAAATTAACTCATTTGTATTGCACCAATTTTTGTAACTTCTCTCCAGCACTGAGTGCACAGCAGGGATTCCTTACTTCCTTGGGGAAGCATCTGTACAACAGGGCACCAAATATGGAAGGGGAATTATTTTCCCATTACTTTCTAAAGGATGCATGAGTACAGAGGAAGTGGCCAAACTGCACAATGATCTCTGCCTTGGCTGTTTTTCCTGAGAGTGGAAAGCAGGGGCAGCCTTTGCTATCACGGGAAGGCAGTCACTGCCTACCCTAACAGCTCCTCTTAACCATTGGTTGGCTGCAGTAAAAACTATTTCAACACTTAAAAAAACCCCAACATTGTAATATTTAAGAGGTAGGTGTTTTCTTTAGCTTTATCAAGAGACCACCTAAATGGGATCACACCTCTCAACTGTGCAAGGTAATGGTCTTATCATCATGAACTCTTTGTTTTTTATTGCCAGCAAGAAAGGCTGGCTACTCAGGACCTCGAGCTGACACTCTTCTACCACGTGTAACAGTTGAGCAGCTCACTGCACTTGTTCCCTGGAAAGTTATACATTTTTAGCTGACAATTTGCAATTAATAATCATAGTAGAAATGTACAACTGTGTATAATTTTAAAAAGGTATTTATTTACAGTCACTGTGAGTCATAATTGACATTCAGCTACTTCTGATGGGATAAAAAGCTAACAGAAAGAACTTAGCTCAAATTCTTCTCCCCTACCCTGGGTGTTCATATTTTTAATGAAATTTAGATTGCAGGAAGGGCATTTTGGTACCTGCCAAGTCCTTAAAACCTTGTGGTACTTTGAATTTTGACACACACTGTGATGAAAAAGACTGACTTGAGGAAGTACATACACACAGCTGTGTACTACAAAATCCAAAGAGCAACCTCCAGCAAAATTCCAATATGTACTACTTCTGAGAACAACATGTTTCTAGGGAGAGCTTGAAGTTTTTTGGTTTTTTTTTTTTTTTTACATCTCTTACTTAAAAATCCACCTTTACAAATGGACACATGGAAAAAGAGGAATTGGGGTTTTTAAAAAAAATTGTTAGT
Organism: Ploceus nigricollis; assembly: GCA_013399945.1. Classification (NCBI taxonomy): domain Eukaryota; kingdom Metazoa; phylum Chordata; class Aves; order Passeriformes; family Ploceidae; genus Ploceus; species Ploceus nigricollis. Next base: position 1,520,446 of record VXBC01006029.1, read on the forward strand.
TAAGATCTAGGAAAAGTCTTAAAAAATAGAACCCAGGTTTCAGACCCAGAATGCCTCTAAAAAAAAGAAAAAAGGGCAATACAAAACGTGGTGACACTGTGTATTTCAGCTCCAATTCCTCCATAAAAGAAGTCTTGAAACTGAACGAAACTAGTCAGAGAAGTTTTGTAATGTATTTTCTAAGAACACCCATAAACAAAGCAGGAATACAACAGATTTTTGCTTTTACTTCCTGGAATGTGACTCCTTCAGCGGCAAAGACAAAAGAAGTGAGTATTATTCCAACTGTGAATAATAGGGGAAAGGCAAAACCAAACAAAACCAGTCAGGCCCAAGTCCAAGAGCTACTTATGTCTACCTTTCACACAGAGCCTATTGCAGGTGGGCTGACGACAGCAGAGTTCGACCTGAGGCAGCAAAGAGAGTTCCATGGAGAAATCACACAAGTGTTTTCTGTCCCATGTTAACCAGAAACTCCCAGCATCTCTACAGGCCCCTGAGAGGAGCAATTAATTTCTCTGTACCAAGTCATGGTGACTCGTGCACGACAGCAGTGTCTCCCATTTACACACCAACCTGCTTAACCTTAGAAATCTAACAACTACATGAACTTATGGCTATGCATTTTTAAAAGAAAAATCTTTCTACAGATCAGATCAGGAGTTATTAAAAGTCAAGACAGATCGCTGATCAGAGAGATAAACTAGATCATTATAGTGAATGAGAAACATCTTAGGCAAAAAAAAACCCCAAATGAAACAAAAAGCAAATAAATAAATAAAACTAACCCTTCACTTCTCCAACATACTCTAAAACATACACAGTTATTTAGAAGTTCGGAATTTATAAATGGACCATCAGGACTGATGCATATAAAAAAACAGCTACAAAAATTGTTTTCCTCTGACAGGACATTTTGTCTCCTGAGCTCTCTTGCAGATTAAGCTTCTTGAATTTATCGAATATTGCTATCCTGAGGAGGCTTTCAAGAACTTAGACCTCTTAAGCCTGAGTCAAGCTCTTTTAACATGGAAAGGACACCTGAAGCAGAAACCTTTACCAAGACAATCTAATAGAAAAACAAACATCTTTGTTACTATCCATATTGATTAGCTGAAAAGAAGCTGTTGTTTTCTGCAGCCTGTCAGCCTTAGAGTCCTACATCTAAGGCTGCAATTAAACCAAAACAACCAACATGAAAACAACAGTCACAGTCAGGTCTTTGTTTGAAAAGGTGGGATACAACCTTCTGGCCAGTTGCCAGTGAAAGCAGTTGTCCTGTGACGTCAGTTGTTTGCTTACTTACGTCCTGCATTAACAAAGTCCATTTGTCAAAGATAGGAACGCAAAAAGCTTAGAAACGGTGTTACCTGACAAACACCTTCATGCGTTCAATTCTAAAAATGCACAGGCCCGCTGAAATCCATGAGAACTGTACGTGGGACATGTGTCCCTGTCAGAGCTCACGCGTCACAACACGAACAGCATAAACCCCACTCCAGATGTGTCCTCAAAGCCAAATGAGGTTTGTTTTTTAAAAAAAGGGGAAAAAAAAAAAAAAGAAAAAGAAGTGAGCAGACGCAGCTGTACCGCTCGGCGACCCCCTCCGCGTGGGTGACACCGACTCNNNNCGGAGGGGCACGGCGGGACCGGGGCCACCGCTCACACAGGCGGCCGGGAACCTGCCCCCTGCTCCCTTGGCAGGGATGGTGAGGAGCAGAACAAAGTACAGCACTAGCGATTCGTCCCTGAAGAACAAATGTGCCTTTGCTGCTTTCAGTAATTAAATGTAGGGATTTTTCTGTTCAAGGATTTTTTTCCCCCACTGCAGAGTGTGTAAGACTGCATTTTGGTGCCAATGGCTTCATGATCCTTGCACAGCTGCTTATATAGGAAAATACTGTGACTCTGAGGAAGTTCAGTGCTTGCATAATAACTATGAAATGGAAATTATACAACATAAATGGCATAGTTCTCTTTATTAATCTCGAAAAACAGATATTAAAAAACCTGTTAGTTGACTTTGCCAGTTCAAGGTTTTGGAAGAGAACGGAAAGTGTCGTGTTCCTCTCCCCCTGCAGTAACCCTCATCGGCTTGATGGGGAAGCCTGAGCCCAGATGGGACTGACTAGAAGAGAATTCACTTGGTAATTCTGAAATGTGTTTTTTTTACTCACACCATATTAAAACACTTACTTTGGAAAAGGTAGTTGAATAGGGTCAGTGCCTTCCTGTTGCAAATGCAGAGATGAGTACCTCCAAACTCAATTCACCTTGCAGACTACTGTCACATTAGGAAATTAAATTACTTAAGTGCAAGGAAAAAGATCTAGCACATTTGTACAGTCTTCCATTCTGTCAAACATCCCTGTCCCTGAAACAAGGCAGTTACATCCAAATTTTCTCTCCCTGGTCCATGCTAATGCCTAAACTGAACCCATTAATTTCTTTGGGGGAGACTACAAGCTGTACCAGGCTGTCACCATGCTCTAGTGACAGATCAAGGTCTGATGCTTGTGTCTGTGTCCTGTTCAGTTTGGTAATTTACACATAGCCACAGTAGCAGTGTGACAGAAGAATGCAGCCAGCACAGGGCAGAAACCACATGCGTTGACAAACGTGATGCCTCAGTCATGTGTGTTTTCTGTAATCCCACTGGCTTTTCTCTGTGCCTCCATTTAAATTCTAAGCTGTGCTGAGCAGGCAGGGAATAGCCAGAGTCCCACACATACATAATTCATCCACTGCTTTGCATGGGGCCATAATGTTCCTGCATAAACTGTCATCAACTGTGGCTCATAGGCCCTCTCAGACCTTCCCAACTTCTCCAAAATGTGCAAGATGAGAGCTTCCCTTCCTGCCTGCAGGCACCACAGGCTGAAAACAAGACTTGCAATGCTGCCATTTGTATCTTTTATTATCACCGTTAGCATGCTTGGAAAGCTATACAAGCTTTTGAGTTCATAAACCCTTCTCTGGGCCTACAGCAGAAGTAGCAATGCACTAACTTCACTGCTTTCATTTCAAAATTGAAGAAGGGACTTTGTACCTAGAAATGTGTGGAAGTGCAAGTACCTGTGTAAATACAAACACACCCTGCTCCTCAGGTCTTCTAAGTAATTTTAAATCCAGAACCATATTTCACTGTTCCGCTGGAGCATGATTATAAAGAGCATGGCCTGAAATAAACTCTACATCTCTCCACATCACTATACCCAAAAGGTACTATTATTCTAAATTATCTGCAGCCTGATTTCCTTTTCCAGCATGTCTTTGTGATAGCTTGAGTGTGAAACTACAGCAGGTCTTTATGAATGGAAACAACTTTAAAAAATTACACTGTAAGAGCAGGATTCAATTAACTTTGAATTCAAGGAGGCAAAGACTCTCAGCATATTTTAGGACTGGTGTATTAATAGCCTTCACAGTGACTTTTGAGATTCACCATACATACTCCCCCCCTTTTTAATGTTATATATATGCGTTTTTATTTTATGAGAAAATAATCTGTAAAATCCAATATTTTTCTTCTTTCTTCTGTATAGTAGCATGGTTAGAAAACCACAGCTGAAATATATGCCAAATCCCACCCAATACATGTAGTAGGGACTTTTCTAGAGGCAGCAGGGGGTTTGTAACCCACCTTTACTAACCCAACCTGAGAGACTCAGCTATGAACAGCTCAGAAACATTTCACTGTTAGTCCTTTTAGACATGAAGTATTTTGGAAGTTGCTCAGTTTGTTTAGGAACATGCTTGGTTGGTCACTAGGGGGCAGGAAAGGAAAGGAGATAAAAAGGAAGAAATAAGAAAAAAATGACAGGGAAAAAAGAAAAAAGAAGAAAAATAAAAATAAATAGAGACAGATATAGAAAAAGAAAGAAAAAGAGGGCTTGTTGGGCATGGAAAGACTAAAGCAGCCTTAAAAATAAATGATTTTCTTTTCTGCTTAGGAGATTAAAGTTTACTTATGGGGAGAGACATTGTTCATACCAGTCTACAAGGCAGTCCATCAGATTTAGGATTTTTGGCTGTCAGTCCTTCATGTTATGAAGATTTTCCAGTTCTTTCTAATTGGTCCCTGCAGTTCTTTGCCTTGCTCTTGGAAGCAAAGTAAAATGCTGGGAAAAAAGAACATTTCAAGAGTTCATAAATTTAGCTTATTCCAAAAGGAGAATGATTTAAAATATATTCCATTTGAAGTATTTCCAGATGAGACTTGGAAAAAAAGCCCAAACCAGGGATAATTAATGTGTACATCAGGAAATAATAAAACATTCCTATAAAGAAGAGGGTTTATTTTGGAGAGAAACAGAAGTGATCTGTTGTTTTATTACTATATTTTAATAACTATAAATAGAAAATTTTTCAGTGCAAGCTTCTTTTTCTAAATGAAAAGATCAATTTAAGAAATACAGGCTCACTGCAAAATCAAAGCAGTACAGGCTGTACATTAGTGAATATGTGTAATACTGGATCTTTAAAGAAACTTTCTCCTTTCCTCTTATTTTGTCCATCAAGTACTTAAACAACCAGGAACTGGTTCTTTTCCTCTGCCAGTTACCATGTGTAGTTAGTGGTGTTTTGTATGTACCACCTTTATTTTACCAGCAGTTGGGGCTAAAGTGTAATAATTATAAAATGTTGTTCTGGAATAACAAAGGGATTAAAAAGAAAGAAAGGAGACATGGAGATGGTGAAATGTTGAGAGACTGAGCTTTTCAGAGAGGAGCAAGCACAAAGCCAAGTGGTCCCTCTAGGAGATGGGGATACACTGTCAGTTGTTAACAAGCTGTAATGGGAGGCTATTTAGTTATCAAAATACTGAATCTATTTATGCAGCAACCAAGATAATTGTTCAGCAGCTTCATGACCAGCTGTGGGGACAGCAGTTAGAGAAGATTCTTTTTAGTACTAGAGAGAAACTTGCATTCTGGACACCAGCAGCACAGATAAGTGTGCAAGAGTTCATGGAAACTAGATTACACAGGAAAAAAAAGCCTTTGGTCCAGGATGCCTGTGATTTGTTTAAAATTGTTCCAGTTTTCTGTCAAAAACTGCTAGACAGAAACATGTCCAGAGGGCTTAAATGGAGCTCTTGTTTGTTTTTCTGTAGTGCATGGAACATTCTGGGATGACAGAGAGCTTTTTTAAAACCGTAGGCTCCTTGCATGCAAAGCAGAATTACACAGGGTGCCAGCATGAGAACACAGCAGAGGCCCAGGAAGTTGTTACTTTTTATTGGGAAGAAACCACAAGCAGCAGAGGAGCAGTAGGGCCAAAGATGAGCATTGTCTGGGGATGACAGCAAAACAGATTCATCTGTACTTCAAACAGGTGTAATAATATGAAAATGCTAAAAGCAATTGAAGGCAAACCAGAATATCTGTCCAGCCATGAAATTAATTTTTTTTCTGAAGCCAATCAAAAGAAAAAAAATTGTGGGCTAATTAGGTTAAAATCTGTGCAGAACTGACTGAGATAGTAATAGGGAAAGAGCAATTCTCTTGAAAAATAATCCTAAGGGAGAATATTTAGAACGAGCAACCAACAAGTAGCGAGAGACTCTCCATGCATTTAAATTGCAATTCAAGTGACATTTTATTAACAAATTTCAGTATTTGTTTTCTGTCCCAATTAAAAGCAAAAAAATAAAAAAGGCTCTGTGGAGGTTCAGACATCTTCACAATCTGTCCTGGGCCTTAAACAGAAGTGTCCAGGTCCTGCAAGAAATTGCCAAAGCAGACAGGTTTCTCAGTATTTTACTCTTAATTGCCCTCTGAAGCACTGTTCCTCTTTCCACTGATGGCATAAGAAGCCTATACTTTTAATTTGGATATCTAAATTGGTTGCCTATAGTATGTAAATACCATCCAGAGCAGGCAGTGTGAAGGAAAGCAAAGAAACTAAACGTAATGTTTTTTTAAGGAAGTAGTAGTGTACCACTCCAAATAGTTGCACATAGATTGTCAAGTTGTTATTTCAGGCCAGATCTTTGAGAGGCACTTTCCCAACAATTCAAGTGATGGCTTCTTGGAACAGCTAGTTCCACAGTCCAGGGAAAAAAATAGAAAAATGAACAGGCTATTCTTGACTTCAGCCTAAGAAAAAGTTACTTAGTTTAAGAAATTTTTATAGTTTCACCATGAAGTAATGGTTGTCAAATCCAGTGAATTTCAGTATTTCTAATGGAAGGCTCCTGCTGAAGAGTAGTCCATGGCAGTGATTCAGAAGAGGAATTGTGATGAGAAGAAGGAATGTCATTACAGTGATATTGAAATCAGACATTAAACCATTAAAATCCTAAGACTTACTGTGAAGAATATATTTATGCAGATTTTTAACTGAATGACAGAAAGTAGGAAGCATGTTCAAATGGTTGTTGGAGTCACACTCTAATGGTCAGAAATATTCAGTAAAAGCCTATAAAAATCAGTACCATTTTTTATTTTTAAAAGGAGGATTATGAGAAGTGAACACAGTTATGTATATGTCCTACTAAGCATAAGTTATCATGGAGCTAAACCAACATTACACTTAGAAACTCCTCTTTTGGGAGGATTTTTCCCCACACCTTAAAATTCATCATAACCAGTAATGTCTCAAAAAGGGTAAAGTACATTTTGTGAGGGATATTCTTTGAGGAAAAAAGTGCTCCATTAAGACAATTCTTATGTTCCTGCAAGCAAGGTTTAAAATCTTCATCCAAAGATATTTTTGTCTTTAACAGAAAAATCCCATAATACTCAGATATTTACCAGATAAAGATATTTGCCTTCCTACCTGAATGCAGAGTAGACAGCCAATCTGCAAATAAGTGGCTAATCCTCACTTAAGGGATCTCTATTTCATTTATTTGTTCTGTGAGTCAGTTGAAGACAGAATCCCTTTATCAGACCTCTGAGATAAAAAAAAGCAACAGAACTGCTGATTACACCTTAAATTTATTGAAGGCTTGAGTCTAACAAAAGTTAGAAAACACTGAGTAGTCAGAAAGTTCTAAAATAACTGTATACTTGAAGAGTGTTGAAAGCAAATTAAATTGTAAAAATAAGTTAAAGCAACATTTTAAGACTCTATTACACAGGTCTTTATTTTTGTATATATTACCTGACTAAATATGTGCAAGAAAATGAATCTTGCCCCGGTTTCACTGATACTTTACAAAAGGCTTACTGAATTTTACACTGGGGTTTATGAAAACATTTTAAAAGTAAAATGTCTTCAGCATCATTCTCTCTCTCTCTCTCTCTTATACACACACAAGACTCATGACTAAAGTGATTTTTAGGTACAATAGTAAATTTTTTGGCTTTGTTTATTGTCAACATGATACATTTAAAGGATGGGAAAATATTAGCAGATTAAGTATTGTTGGTTTCCATCATGGTTCAGGGACATAAATGCATGGCAACATACATTTATATGTATACACAGCCTTTCTCTGGACTTTTTTTTTTTTTTTAGCAAGAGAGAAAATTTTAAGCACTTTATTCAGGCAGTTTATTCTAGGATTATTTCTGTGATCTACTTTTTAAATTCTCTAATTATTATAAGCAACTGAGATTTCTTCTATATAGTTTATATGAAGCCTTATAGCAGTAATTTATATCTCTATTTATCCATGGAAGATAATTTTTCCATTAAGTCTAGAAAATTACTGATTTTCTTCTTTTATCAAACATGCTTTGATTGTTGAAATGTTGCCTTATGGTGACTCTCAAAGCATGGGTACACTGTGATATAATCTGACTGCCTAAAAACAGTAAATGGTGCTAAATTTCACCTGGGAATGTGATTATTTAGCACGGCACATGGTACTTGGCCAGTACAGCCAATGCGTAATACCTGATAAATTCCTCTTGAAATGGCAATACTTTTTAGTGTATAGGGTAATGCTGTGTATTGAAGGTTTTAGCTATCTGGGAAATATAAAGTTTTCCTTTTTATATTTTAGAGGTTACTGAATACATTTCTTTATAATTAAAAAGTAGGTCATTTTTACTTTACATGATTACATAAATGCTAACTATTGCTCCTAAGGTGAAGTTACACAAGATTTTATTTCAACAGCAAGGTTACTAAATATATCTTAGGTTCTAGCTCTCTGGAATGGTTCCAGGAGCATGAATGGTCATCCTTCTCTCTTTCCTTTTCAATTCTTTGCCTCGTCTGGCCAGGCCCTTTGGTATTCAAGATGAGAAATACTGAACTGAGTCTCCTACCTGACTTCCCCAGAAAATGCCCAGTGGGAGCCTATTGTACTTCCAGATCTGCCTCACGACTTGAACAACTTCAAGACTGGAAACAGAACAGCTGAATGGAAGGTTAGACTGATGTGGAGAAGTGGGCATGATGAAGATCTTAAAACCTTAAAGACATTTGAAATGCTATCTCTGCATACAATATGTGTATTAAGGTCCCGTAGGCATCTAACAGCAAAATAACATTTTTCACGTTAGGTTACTAACTGGTTTTCTTCAGAAATAATTTCGCTGATGATCCTTTCTCTGCTGTCTGGACAGCTCATGGAGCAGAGCTACTGCTGTCTTCCTCAATACTGCCCTTGCATTGAAACTATTCAGTGTGGACCAGGATAGCCCTTGCAATCTAGATGATAGGACCCAGATGTTCTTGTGGCCCTTTTAGCTTGTAAACAGAAGTCCTCTGCAACAGATAAACACTGGATACAAGTTGGCCTAATTTGTATTTGATCCAAGAGAAATGGTATTCCTGGAAAAAATGTATGGAATGCATGCTAGTTACTAGGAATTTTAAATGGTAGGCAAACAAATTATCATTTGAGTCAGTTTGACACAACCAGCAAAGTCAGCTGTGCATTCAGAAGGGTGCAGAGTACTGTTGAACTGATAACAGCACATGCACAAATGGCTCAGGAGTTTTCTTCTCCATTCAGGCACTTTACACTAACAGTATTTGATAATGCTGTTAGGAATATCAGTTTCCCTTTTTGTAGCTACATTGAGAGATCCAAAAGCAGTCTGTGCTGTAGCAAAGACCTGAGAGGCCTCAGTGCTGATTTACCACAATGACTGATACGTGCCTGTGTTCATTTTATCCAAGACAGAGAAATCACAGTAAGGAAAAATCAGGAGGTATTGGGAATCCTCCAACTGAGCCAAAAGAGCTTTTAGCAAAACAAACTTGGAATAAAATAAAATTGTACTTTTCTGAGCAATTCTCACTTGGCATCTACTCAGGTAACACAGAGGGGGAAGTTCTGGGAAGTTGGATTTACCTTGTAGAGAGTGTGAAGTAGAAACTGTCTTTTGCATCTAACAGCACAGTAACGTCATCTTCTGGGGGAGAACTGGTCTGCTTTTAGCAGAGATCTCAAAGAGTCCTGTAGGTGTAGCCCACCTTGGCTAAGAGCTGAATTAGTTATTTTTTTCCCCACGTGGCCTCGTTCTGTCTAGCAAAGTATTGGAATATTTGGAATAGTCATGCTGACTTACATAGAGAGCTTTGCTAATTAAGCTGGTCAACTGCCAGTCCCTTTAGGAAAGGAGAAGAATCTGAAGGCTTTGCCTCTGCACTGGCAGAACAGTGGGAGAGAAAGAAATAAATCTACTATAGATTCCCTTAGCTAACATTCCTCAGCACTGTGTTATTTATTTCTGGACAGATTTTAATGTACTTTGATGCTGAGCTCATAACATTCTTAAAAGGAATATTTAATAAATCCCTGAAGAGAAGAACCAGAAATCAGAACCTTATGCTTCAGTATAGTAAGAAATGAAACAAGTATTCATGCTACTTACATTGTTCAAAAAAGCTATGGGAAACCATAGTGGTTAAATCTAAATTATGCATTAATGGCCACCCTGAGACCACTCTCTAAAGCAATATCCTTGTCCAGCAGATGCTGACTTGGAAGCTTGGGTTAAGACATGGTGTGAGCTGGTGCCTTACACTGCACAGGGCCACTAAGGCCGCAGGCTGCAAGGAGCTTGTGAGGTAGCAGGATGGATGGAGGATGAGCAGGGAGTGCAACACTGTTATGTGAAAGTGTGCACTACTTTGCACTTCTTGCAAAACAGCATTTGTACAGCTATCTTGTCATTTTTATTGAGGTAATTACCGAGTTGGGATGGTAGAAGAGTTCACTGTAGGTGTCGTAAGAGTTAATTCCAGAATGAAAAAGGAGTGAAGTAAAAGCAGATGTTCTGCAAAGTGATATTAGAACCACCTAAATAGTTCTGTTGGCAGAATGGAGTAGTCATAGCCTTGCTATTATTATTAGTCTGATCAGAAAGCATGAAATTCAAGCTATGCTCCCACACAGGCCAAGCTCACAGAGTTACTCAAGACTAAGATCTGTATGTATGGACAGAAGTCAGCTTGGCACAGCACTGAAGCTCCTCCTTTAGGAAAGCAGCCAGAGGAATCAGATTTAACCTTTAGTTACTGACTTACTTTGGAAATATACTTTTTCTTGACAAAGAAACAAGGAATCCAAGATTGTGTGTTTGTATTTTGAAATTGCCTGGTTACTGATTCTTTTTAATTTCTAAGTTACACTTTGTCCAAATACTTTAGACAGAAGATTTATTGGCAGTTTGGTTTTTCTTCAGGCAAACTGCCAGTGTCCTAGTTTAAACCCCTGCTTCTGTTCTAGCTGTTCCCAGCACAAATGTGAAAGCTTAGGTGACATTATACTCTTTGGACAGAGGTTCCAAATTCAAACTATGACAAGGCTTAATATAGCCCCTCTGTGTCTATATCTGGAGGAATTGTGCAAAGCAGCTGGGTATGTGGTTACTGTGAGTAATGGCAAAGTCTGATGGTCTTTTTAATTCTGATGCCAAGCACCCTGATAAATCTTAGAACATGGTGCCATTTGGAAACCCTGCTTTCTGTCCATTGTTTAGGGAAAAAGAAGTTGAATGAAGAGAAACCACCATAAACATATATGAATTATGTGTCAAAAAGTTTCAAACCAGAAATTTGAAATCAGTAAAATACCTTGATTTTTTAGGCCAAAACGGTACTTTTGTTGTGCTTAAAAACTGCATTAGACATATGAGTAACAAATTAAATTGTAATTCTGCACACAGGATATTTTGTACCCTGTTCTTTTGCAAAACACCGCAGCACTTAAAATTACTAAATGGAACTATTACATAAATGTTAACCAAGGATCCCAAACAATAAAAAAACTCAGTATAAAAAAAGTCTAAGAATTTTTTGAATTTTGGGAGGTGAGGGGGAAATATTTTCACCAGTGACTGAAAATTATCTGCACTCTGTGGCTACTTATTAGGAAAAATTATTCCTTCTCTTGTAGGAAAAAGTATGTTTACAAAACAAAGCCCCAAACAGTAACAACCTTTCCAGGGACTAGTCACAGAGAAGATCTTCCGTAGTTCCCTGGTACCTTCATTGGTGTTCACTTCACATTCTGTCTTTCAATTCAGGGATCTCTAAACAGCTTCTTAACTAGAAAATTTTCTGTCAGCTATTGGGAGGTTTTAAGTTATCAAGTGATTAAAAAGGAAAAAGATGAAAGAGATAGTGGAATTTGTTTTTCTGTTTGAAGCTTAGCTTGGACCAGTTCTGTTGTGTTGTGTACAAAAACAACTTGCCATGGGCATGGGCACTCCAGGCTAAATTTGGAAGGAATTCAAAGCAGGGCCACAGTGACATGCAGGGATTTATTTGAATGTTCTTTTCCTTTGCTATGTACTTTTTATTATCTTATGTCAGTCCTCCAAGTTCATCTACGTGAAACTAACACTCTCCTATTTTTAAATTGCTTCTGAATATGGAATAGAGCCTTTCTTTTAAAATATATATGAATAGTTGTGCATTTGTGCTACCAAACTGGCACGTGTTTGCAGCAGACCCACTGACACGCTAACCTTGTTTTTGCACCTGGTGTGTTAGCATATGGTAAGACTAATTCACTGATTCTGTGAGGCACCACTTTGGAGCTCACAGGCTGTGCACCTTGGAAGCTGCCTCAGCTGCAGCTGAAAACAGGACTGCTCTTAGTAATTTTTCAGGACAAAGGAGCTCATCTCAAGTACTGCTCTGTCTTCAGCCAACACCTGACATGACCCTAAATTTCTTAGAAAGACTCACTGAAAAAATTCTTGACTGTTTTCTGTTAGCTACAAGTGGGAGGAGGCAAGGATGAATCTGATCCCTTCCCCTTGTGTCCTCTGGGCAAGAATGACACACTGAGTCCCTATGATATTCCCTCCAGTAACCTGCTTTGCCCCAGTGCAGCAATGAGTTTTCCACTGTGGAGAGTTTGTTTTGCAGATATGTGAGCCCAGCCCCAAGACTGGCACACAGAGCTGTTAGACACTCGTGACTAGCACAGCTCCTCTAACTGCAGGGACAAAAAAAAAATAGGTAGGAGGAGAAGCGGGATGTCAGGAAAACGTGCTTCTTAAAATGTCACGTGTCATTTTAGCTGTCACCTTTGCCTAAATTTTGTACTGCATCACTTGAGGCGCAAGGTGAAGGGAACAGAGAAAAGGGAGGGCAGTGGCCAGCATCTCCTCTGAATTAGAGACCTTGTGCCTAGCGCTGCTCAAAGACACTAAAAGATTTTTTAAAATAACACCCAAGACTGAATTTCTATCAGAGTAATGATGTTAAGATAAACTCAAGTGTGCCTACAAAACACTTACCAGCAGTGAAAATACAGAATTTATGAAGACTTAAAATTTCCCTTCATATTTAGACAATGTATCTAAATTATTTTTGCTTGGGTCTTTCTTGGCACATTTTACATTTAAATTATGACATTTATGATGGGAAAAAAGGACCAACATGAACTGGCAGTGCTCCCTTCTGGGTCCCCTTTGAAGAAAATTCATGACCCCATAAAAATAGGCCTCTGTCATAGCATCTGCTCAGAGACAGAATAAAGCCTCTAGATACAGAGCCTCTAGCCCAATTTTTTCCTAGGCTGACATCCATTTTTTTCCATCATGATTTCCTCTTGCTCTCTGCTGCCTACTCCAAGTTAAACCAAATTTAGTAGGCAATTCCAGACATTCCTATTCAAAAGTGTCCCCTGGCAGGAAATCAGTGCCCTGTTTTTCAGATTAAAAAAGAGCAAGCAAACTAAGCATTTTCTCAGGATGTATGCTTATATCTCTCTCACCCACTCTAAATCCATGCATATGCTTTTTGCATCAGCCATCCTATCATCAGCCCTCTGAGCCTGGCTACTAAAGGCAAATTTAAGGCAGTTGAGTAGTCAATTATCTGCAGGAGTGAAGTCTCAGTGGAAAATTGAACTCATCCACTCAAAAGACTTAGAAAGGAAAACACCGGATTTAGATTTGGTACTATATATCAACAATGGAGTCACATTTTGGTAGCAGTTAAAATACTGCATGACATAGCAGCACCTCAAAGACTTCTATGGTACTTTGGTTGCAGATTGTTGGAGTATTTGGTTTATCTTTTTTATGGAAACATGTAAGTCATGTTTCCTTCCTGCTATCAAGTTTTGCTTTAATTCAGATCTTCAACTATCTAACTCTTTTGATAAGGCATGGAAACATTGTCATTCCACTGTTAAACTTACACCAGTATGAATCTGCAGGGAAAGAAGGTTTGCTCAGCTGGTCTGTTGAACCACTCCTTCTTCCATAAACAGACAATATAGACAGACAAAATAAATGCTAGGCAACACTTCCTCAAACGGTAAGTTTTTTTATGGCATTTCTTTTCAGCATTACAACAGCTTTGAGTTGGTTTTTGCCATTTGATCTGTTTATAGTATACTGGTACTGAAGTACAGAAACCCACAGATTCAAAGGAACCCCATGCTCTGTTAAATTTCTGCAAACTACTGTGGCTGTGGGGATGATGCACAGTGAAAGTATAATTGTCCCTAAACTGGAACACATCCCACTGAATGCATTTCTAAGCATCATCTTGCCCCATCAAGAAAAGCCTGGTAGGAATTTCAAGTGGGGGTTCCCACCCTTGTTATTAGTTTCATTGTAAGGGTTACACACTGCGTGTGGTAACATTGTTCAGGGAAAGATCTTCAGGAGCGTAATTACTCTTTCAAATTCATATGGATAAAGAAAGGAAATGATCCTGAGAACAGAGGACCTCAAAGACCCATGAAAGCAAGAGACTATACCTCTGTTGACTTTGCTGAGAAGGTATCATTAGAAATGTCAGCCAGAGAATCAGGGTAGGGACTTTTTATATTTATGTGGTAGATGTTATTGACACTTCACACCAGTCTGATGTGCTTACACTGGAGTAGGTCTCATGCAGTTTCATTAGGAACAGCTGTTTTTTATCAACTTTGCATCCAACTCTAATAGTTTATACAGTTTAAATGAAATAGAGATGAATGTCTTCTTTTCATAAAAATGGTAGAAATAACATTTTGCTAGCTTCGGCAAACTGATGTAAAAGTAAAAACCATAAATGTTTCCCTGTCTTGGACAGAATGACTTTTTCCTGCAAGAAGGATTAATCTGCCTTTATTTTTGTATATGGCTATAATAAAAAACAGGGCACAAGCATAAGCCTGGAATAAAAAGCCATAGTAGGCTATCAACTATATTATGTATTTTTAAAGTTTCATATGCTGTTTGAAAACATAGAGGACAAAACAAGTACTATGTTACTTGCAAAACTTATAACAAGGGATGGTAGAAGTAGGATATACTATAAGAGACATTATATGCTACTGAGTCTAAGGCTGATCTAAACCTTTTGATTTTGAACAAGATCAGTGATGGAAAGCATAGCCCATCTTCTTTGCCCAGCATCTAGAAAGATGATTTGACAGTAGTCAAGAATATGTTTAGACTTGTGAAGATTTAGGATGTAGTATGTGAATCAGCATTCTTGGTTTTTGGATGAACAGATAATGAATCATCACTTCTCTTCCTCTATCTGTACTTACATTGTGTTACATAAAAGGGCCAGGTATACTATTTTATTTTCTGGTATTATACCTGCAGGGCATGCATAACCTGATTTTGAAACTAGCAGCCCTGATAATAGGGTGTAATTTCTAAAACAGAGACATTCCATTGACCAACACCCCATCCTGCTTTCAACATTGTTGTGCTATGACTAGCAGAGAAGTTTCTCCTTAAATACCTTCTTCGTGGGATATTCAAACACAGACTGTATAAATTATGAATATGGCTATTATCTTGAGAAGCCAAATGTGTAATATATGAAGGCAGTAATAAAATCAATGCATAATTTCTGTGCTACCTGTTTTATACAGAACTAGAGTTTATTTTCTTTCATGCTCACCATCTTTATTACTGCCCTGAGAAAAAAAGCTACCAAGGGAGCAACTTCTCTTTCTCTTGGGGTACAGAGAAATGAAAAAAGTTAGTAATTTAAATGGGATGGAAAAAGATTTATTGTGTAAATATTTTACTTCCCTCCATTCCCCCAGTTGCTCCCAAAGGACAGAATCACAACTTCCTCTCCCATAATAGCCAGTTGATATGGCCAGGCCCTGGCTTGGTGACAGCCAGCTCCTGTCCTATGAATAGGCTGAAAACTGCTTTGGCTGGACTCCATCTCTCTGAGCCTCTCCTGTTAGAGCTATGCATCTTTGCATGCATAAATATACTGCAGAGTGTATATGGGTGTATAAAAAAGGATCAATTCCTTCAGGATGGGTTTTCCCTAACCTAGGAGAAGGACATGAATGCCATGCCACCAATGCCATGTGTTATTTTGTGTCCCATCTCACTCTCTGCAAAGGGATCCTTGATAGAAATCTTTGCTGAAGGCAAAGAGAAAGGTTGGCTTTGCTGAGTTTTGTTTTTTAAATGTTATGTTTCCAAGAAGCACTCTGTTGGATATTTATTAATTTTAAACATCAGAACTTCATTAAAAAGAAAAAATTCTAACTACCTCTGGGTTAAGAGAAGCTTTTTGCTTTCACCTAGTCTGGGAATAAAAACAGAATTCCTTTTCCCCCCAACACCCTCAGTGATTTCTCTTCAGATGAAAGCCCTCAATTCCTCATACCCTTAAAGTGTACATTATGACTAGGAAATGCATGTCAGTGTCACCAGGGGAGATCCATGCCTTTGCAGCAGAGTGAAGGGTAGATGAAGTTAGGGCATGAGCTGTGTTTTGCTCAATGAACTAAGTCCATCCCAGTGCCAAAGTGGATAAAAAGAGCTAGCCAGGAAGGATGTTGGGGGGGGGGGGGTTAAGTTTGCATTTTAGCATTAGGTTTGCATTAAGAGCAGTGGAAGGTCACCAGCGTGGTTAGTGGCCTGGAATGTGCTGCAGAAGATGAGACTGAGGGAGATGGCTTTGCTTAACTTGCAAAAGAAAAGCTAAGTTAGAGTGGGTCATACTGCAGCCTCCCAGTACTAAGAGGAAATCAAGAAAAGATGGAGCCAGATTTTCCCTTGAGAAGTACAGCAAAAGGAAAAGAGGCAGTAGTCAGATGTTGCAGAAAAGGAATTCCAGACAGATAAATAGAAAAAATTAATAGTTTTTAGCATTGGCACAGGTTGTCTAGAGAGGCTTTATCCTTGAAGTTGTTAAAATCTCAGCTGGACGAGCAACCTGAGCAGCCAGATCTAACTTTGAAGCTATTCCTGCTTTGAGGAGGAGACTGGATTATGTGACCTCAAAAGGCCTCTTGCAACCTCCACTATTCTGTGACTGCAATTCTCCAGAGAAGCATGGAAGATTATTCTTACTGATTAAAACCGTTTTAAATCTTGCAAAACTTACTGTAAGCATTATTGCATATATAGAGCAGCACATTTTGACAGTAAACCATCTGTATTCTGTGAAACACCATCTAAGAATAACCCAAAGAAACCAATTTATTGCATATATGTTATTTAGGCCACAAATCTTTCTACACTCAGGACCATAACTAGTTCTCCTTCCACTGCAGGATGAAAGAGGACTGATGATGTTACAGCACTTGGATTGAAGTGGATTCTTTCCAGCAAATCTAAAAATGAAGTGAATGTCTGCATGAAATTTGACCCCCATGAAATTTTTCCCCGTGAAACTGGGGAAATATACATTCATATACATATGTATGCTGCACCCAAAGAGGCATAACTAGGTCAGATCCTGGTAAACTCAAATTTTTTGTCTGAAGTGGTTAGAAATTAAACTAAATCTGAAAGAGAAAAGATTCATTCATTCGTCTCTTAGATGTATGCCATAGAGGAGTTTTTTCCCCACACAGAAAATCCAAGAAAAACTTGGCACAGAATTTAAACTGTACTGATTTCCAAGCCTCATTCTTCCCTTGTGATACACAAGACAAAAAGGACCTTGTAAGAGAACCTAAAATAGAGAAATGGATCATGTCTTTTGGTTTTCAGAACAAGAAAAGGAGTGTTACTCAGACCCTTCAAGGGCTTCTAAACACTGTGTGAACATCTTGCAGCTGTTAGTTGGGCCGCTGTCAGATATAGCAATGCTTATTCAGGATGAAGGTTTTATTCAACATAAATTTTATGGGAATGGTAATCATATTGAATAATCACATGGCTCCTGCAAGTCTGTAGGGAATTGTGCACATGTGCATAAAAAAATCACATTTTTCCTTGAGAGATTGCAAAGAACAAGAATACTGCCCACATAGCTGATGGAAGTGTCTGCTGAACCAACATTTGCTTCTTCACACAACATTAAGCATAAAGTAAATTGCACAAAGCAGCATTTCACTTACTGTTTTCTTTGGAAAAGACTATTCATCAGCAGAGGTAATTCCTTCACCTGGGCCTAGGGGAAAAAAAGAGAGAATAAACACTGATTATCTATACACGATTTGTATTTATTAAATGTTTGGCCACAGATTATCAAGGTTCAACCATCTCAAGTGTGTGGTTAAAAATAAAACCCACAAAAAATGGAGAAAAAGAATGTTGGAATATTGAAATACTGCATTTATTTCAGACATCTAGGAAAGACTTTGCATTCTCAAATGTTAATCTGTCTGTATTTTTACGCCAGATTTATACTCATGTATAAAATATATGTATGTGTTTTGTTTTCTGCACTCTTGTAAAACACTTCATGGAAACTTCAGGTTATTCCAAGAATGAATACCTACATTTATGCTCTTCCCTCTTTCGGTTTTCTTTCCTTTTTCACTCTACATTGCAGGAATCTATAAATAATGTGGCATTGTCTTTATTTCATCTTACTACATACTAGTAAAGACTTCTAAAAAGACTGCATTTTGCATAAAATCAGTTTAAGGAATTTTGTTCAAAATATCCTGAATTTAATATAATCACGTGACATTAAACATTTGAGCAGTCTGCAATATGTTTTCTTGCTTTTTCTATGTCACTTTTTTCAGAAAGCAACACACTTCTCTGCCACTATACATTTTCAAAGTGATGACTCATCTACAATTGACTAATTTATCATTAATCAGCCTTAACTAGATTAGACATTTTAAATCAATTTCTAGCTTCTAATTCAGTCCAAAGCTTTCAGTTTCAAGAAATTTAAATGTCTTTGAATTTAATCTTAGAAAGTTCCAAGAGTGGCAAGAACTTGCACTAGTGACTGTAATAGAATGAGACCTAGAACCCCTATGAATGCCCAAAGAATTAGACCCATGTCCTGTTGCTGTAAGAAAATATAAACCCCATCCATCTTTGCATGTGCATTTGGCTGTGTGTTGCTTGCTCTGCTCCCTAGGAGATGGTTGTGGCAGTACTGCAGCGAGGGCA
The DNA here is from genome assembly GCA_013399945.1 of Ploceus nigricollis. Classification (NCBI taxonomy): domain Eukaryota; kingdom Metazoa; phylum Chordata; class Aves; order Passeriformes; family Ploceidae; genus Ploceus; species Ploceus nigricollis. The sequence goes on from VXBC01006029.1 coordinate 1,539,156, forward strand.
GTGCAATATTTTTTCCCAGACTTTCTCTGATTTGCCTATTAACAAGTGATTACAATTTACAGGTATTTCAGTGAGGGCTTCCCAACAGCTGTAGCATGTTGGATCTAGTTGAAACCACGTCCCCCACCAACCATGAGAAATGGACTAATAAAAATTCTAAAAATATAAAAAAATTACTTCTTCCTTGTATGGACTGTACCAGTACTGAAGACATTCCTAAAGCAATAACAGAGTTTCCCAGGACTAGTTTCCTTGGTATAAATTTGCAACCCTTAGTAATCTTCAAAGTTCACCAAAGGGTTCTGAGAAGCAAGTAAAGAATATAGCCTTCTATTAGGACTTAATAAAACTCTGCATACTGTATTTCATCAGATAAACCACTAAAAGTAATTATAAATTTCCAAATGCTTACAGGCCCAACTGACTTGCTGCGTATCTGAAAAATCACCATTTGCCTCACAGTCACATTCATAGAAAACTGCAACCCAACTTCATAGATAATACACATTTACAAAGATTAGTCTTAGTAGCAGAGAACAAATATTGAACAGAAGAGCTCAAGACAAGGAAAAAAAAATGGCTGCTGTTAACCTTGTGTGACAGAATTGTCCCTATTACCACAGATGTTCTTTAAAGTCATTAAAGCTGTCTCTTTCACAGGTGTGTGATGCTGCAGGAACATGCCAGCCAAAATAAGGTGGACATATTCTGTTTTCTAATGACACCAGTATAGTGCCACTGGCCTAGCAATTGGTTTTAGTCTCAAGCCCAAAACCAAATCAAAAGCTCCCCTGCTCAATAGCATACTGTAACTGCATTAAGCTAGCATTGCTCTCCCACCCAGCAAACAGCAAGGATTTCTCAGGAGATGCATTACTATGCAAGTGAAATGGACATATGTTTTTCTCTCTGGACTTTTTTACCTATAAATGTGGCCATGACTTTACGTTGCTCTGAGGAAATATTTGCCTATCTTTGTTTCAAAAGGCTTTAATTAAATGCTAATAGCTCCTCTACTCTTTCTATATCCTCCACTGCAATGTATTTCCTTTCTTCCCTCTTGAAGTTGTGGGGGAGGATAGCAAAGAAGCAGAGCCACCTGAAAGTAATAAAGTCAGAGTAAACACAAAATCCTTGCTTAATTACTCAGTCTCAGAACAGAGGCTGGGAAAAAAGCAGTTCTTTCATTCTCATAAAATGACAAGAGCCAGCAAAGAGATGACCAGAGCAGCCCATTGTGGTGTGATAGCTGACAGGAAGGCACAATCACTCATTATCTGTTCCCAGAACTGCTGATTGAAAGGTTGTGGTTAGTTCAGGTGAGGTGAGGAATGGCAAGACCCGGAGGACCATCTGCATATAAAAGCATTTACTGTGGAGTTAATACCATATATTTGTCTTGGAACAGAGCAGCGTGAACCCAATTGCCAGTTTGTCACTGAGCAACCTCAATGAACCTGAAAGCGAGCCTGTGCCTTCCATTGCATCTGGACCATCTAGGCTGCAAACTGTTTTAAAAATGTACATTTAAGGTTTAGTGAAACTATGGTAGCTATAATAAAACTGTGTTTTCTATAGCTAATGTGTTGCAATTAACTTACTAGATCTAATGTGCTACTTTTTCAGGAAAAGACAGAGAACTAGTCTGGGTGATCCACTTGGGTTTCCTTCTTACAGAAGCAGTTGGAGGTACAACCCCCTATGATGGGGCTTGATTTCATAATCAGCTGTGCTTTTTCCACTTACATATTTCTGCCATTGTGCACCTACAAATGTCAGAAAAGCTGATATGCCACAAAGTGCTGTCAGATGCACAGTAAGACAGTAGGGTTTTTTTCCTCTGGTGCTCCCAATTTAGCAGCACTATTTGAAAGGTAAGACAGACAGATCTACATTTTAAGATGCCAAACCAAAGTATCTGGAAACCTGAGTCCCCTATAAAAAGCACAGCTAGGGAGCCATCACTGGCAGGATGGACTGGTGTGCTAACTCAGATAACCCTGTCAGTTTGCCTCAATGCAGGGACGCCTCCCTGGATGAGGAAAGAGTTACCCTTGCTCTGCACAACACTCTCTGCTTGTATTGGCAATCAGGAACTGGGACACCAGTCCACGGCCATGAATGTGCTCCAGATTACCAATTAGGCACAAAGTTACTGTATCCAGCCTGTATTTACTGACTTGGGCAATGATCTGCCTGTGAAAGGCTCTAGATCTCACTACTGTTTTTTTGCTGAACATATCACTTTAAACAATCTTTCAAGATGTTTTCCAGGTTGGGCAAAACAGGTATTTTACACAGCAGGAGCAAAATATTTTATAGCACTAACAGTGCAATGAGCTACTACATAACAACAGAAATGTATGTAGGAAAGCCTTGAGGCAGCTCCTTTTTTACAGGCTTCAAGCAACTCTTATTTAGTGTCTGCAGATAGCAGGATAGAGCAGCCCCAGCTGCTGCACGTGATCTGTGATAACACAGCCCAGCTAAGCAGTGTGTGTGTGGGAAGATCCATGGACAAAGATTCACGTAGTGCAGGCAAACAAAGTCCAGAGTTATTTACTCATTTTTTATAATGGGTAAGTAGAAGAGATTTGGTAAGTGCCAGTCATGTGTCCTGTCCTCCCTTATACCCATGGGTATGTTTGACCTGGCTTACTGCATGTGGGGGGCTGGGGCTGAAAGTCTTTGTAGCTCCTCCAAAAGAAAAACAAACTTGCGACTAGTAAGGCTACTAGCAAGGCTTCCAAAACACAGATGCTGTTTTCTATCACTTTTTGTAGACAAACAATGAGAAAATATCATCTGCCTTTGATAGGGAGCTAGCAGTCACCAAAAGATAAAAGAAGGGAAAGAAGAGGAAGAGCAATGTGAGCAGCAGGGATGCAACTTAAGAAGTGGAGGACCAGGGAAGGTTGTCCTGAGTAACTGGCTCCAGGGAACAGATCCAACAGACCTTCCAAAGCCTTGTCTGCATTGCCAGTTACTGCTTCAGGCTTCATCTGGGTGACATTTAATGTCATGTACTGTCACGAAAGGCAGGAACTTCAGTCACCAAGGGGCAGAACTAAGAAACTGAAGTGTTACTGTCTTATGAATACTCTCATTATATGTACAGAGGCAGATACTGATCCATGTGCCATGCATCTGTCATCAGAAGCCTCTAGCCTTTCCTGTTTGCTCCCTCTGCTTATATGTAGCTTGAATCCAAGATGGAAGTGTCCTTGTTATCATCTGGTATGCTCACACCCTATCTTCCAATAAATCCTCACACATAAGCAGCAGAGCTTTTAATTTCTTTTGCTCACAAATCAAGAACAGAAAAATCCTTTACTGTTTGCTCATCACTATAAGCCCCCTTTGCTTCATGTAGAACATAGGATTCCTGCTGTTCATTTGTATGTGGTCTCATCTACTGGTAAAAGCTGTGAACTCAGAAAATCACATTCACAGACTCCCTATCACATCTTGTAGGTTGATTGCAAGTCATCTCCCACCCTTGGGAAAAAGCAGCTGAGCAGCAAGAAGGTGGCAGTGGAACTGTTGATCCACAGAAGACCCAGAGAGAAAGTTAGCAACCAGGACATGGTCTTTGAAGAGCAGTAATTCAGTGATGAACCTTCTCTAGTAGGATTACTCAGCCTGCAGAAGACAGCATGCTGTCACCTGTGGGCTGTCCACAGCCCCTGCAAGGGCTTGTCTGTCACGGGGCCTCTGGGAGGCGGAACACCGGCAGTGCCACAGTATTGCTGTGGCTAATGCTGTGGGGGCTGCCTTCCACCACTTTTTGTCCTTTCCTCTGGAAAAAGGCAGTAGATAAAATGTGGGACCTATAGCAGGGCCTGTCATCCTCAGGCAGTGCACAGATCACCAGGTGTACGTGGTGAAAAGCTATCAGCACCATTCACATTAAAAGTTCAAAAGTACTTTTTCACTGAGGACAAAGGCAGTTAGATTCTAGGATGATGCATTTCTGGCCCTGGGAACATTACCTTACAACTTAGCGTCCCGGCTCCTTTCCAACGAAGCAGAGAAGTCTATAATTTAACACGGGTTTTGTTCAGCCGGGCAAGGTCCTNCGCGGATCCCGCCGGGCGCTGTCCCCGCTGCTGCCCGAGCGCCCGCCCTGCGCCGGCAGCGCCCGCTGCCCCCTCCAGCAGCCCGCAGCTGCTCCGGTGGTGGCG